>KZ454830.1:1755289-1915325 GCA_002786265.1 Apostasia shenzhenica
ACTTCATCTTGGATATGTCCAGTCATGACTTCCATAATCAAAGCAAAAAGATACGGACTTAAAGCCGAGCCTTGGTGTAATCCAACTGTAATAGGAAAATCCTTAGTCAAACCTTCTTGTGTCCGAACAGAGGTAACAGCTCCTTCATACATGTCTTTAATAACTTGAATATAAGCAGTGCATATCTCTTTCTTTTCTAAAACTCTCCAAAGTACTTCTCTTGAGACTTTATCATAAGCTTTTTCCAAATCAATAAAAACCAAATGTAAGTTTTCCTTTCTCTCCTTAAATTTGAAATATGTGAAATACGTAAAATTTAAATGAATATAGTGTGATAGTGGTAATATTTATGAATTGATGGTGAAATATATAATTTCGTGTAAATTTTATGTCCCGTATGTAAAAATCTAGAGACTATTTAGTGCTGAGATTTTTTTTTTCATTTTAGTAAATTAGAAGAACATTAAAATACTTTACTAATGAAGGCCGAAGTCTTTTTATTTATTTATTTGAAGGGTAATTGGGTCATGACTCATGTCCCACATGGCTAGTGTGCCCTATATTCTGAGGGCTGGGCCTACATGCTGCCTGCTGGTTGTCATCTTCTCCACTGGGAACGCTGAAGAAAGGGTTGTTATCTGCCTGTCTAGTCTATTCTGACGCCATCACTACCAACATGAAAATCCCTCAAATAATGGTAGCTTTGCATCTTTTGTTTTCTTCTAAATTCACAATTCTTTCCCCTCTGTCTCTTTAATTCCTTAAAATTTTCTTCACCTTTGCCCCCATCATTAAATAAACATTAAATGCCAATTAATTTCCATCTGCCTTTTACTTTTAACCAAGATTTCAATTAAAGTTTTACTCATAAATTAAAGATACTCATTTTTAATCATTTTAACAGCTTTGATAATTTTAAATTTAATAATAGAATAATTACCTACATGCAACACAATTTAGTTTTATTTATGTCTTATCCATCCATTTTTAGTTATTTACGCTATGCATACTTAAAATATTATAAAATCTTACATACATATATTTGAGTTAAAATTTAATCAAAATTTATTTGAAAATAAATATTCTGGTAGTAAATTATTAAAATTATATTTTTACTCTTAATGGTACATATTTTTCTCTTCCTTAATACCACACTAAAGCGCTGATTTGTCCTAAAATCAATTCACATCGCAGATGTCTCCTTCCTTTGCCGCCACCTAAACATTAAGGTTTTAGGATTTCCACTCAAAATATATTTAAATATCCTTAAAATAATATGATGAACGGCTTAGATATTTTGTGATCTAACCATAGTTAGGTTATTGAAAAATTATGATTATTCATTATAATAGAAATAAATTAAAAAATATATATGTAAGATTTTATAATATTTTGAGTGTGCATAGCGTAATTAACTAAGAATTGATAGGTAAGACATAAATAAAACTAAATTGTGTGGCATGTAGGTAATTATCCCTTTAATAATTTTAAAATAATACATATCCTAATATTTAATTTGTGACTCAGAGATTCAAACTCTATGTAATTTTATTTTAAAAACACAAGATTTTAGATTTAAATAAAATTAGTGAGTTTCGAATAAGTTTTCATAAAACCTTAATTGAAATTGAGGAAGCTTATTGATTTTAATTTATTGTAATTTAAAATTATAAATCTAGCAATATAAACTATATACTAGTCATTCAACTACATGTTCTTCGAAAAGCAAAACGATAATTAATCATATGTCAAAAACAAATACTTTTCTCACTTTTATTAAAATACCTAAGAGAACTTATGAAAATTTAAGATTAATGGATATTTTGTAATGAGTTACATCAAGAAATTTAAATTTATATAATTACAACGAACTTTATTTATATTCTTACACATTCATCTACGTACAAATTTTACTAATTTTATCAAAAGAAAAATATTTTTTTACTGTATAACATTACTTGAACTAAAACATGACCTTTTAAATCTTTTGTTAGAAAATTATGGGAGGTGCTGTAATCCAAATTAAAAAATCTTAAACATTAAATTCTTCTATGCATAATTTAATAAAATGTACATTTTAGCATACAAATAAATTAGAATATTTTAAGAAAATTATGGTAATGATTCCACCAAGTTACATCTATATATAATAATAATTATTGTTTTAGTATCTGCCAAAAATGTGAATAAATTAACTATTATTTAAAAATATGTGTAGAATTTCATGAAATAAAATTATTTTTTATTTTTACATAAATAGAGTGTCAAATATAATTAAATTTTAAAATTAAATTTTATATACATATAATGTGATGTATAATATGTATATTGTTAACACGTGGTTGAACCAGCGCTGTATCTTTGTCGTACACGTGGCGCCAAGCTGGCATTTAGCCTTTATTTATTTACTAATCCATCTGTTCTCACAGGTTTCAAACTCCGGTCAAACCTCGGACATGAGAGTTCAATCCAGCCTCGTCCACGACGAGCCAGAACCATCCCTGATAACATCGATGACGATGTTACAAAGTGATGCCTGTACAATCAGCTTGGCCCGACCGCGCCGTTCCCCATACAAGACTTTTTTTCAAGACACGCAAATCAAGGATCCGCATGCTCCAGCTGTCACGGATCCCCAGAAGCAGTACCAATATTAAAAGTTAGCATCCTCCTTTTGCTGCTTTTGGTCCCTCTGGCGGCCGACAAGCGGCGCGAGCTCAGAGCTTGCTCACCTCCTTTTCTCCAGAAAATCAGGACAAAGCTGTATAGTCCATCGCCTACAAATACCCTTGAACAGATCGAAGAGAGGAGGATCAGCAAGAGTGGCCAGAGCGCAAGCAACCTCCCGGATTCTCCCATTCTCATTGTATTAGAGCCCCAACTGAGGAGCTCTCTTTCTCTCCCTCTTTCCCTCTTATAAGCATTGTACGAGCCCTCACGGCTACCTTTTTCCCTTAGTGAAAACTCTTTGCTGATCGACCGGTGGACGTAGGGGACTTCCTCCCTGAACCACCTTATACTTCTGTGTGTTGCTCTGGGTATTTTTCTCTTTCTTAAAGTTTAACTTACAGGCTTATCCTTCTGCGCGTCGCCGTCTCTCAGGACTTCTCTCTCTTTTTCGGTGTTTCTTGGGATCCCTCACATCCTACGTCAACACATATAAAACTTACTTTTAAGATAAGAATGATCAAATATAAATTACAAATACTTCAAAATTATTAAGTTCTGTACTTATAAATGTAGGAATTTAGGTACCAATTTTATACCAAAGTACCTGTCTAGTTTCTTGATTAATAATTAATCCAATTCATAATTTGGAAGCTTTACCAAAATAGTACATAATGATAAGAACACCAAGATATTTTCTTTATTTTGTGTTGGAAGACTGCCCAGGCTATGAAGAAAAGAAATGCAAGTAGGTTTTTAGATTTGTTATGTCGTTTTATTACATATCTGACATCCTGCGTAAGATGGGGATAGGTTCTTCGTCCATTATTTTTGTACTATCCAAATTGCTGAGGGGGTAAGAACTTAAGTTTACACCTGTGAGTAGGGCAGCTCGAAACTCGAAGCTCGCTCAAATTTGTAGTCAACTCACGCCTGACTCGAATCATTTCAAGTCGAGCACGAGCCAATATCTACCTCGAGTTTTATTTCGAGTCAAGTTCGACCTAGGGTTGGCTAGCTGATATAAACTCAATCTGATTCAAAATTTATTTTTAAAAGTATAAATATACTCATTTCGCTTCAGCCAGACTCGAAATCACTACGAGTTCAAGCCAGGTTGCACTCGAAAAATTCGAATTTGAGCTAACCGTAACTCGCTGGAGCTCTACTAGCTTGCAATCTTGCTTATGAGGTTATATATATATAATCTGTTTATAATATATAGATAGGTCAAAGGTGGGCATTTTAGAAAGAAAGAAAAGAAAAAGAAAAAAGAAAAACACAAAGAGAGACATACAGTAGTAGCATTATGGAAACTTTTGCGCATCTTGTCTGTGATCTGTCTGTCTCATATTAATTGTTAGCATGCATCTGATCAATTCGTAGTGAAAAAACTTTCATACAAGTACAGGATTGAATTAATCACTGAATAAAGTCATCGTTTTCCATGGTGGCTAGCTAGCTTGGTACTGTTAATTATAAAGGACGTTGACCCTGTCGATCGATGAAGATCATGAACAACCAAATAATTCAAACAAATATTATTCCTATTCCAAAGCGATCGATAGATTAATTAACATGCCCAGTAGTCATCATCATCCAAAATATTACATGCTCTTGTCGTCACAATTCAGAGATTAAGACATCACACCACACTACTGCACGCTTAATTCCTCCAGTACTGACCGAATTAACCATATTAATTAATTATATGAATTTAATTAGTGATGAATAATGAGAGAAACTATGCTGATTAGATATATATTGTATATATATTAATGGACTGATAGCTACGATTAGTGGAGAAATGAGACAGCGTGGAGCCACTCTGCGTGTACTCATGCGAGAAATGCTGGGCCGCAGTGAAAGCTGCAGCTCAAGGGCAGCAGCCGACATGTCCCGTCCCTCATCATCATCCCTGTACTTCTACTTACTAGCTTGCTCCATGAATCACAGATCGATGAATATATCTACATTAACATGGCTTATATATTAATTATTTGCACGCATGCATGTTATATAATTAATTAATTAATTAATTTAATTTCTGCATGTACATCTGAATAATTGATGACAACATATATATAATATTGAATGGTGACACATTCATGCATGATTGCCGATATTCACGCGCAAGTAACTGGAAGCAATTCATGGAGACTATGCACCAAACATGAAGCATAATTGGCCTAGCT
This sequence comes from Apostasia shenzhenica, assembly GCA_002786265.1. Taxonomy (NCBI): domain Eukaryota; kingdom Viridiplantae; phylum Streptophyta; class Magnoliopsida; order Asparagales; family Orchidaceae; genus Apostasia; species Apostasia shenzhenica. The sequence continues at coordinate 1,760,152 of KZ454830.1, forward strand.
AGCTACCTCATAGCCCGTGCACAAAATGTATATACATATAGCTAGACAATAACCACTGTAGCTGGAACTACGCATAACAGCGCATATATGCATACATGCATGTTAGTATTCTGAACTTCACAACATTATCAGCACCACACGCATGGTACAACAAGATTCACGTGTGAGGCTAAGTTGTCATATATACAGACTCTCATTTGAAATTACTACCACAATGAGTTCATCTTTATATCTCTAAATGCCTAAGTTCAATTGTCCAACACGCCAAATGTCAATCCCATTGCAGGAGTATGAGAGGTGGTACACGCCAAAGGTCTTTATATCTCTGTGGCTTATACAGTGCTTTGTTATGAAAAAGAAGAAGAGGACAGGAAGGAAGGCAGAGAAAGACTCAGGCTCTGAGATTTCTAGTTTTCTCATTCTTTTGTAACAGAGCCCCAACTGAGGAGCTTCCTTTCTTCTTCTTCATCCTCTTCTTCTTTTTCATAACAAAGCACTGTATAAGCCCTGTCTTATGGTTATTTTTCCCACTTAGTGAAACTTCTTCGCTGACGGACCGGTGGACGTAGGGGATTTCCTCCCTGAACCACCTTAAATCTCTGTGTGCTTTTCTGGTTGCTTTGGACAGAATCTTCTCCCTGAGCCTCCATTAACAGGCTCACCCCCCCTTGCGCGCCGCCGTCTCCCGGGACTCTCTCTCTCTCTTCGGTGTTTCCTAGGACCCCCACATCCTACGTCAACAGATAGTAATGCCAAGGAGGAGCAAGCCATCTCCCTTGGTCTTATAATAAGTTGATTAATTATATGTGTAGCTAGCTAGATCAACTATATATGTGTCGCTTAATTAATCAAATTGATCAGTCAAATGCTAATGCCTAATTATGATGTGTATGCTCAAATGCCAATGGTGTGTATACTTATCTGGAGAGATCGGGGTTTGCTTTAAGAAATATTATTAGGTTTGGAGCTCCAGACTATTTGGCTCCGAATAGGGCAAAACGTGTGTATGGGATAACCTGAAGAGCACACATAGTGACTGATGATTGGGCCTCGAATGCTACACGTTCCAAATCCAATAATCTTTTCTCTTGTTTTAGGAGCTTGCTTTATGGCAGTGGAATAAATAGTAATATTGTAACTTTTAATCCAAAGCAAAGTAGTAATTAGCTCAAACCAAGTAGTCTACGTGATTGGTTTAGTCAAAAATGGCACTAAAGTCCCAATTCTTTTGATTATATTTATATATAGACGAGTAAATTACATACGAGCTCCTAATGCTGACACCTCATACATGCAAGTTCACCAAATTGAAAATGCTATATTGAATTTCTACTTTTTCTAATAATATTCAATTGAGCACTTCCATTACATTATTTGTAAAACAAGGGATAAAAATTAAAATACATGTTCAAATTAGAATTCGAGATTTCGCGTGCGTCAATTAGGGCATCATACATAGCTAGGCACGAGAGGAGGGAGGAGATGCTTAGAATTGCATGCATCCATGCAAAAAGACATGTCTAGCTAATAAGTGAACATAATTAAGATATAAAAATACAGATATTAGAAGACGATGTCTAGCTAGGAGATGCAGACATTTCTAGTAATTATTATCGATAACTTTGATATTATACATCAGTGTCGACAAATAAAACTGACATTTGCAATTGCCATCATCTATAGTTGACAATATTAATTATGTATCGAGACAAATTCATGATGAAAAGGTGAATTTAATTACCAGTGAAAAGTTTCACCAAATACTAACATCATTTATAGATGTAGGCATTAACTGATGCAAATACTTGTATTTTTTTTGCATCGGAGTCGACTCCAATATGGCTAATAGTGCTAGTTTTTAAAATTGCGTAACAATTTATGGAAGACTATTTTTCTTGTAGTATTGGAGTTTAAGTTGGTTCCAAATGGACTAAACGAAGTCACGAGATGGCCTGACTTGAAGTTACGTCTCATTTGAAAATTGTTTTGAAAGTTACTAGAGTTTACTGCCTTCTCTCATTTTTCATTTTTTTTTTTGGGACTATATTAGTTCTTACAGTTTATCAGTCATTATATTTAAACTAATATTTTTTAAAATGATTTATTTGAATTATTAGAATTTAAAATAAAGACCTAAAAGTTCTATTGTGAATCTGTGATGGACCAGAGGAAAATATTTCAAAAATTCTAAAAATCTAAGTAAAACTTTTCAAGAATGATTAGGAATTTAAGCTAAATTTTTTTAAAAATTTAAACTAAAGTATAATTCTAGGTAAGTAATAGAGACCTATCAGTAATTTTTTTTTTTTTTGATAAATTCTTTTTTTTAAATGGTTTGCATGGGAAGCTCTTTTCCTTATCTTACAAAAGTGAAATTCAGAATAGATTAAATATTTTGAAATATTAAATATAAAATTAGAGTAATTAGTCTAAAATTAATGACACATTATTGCTAATTTCTAATAATTATCAATCATAAATTTTTTTTAAAAATGGGTGCAATATGAGTTGAATCAAAATTACTCATTTTCGAGTTGAGTTCGAAACAAAATCAATTTCAATTTAATTTTGAGTTGATTTAATTTAAAATTTTTATTTTCAAATTAGGCTTAAATGGTGCACACCATTTTTTTTCTTTTATAATAAAATGTTCCACTGATTACCATACATATGAAGTTTAATTAGGCAACAAGAGGTAGGGCTAAAATATTATTTTTTTCATATTTTATATAATTGGTAATATAATTAATTAAATTTACATTTTTTTAGAACAAGCCCTGTCTCATGACGTATGCTAAATGGCTTACAGCTTTAATTAGAGAAGAACTTGGGCTTTGAATGCATATTAAACAAAAGAAAAATATAATTATTTTTTTTTTCGATAAAGAAAAATATAATTATTGGTTTCTTCTTAATAAGATAAATATCATCCCTAAACAACCAGAGTGCACAACAACTGTCAAAAATTATATAAATTAATTAATTTATGATGCAAATTATAATAAGCTACACATTATTTGAGACAATTATTAATGCCATCAATAATATTCAAAAAATTAAATGTCACCTGGTGGTCATAAAAATTGGTGAAGTTGACTTGTCGGAACTGTAAATATATTGTAAATTAAGAATTAGATTTCATATTTCAATATTTTATTTATTTATTTTTTTTTTTGAAAAGGAGTTCATATTCCAATATTCATCTTGAATAAATATTCATACTGATTGTATATTAATATTATTTTTATATTATTAATTATTTAATTGATACTATTATGTTAAAATATGATAATAAAAAAACACATGAATTTCACTTTCTTTCTAATTTAACTACGCCTTCAATACTTATTGCATAAAATTAAAAGAGATAATTATCTACATACCACACAATTTAGTTTTATTTATGCTTTATTCATTCATTTTTAGTTAATTACGTTATGCACACTTAAAACATTATAAAATTTTATATACACACATTTGAGTTAAAACTTAATCAAAATCTATTTAAAAAAGAAATATTCTGTTAGTAAATTATTAAAATTATATTTTTATTCTTAATAGTACATATTTTTCTCTTTCTTAATACCACACTAAAACGTTGATTTGTCCTAAAATCAATTCACATCGCGGATGTCTTCTTCTTATGTCGTCACCTAAACATTAAGGTTTTAGAATTTTCACTCAAAAAATATTTAAATATCCTTAAAATAATATGATGAACGACTCAAATTTTTTGTAATCTAACTATAATTCATTATAATAAAAATAAGTTAAAATATGTGTATGTAAGATTTTATAATATTTTTAGTGTGCATAGCGTAATTAACTAAAAATAGATGGGTAAGATATAAATAAAACTAAATTATGTGGCATGTAGGTAATTATCTCAAATTAAAAATACTTTTAATTTAATATTATGTAAATATTCATATTATTTGTATATTAATATTATTTAAGTATTTATTTTATTTTTATATATATTATTTATTTAATTGATACTATTATGTTAAAAATATGATAATAAAAAAACACATGAATTTCACTTTCTCTGTTACAAGGAAGTGTTACTTAAATTTAAGTAACATCTATACATTATTTTAAGTTAATAATTTTATAATTTTTATAATAATATTTAAATATAATAATATATTATTAAATTAAATAATTATATTTTAAAAATAATTTAACATTACAATAAACTAAATACCGTTTAATTAAGTCTCAAATTTGAGACTATTTTTTTTTGAGCTAAAAAATAGGTACTTTGGGAAGATAATAAAACTATATAAATCAATTTGTAGTAAAGCTGGCTCTTTTCTTTGACTTGAAAGTTACACTATTGTTTATATATTTTATTGAAGAAAAATTATTTTATATTTTTTTTAATATCATATAGATAATTCATAGGTAGTAGTATTTTATGATCATGAAGTCGACTAAATTAAAATTGAGCGAGTGCATGCAAGGTCGAGGGAGACAAAAGAGAGAATTGTATGGAGGAATAGGAATCAATGAATGGTGGATGTTATTGAATAGGCCAACAAACAATGAATAGTTGGGTTTATCATTTATGGGAGACAAGAGGGGCATGGCCAGAGATTTGAAGTCGTAAATAAATTAGTTAAGTGCATTACTAACTTTCTTCAATCCTTCGTCTATCTTTTTTCATCGGTCAACTTTCGATACACACATCGTCCAATATCGTCTAAAATTCTCGATCACCTTTCTCTGGTGAGCCACACATAAGATTGACATAAAATTAAATCTTTTTTTTTGCAACTAATCATATATTTATTAATATATTAATAAATGTAGGATAAAATAACAAATATATTGCACTAGTTTGAAATTATAATATCTTTGATTAAATCTAATTAGGCTTCCCATAATGAAGAAGTGAATTTGTCTATGAATATCACTTACTCATGTGAGAATTTTGTTAATAACAACTTGTTATTGATGTCTTTATATATTATGGAAGTCTTGTTATTGTCAGATTTGGACAGTACGATTAATTTAAACTTATTCAATCGAAATTACTTGTGATGAAAGATCTTTATCTAATGTAAAATCTCTAAATCTGGTTAAAAGCTAAGCCATGGTTATCGAATAGTAGGATCAACTTGAAAGAACTTTTAGTATCATGTACGCATCTTGTAATTAATTTATTTTTATTTTAATTTTATCTTACCATGTGAACGATTATATTTAAATTGTGATTTTTAGGATGTAATGAGATATTATGTACATACTAGTAAAATAATTTCTATCTAAATGCAAAATAATATTATTAAGACATTTTTTTTATCGTAGGAAATTCAGTCTCACTCACTTGGCAAGAGAAAATAGCAAGAACTACGCTACATCCCCGCTGGCTCTTTGTGAGCTTTCTACCCACCAACTGTCACAAAAAAATTTAAAATTTTTAAAGAGTAAATTGCATTCAAACTCTTAAAGTTAGAAAAATATTTTAAATTGGTCCTTAATTTTTGTTATCCCATGATCCACATTTTTAAAATATCTTAATTTTGGTTGTAAAAATACTTTAATTTTGATTCATGATTTGACATCTTGTTGTTTTTGTTGGCCTTTTCTAATAAAAATAATAATAAATTGCATTCGAGCTTTTGAGGTTGGCAATATAAATTAGTCTTAATTTTTACTAAAATTTTTATTTATTCCCTTAAGATTACAAAAGTATAATAGTTCTGATCTTTCTTACAGAAACTCATTATTTTCATTGATTTTTCTCAATAAAAATATAAAATTTAATAATTTTTTAACTACTTTAAACTATTTATATATTTTAAAGAATTATTATACTATTTTATTCTCATCGTTCTTTTAAAATTTTTACAAAAATTTAAAATTAAATTTCTTCCGTTAGTTGCTTTCTCTAAATTAAAAATTTTAAACTAAAAAAATATATTAATATTTTAAAAATTATAAAATTAATAAATAAGAATAATCTTAGAGAATATTAGTAAAAAATTAGCAATCATATCTTAACTAAAAAAACTATAAAGTTTTTACAATTTTAGGGATCAAATTTAAATTTTTAAAAAAATTAAAATCAATTTATCTTAAAAGATAAATTTTAATTTCTGAAATTAATTTGAACTATTTATTTATTTTAAACAATCATTCATTGCATCTCTCTGTCCTCATTGTTTTCCAAAATAATATTTAAAAAACAAAAAATTTAATAATTAAAAATATTTTTAGGAATATAATAATAATATTATAATAATTATATTTTAATTAAAGAAAATAAAAATATTTTTACAATCTCAATCTGAGGAGTCAAAATTGAGGTGTTAATTCGCCGGGGCGTAGGCCTGCAAGTCTGCAACCTTCGCCATCGGTTCACCTCCGCCATGGGCCGGACGCAGGGTACCATGCCGGAGAACAAGCGGCGCTGATCAAGGAGGCAGCTTGACAGGTGTCGTCATCGCGTTCGCTCTGACAGTTGTACGACCGAGAACCAGCCAACTCTTTACGACTTTCAGACTGCCAATTTGGAACTCACAATACCTCCAGTTTTCCAGAAATTAATACCTCTGGTTTCCAAATTTATTATGCCTCTGATTTCCTGTTCTCTGATTATCTCACCCTTTTTCTCTGTTTTGAATTTTGATAATCAACTAAACACAAATTTAATTCAATTTCGATATTTTTATTCTCAATCTGTTTCTTTTCATCGTCGACGATCAGTATCCAAAAACACATCATCCGCATCGCGCTCTTTATTGTCAAAAATTAAAAGTTAATGAAGAAAATGAAAATTACAAATCGATGAATATTATCACAAATGAATAAATGCAATTAATCTCCCTACGATCAGATCATAGCGCACGTAGATATGCACATTTCCTTCTAGATCACTCGACTATGCGTGCTCTAACTCACTTTTTTTAATTGGTATGACCGTAAATTTTTCTATGCTAATGCAATGTTAAAGGATTATCTACCAATATGCACTCATACGCATATATATATATATATATATATAACTTAGTTAATATTATTTTTGAAAGTGAATAATGTAAATCAATGTTGTGAAATAATACGCAGCGGAAAATTAGGATCGTCGGACGTGTAGTTAGTCAAATAAATCGTGTCATATAAGTATGAGAAATAATGATAATAAAAGAACGAAGCAACCACAAAAATACTAGATTTATGTGGTTCGGAGGTATTCCTCTTACATCCACGGGGAGAGCAGAGAAAGACTTTATTATGTAGAAAATCAGATAGAAAGAGAACCTTACACCAATCACCTGGTTCTCGATCTCAGACGGGATACAAGAATAGGATCTTTTCTTCTTTCAGATTAGACAATCCAATTGCTCCTTGAGCCTCAGATGATTGCCTCCAGATTCCTACGAAATCACCTCCGTAGCCGACGAAGAATATCCAATGAAAATCACTGCAGAAATCCTGATAATCCCACTTCTTCTCTGTTTCTCTCTCTCCCATTTTTTTCAGCTTACCTGATCATCCCGTATTTATAATGATAGCTTATAACAAATCATGTATCTGATTTCTATAAAAATCTCAACAGCTTAACAATAATCCTTATAATTAGGATTATTTAATTATTATTCAAATCACATTTTAACAAATCAATACATAATTGATGCATGCATAGCATGTCGTTGAACTGCTTCATTAATTCTTGAAGGGATCGAGTGAATAAAATCATTCGTGATGATCTTTTTGAATCTTTTCGTCCTACTTGCATTTTGTTTCATAGCCCGTTTTAGGGAATAGAGAGAGAGAGAAAAGTTGAGGAGGAAGCAAGCTCAATTTGCTTATATTGGAAGTGTAAGAAGATCATGCATGTAAGATCATGATCAACTATGGGGACAATGCCACATGGTCTGCCTCATTAGTTTTGGTGTGTATCACATCCCTATCATTATTATCTTTTAAGCTTGTGTTGGCATTCTTGTGGGGAGGCCCTTTATATGCCATGAGCAAAAGGAAAAGGAGAGAAAGGCAGTGTCCCTAACTTTATTTGCATTTATTTCTATATATCTTCCACCATCTCGATGTTATTCAATTAGCAAGTCTCTCATTTAAAGAGCAAAGTTTACAGAGAGTTATAAGATATGCTGCAACAACTTTCTTTAAATGAGTAGCACATCCGACGGGAGGGTAATAGAGTAGCCCTCATCTAAAGACAATAAAGGATCGCATGAAATTGTTGAGTAATAGTATTATTACTCACATCCGACGGGAGGGTAATAGAGTAGCACACACCTTAGCCCGATACGCACTTCATATAGAGGCTCAGAAAGTGTGGTTTAAGGAAGCTCCGTGTTTTATTCAAGTTGTTATTAGAGAAGAAATGCTCATGTGTAAGATGGACTCTCAGTGTAGTTCTGTTTTGTCTTAAGTTTGTTGCACCCTGAAGGATTTTTATAAAAAAAAAAAAAAAACTTTCTTTAAATGTGTTGTTTACTTCTATGTTCATGCTATACCTTTAGACAAGCAAAAAGCTTGATATGCTTAATTTAATTCACTTTACTTTTGTTAAGAACAAGTAATGGTCTCTTTGCACCTATTGTGTTAATTATTTATATTACTTTAAAGTCCTCAGATTGAGTGTCATAATTATTCCCATCAAACAAAAAAGTATCATAATTATAAGCACATAATTTTACTAATTAATTAAAAAACAATTTGCAGTTCTCTCCAAGTCCCACTTATTGAACTTAATCCTTATCCATTCTGAAAAATAAATATTTACAAAAAATTATTTAAAAAAAAACTGAATATTTTTGCCATCATTGTAGCAGACAATGCTTTTATTCTTGCCATAAATGTGTGACACAAATTTTTTATCCAAGAACATTATACATAATTAAATTGATAAAAGAAACCGTGTTAGGAATTAATCCTGTCTAATCTATAAAAGCGCAGTGAAGTAGGATCAATGGAAAGAATAAAAGACAAGTAGATAACAACGAGATGCCAAATTTATGTGGTTCAGCCCAGAATTTTTCTGAATTCACATTTACGAGAGAGAAAATAAGAAAATTTATTTTCGTAAAAGCTACAATACACGTGTAGTCATATTATGGGGCAGAACAAACACTCACAATCTTGATTTTCAATACACCCAATCGCACAATAAAGAAAGCCCCAAAATTAAACTATTTTCTCATAAAAAAGAAGTACTCACAATGTCACACCCTCATTTTTATGGACCAATTATCCATAAAATAAGGGATGACGTTATAGTCAGAATCACAAAATAGATTATAAGAAAAAGATACTTTTATTAATCTTAAGACAGAATTACATAAATTTAAACACAAAGAGGTCATCTAAGATAACCTTAGACTAGAATACATAAAGATAAAGTAATCAAATTGTGAGGCAAAAGATAAATATTATCGAGGCCATACGAAATATAGGGAAATATCAACCTTAGAGATTTTGTAGTCATCTTCTGGCAACAAATATGTCACTAGTGTGACAACAGCAGTAGCAGATATGTCACCAGTGTAATAATAAGTTTAACAGATACGTCACCAGTATGATAACAGAATAATAGGATGCAAGTACGTCCCACATACAACACGGGCTTAACAGGTTGATGTTGGTTTATCGAATTTGATATAAGTTAAGCGGGTTAATATGGGTTAAATGGGTTGACATGGGTTAAACATGTTAATCACCAGTTAAACTTGAGTTAAATTAATCAAATGAGTTAATAAGAAAAATAATCAAATATAATTTAAACTTAGTATGACTAGAATACTTACTTTTTTTGGCAGAGTCTCATCACTGGAGAAGAAGAGGGAAAGTCGAATCAAAACTAGAGATTATGGGTTCCATTTGAGGGCTTTGGGGTGGCTTATTTATAGAAAGAAATAAATTTAATAGAGCAAGACTCACTGGTGATTGAGACGATGGGAGGAAGGCAAAGGAAAACTTCCTATTACAGATGTAAGGTAGAGGGATGGTTGGGGGAAGGTAGAGGGAAGCTTTCAGATTACAGATGTACTCATATCAGGTCCAAAAAATATATAAATGAATATTAATAGGTATTTCTTAAAACAAATTATTACACATAATCTCACAATAAAAGAATATAATTAAAAAGAGTTAAAAAGAAAAAAAATCTCTAGAATTTTCTCCACTTCCTTCTTACCACCTTGAAGCATAATTTGCTTGATGGGATAAAATTATTCTTCATGCTTTCCTGAAAGTCTATTTATAGCCAAAGATTTTAAATCAAGTTCAAATTTATAACTCAAGTTTATATTTGCGTTACCAAAAGTCTTAAGGGTTAGGTGGTTAATTTGACTATGATAAGCACATTGTCAAACTTATATCCGATTCACATTAACTACCAAAATTTGACTTTGATTCTTCTTTTCATGTAAATGTAAATATAAGTCATTTATTTGACTACAACTTTTTTCTACAAATTCATAGAATATTTATTTGAATAATAGTTCTCTCCCTCAAGTAAATATTATGATTGTAAAAATTGATCTTTCTCGATCATAATTTTCTCTCCAAATTATGTCTTAAAAGGCAATCAACTACAATATAAACTTATTAAACTTAAGCAATGCCTGAATTTTGTTAATGATAAAGGTTTAGTAAATACATCTGCTGCATTCTGAGTTTTATCAATCTGATTATCTTTATTTCACCTTCGCTAATGACATTACAAATAAAATGATATTTGATATTAATATTTTTCCTCTCTCATGAAGCATTTGATCTTTAATAAGAAAATAGTACTTTGTAAGTTTGCAAAACTATTTGTGATATTAGAAAAATCCGAAAACTCACCACATAAACATAAGTCACCCGAAATGCTTCTGTGATAGTCATGTACTTAGCCATAGTAGTGGAAAGAGCAACTGCAGGCTGAAGTACTGCTTTTCAACAGATAGCTCATCCACCAAGTGTAAAAATATAAGCTGTCAATAATCATTTCCTGTCGAGGTCACCTACATAATCTGAATCGACATATCCAATGAGAGAGTTGTCATTCTTTCCAAACTATAAACAAGTATTAGCTGAACACTTAAAATAATTTAAGATTCATTTCACTACTTACAAGTATATTTTTCTGGATCAGCTATATACCTGCTTATAATATTAATAATATGTATAGTATTTAAACAAGTATAAATTATAATATACATAAGGCTATCCACTGCGTTAGCATATGGTACATGTGCCATATATTTGAATTCATCCACAAATTCGATAAATTTTTTCTAGACAATTTGAAATAGGCAACTAAAGAAGTGCTAACTGGCTTAAAATTATACTAAGTTGTTTCAAAACTTTTTACATATAATATTACTGAGTCAATCATGATTTGCTGAGTATTCTATCCATTTTAATATTCATACCAAGAATCTTCTTTGCTGCTCCCAAGTTTTTTATTTTAAATTTACTCTTTCATCACAGTTTTTATATTTAATCTTAAATTTATACTTGCATGCTATTAACATATCAACATATAAGAACAAATAAATACATGTACTATCTGAAAGTTTTTCCAAGTAGATACAACAATCAAAATAAAATCTACCAAAGTTATGTATTAACATAAGGGTAAATAGCATCTGGGTCCCTCTAGTTTACTCGTATAGGCAAATAGGTCCCTCGAATATTTAAATGTAGCAAACTGATCCTCCAGTTTGGTGAAATATGCACGTAGATGCTTGGGCCGTAATAGACATTAGAAATCACCTCTCTCTCTCCTTTCGATCGCTGAGCACGGGCGACGCCGTCGGACTCCGGCGGCTGCGCGACATGTGCGACCCACCATCATATGATTTGCCTTCTTTCTCTGCCTGCAGCAAAATTGTTAGTTGGTTTTACTTCTTGGTTTTCTTTAACACTCTCTCTCGTGAATATGCTACTACCATCATATGATTTGTAAGATGAGAACTAATCTTTATTAGAATTATGATATGAGCATGCCGAGTTAAGAATCTACTCATTATCATCTCTAAAACTCTTATTATCACTAAAATAATATTAACATCTATCCTTTCTAAAGCTATGCTGGCTTATTATGATTTAATATTTTTTTGGACTATTTTATCTATATTGACCTTTTTTTTAGAGTAAAACAATCTTTCTTAATATATTATTTCTAGTTACAAATCAAATTTTTATATTTTCTCTTTGATTCGCTTCTACTATGATTTAAAGTAGATCTTTTTTGATCTACCTCTAATTACTAATATCTCAGCATGTTTGTTATTTCTGATACCCTTATACTAAGCTGTTATATATTTGGAGAGAAGTGAAGTTTTCATGTTCTCTAAAGTTATGGTTTCCCTTTAATATAACATGGTGTTGCAAAAATATTTATATAAGGGGGTAAAGAGCACAATAGTAATAAAGCTTAATCCTCATCTTCGATTTTAACATCAATATTTCTTATGTTCTGAATTGTAGAACTGAATTTATTTAGATGATTTGGCGGGTGTACCTTCTTGCATATGAAGCAAATACAACTTTTGCTTCAGATAAAGCTTGTTGGATAGATTTCTTGTCATATACATAGACTCTAGCTTAAGCCATAATTCTGCAGCGATCGTTTCGTTTAACATCTCAATCAACACCTTGTCTGATAAAAACAACTGGATGACTACAAGAGCTTTTTCATCTGTCTCCTCCTTTTCTTGTTTTGATAGAGCCTCGAGCATTTTTGATTGAACCAAAGTGCCTTTGTTAGGCCTTGATGGACTAGCATTCTTCTCATTTTGGTTTGCCATAATTCAAAGCTTTTGGAGCTATCAAACTTCCCGATCTCATACTTTGTCGCTATTGAATCCAAGTAAGTTGTTTGATACTAGTTTGTTAGGAATTAGTCCTGTCTAACCGATAAAAACACAATGAAATTAAGATCAGTAGAAACAATAAGAGAAAAGTAGATGACAAAGAGACATTAAATTTATGTGTACATTCACGGAAGAAAAAATAAGAAAATTTTCCATCGTAAAAGCCACAATACAAATATAATCACACAATGGAGTAGAGCAAACTCTCAACTCTGATTTTTAATACATTTAATCTCACAATAAAAGAAATCCCAAAATTATTTTTTTTTTACGTAAAAGAGAAAAATTCTCAATCTCATAATAAAAAAATATAATTAAAAAGAGTTTAAAAGAGAAGAACCTCTAGAATTTTCTCTACTTCTCATCTTACCATCTTAAAGTTTAATTTGATTAATGGGATGATAGAATTATTCTTCATCCCTTCATGAATGACTATTTGTAGTCAAAAATTTAAAGTTAAGTCCAAACTGACAACTCAAGTTCATATTTGCTTTTATTAAAAGTCTTAAAAATTAGGTAGTCAATTTAATTATGATAAATACATGATCAAACTCATATCCAATTCACAATAGCCACTAAAATTTGACTTTCATTTTTCTTTCAAACAAATGTGACCATAATTCATTTATTTGGCTATAATTCTCTTCTAAAAATCGATAAAATATTTACTTAAATAACAAATTATAACAATAGATCGGTGAGATATTTAAGGCGATAGTCATCCTGAAGAGTGGCAAAGTGTTGTTACTCGCCATCGAATCATAATTTGAATTTCAATAGAATGGGATAAATGGAAGAAAAGAATCAAGCATATTTTGTCAAGTGATTATTGAAGCTGTTAAATTTAAAATTAATGAAAAATTAGGGCAAGTTTGCTAATTTTTTTGAATTAAAAGATTATATTTTAAAATTAACAAAATTACTTTTCTAGTTCGGAATAAGGCACAAATATATTTATTGTTATTAATAATACTACTAAATAAAAAGTCTTTTTCTATTTTTTTTGATGTGATAAAATATTATATTAATTTAAAATATTAATATAATTTTTAAATTAGTTAATTTAAATTTAATATCAATATACTTATTTTCAAATTATTTTAATAAAAAAATCAAGTTTAATTAATTTAAAATTTAGAGAATACTAATTGTATATAAGCTTAAAGTAGAAGATCCAATTATTATTAAGTTTCTTTTAAAAAAATAATTATTTTAAATTAAAAAAAATTAAAAAAATTATATTACATTTTATATAAAATTTAATATAAAAATGAAATTAATTTCGCCCACGGGCATCCGAGCTTTATTTTAGCCTATCGGGAAGCGTGAGTCAAAACTTTGAGGAGATGAGCGCCGCGGGTTGACCGGGTACTGCCGGTTGAACTGGCCACGCCTCCCTCCTTTGCTTTCGGGCTCTGGACGCTTTTCCCCTCATGTACGGCAATCAAATCCCGATGTGTTACTAATTACCGATGGTCATTATCTGAAATCTTTTTAAAAAGATTTTATGCCCTCGAGAATAATTTAGGCCTCCTAGCTTCCTACAGCATTTTAAGGATACCAAAAACAAAAATAATTTATACATTATAAAAAATAAAAGATAATAATATATTAATTTTTATTTTATTTTTCAAATTTTTAATAAAAATTTTAATTTACTTCTTATCATATATTATTTTTAATATTTTATTTCAAATTTGACATAATTTTTTTATATAACTAACTTTTCTTTTATTTCATCATGATTAAATTAATTTATTTACTAATTATAAAATTATTTATTAAAATGTGAAAATATATCTAATGTTTTTGCCCTTCGAACACTCATCCTATCAAGAATTAATAAATTAATAAAAGTAACATTAATTGCAATAATTTGCAGTGTTCATATCACGTTTAGGCCAAATTTAACTCGCACTAACACGCTTTTAATAGGATGAATATGAGTCTAAGTAGTGGTGTGCGATCTACCCCTACCTGGTATGCCCGACTGACTCATGACTAGTTATTAATTTAATAAAATTATGTAATCTTAAGACTAAAAAATAATTCAAATAGGTATGATCTTATCATTTTAATCTAAAGGAAATCATTGGTTTATTGATTTAGGGCGAGGTCGTGCCAAAAAGGGTGAGGTAGATTAGACAGGCACAAGTTATGCAAAAAATAGAGCAGGACAGGCCGGAAGCGAGTATAATATAAATATAAATAATTGTTAAAAGATTACATATACGGGCTAGATATGATTTTTGTATAAGCAAACTTAAACCCGGGCCCCACTATCATTTTTAATCCAATCATTAATTTATTAAATATAAGTAACCATTTTATTATAGAAGTAATATCTTGGGAGTCACCTTGGCAGGTTGACAATTTTGTGTGAAAATTGAAATTTGCTTTAAATTTACTCACATTTTATTTAATTATAAATTTTTTTAACTCAAAGTTAGCTCACTCAAAGAAATTGATTTAACACGCAATCAATTCGATAAGTGTGTAAACATACATATTTTAATTTTTTAAATATAATTAAAAAAATTATTTAGAAATACAATATAATTGATTTTTTTATAGAAAATTGAACTTAATTTAACTTAAGAATCAATTCAAAAAAAAAATTAATAGGCTAGTTTAACCTTTATAAATCACTTGATCTCAAATGTAGATCATTAGCCATATTATTATCACTTATTTGAGGTGCGACACTAAAAAAGAACCTAATTGAAAAACTTATATTAATAAATAAAAGATATCAATTTTATGTGAAAAATACTTTGTAGCTTCTATAAATATTTTTAAAATTTGAATCTAAATAGAATTTATATGTGGTAATATCTCATAGATAGAATTTAAAATTAATTTAGTCTATAGGGCAATAATGTTACGTAGAAAATATTAATTAGTTTTAATATTAGGGATCATTTACGAGAAATGTGTAGTATTAATTATTTTATATTAATAATTTGAAACTCAACTCATGTTAACTTAACCTACTTGTGCTCAACTCGAGCTAAATTTATTTATTAAAAAGAATCAATTATCAAGAGATCATAGCTCTACCTGCCACGCCATTTGTCGTAGTTTTTGAGTTAGGAAATCGACAAATTCAACATTTTGTGGTTATCAGTATAATCATGAAACTATTAAGAAATTGAACAGAACAAGTAATGTGACATTCTTCTAATAAAAAGTAGGGACTTTTACAACGTGGATAAAAAGATTAGGCTAATTAATAAATTTCACCATAAATCTCAAAATATTACAAATACACATCTAAAATAGCTATTCTTCGCTTTTCAAATATTGTAGTAAATTCTATCAGAATATTTAACCATAGTTAAATCTCAACAAAATCTCACTCATTGATCACAACATTTAACCATCAACCTTCATGTTAGGGCATCGCGGAGCTGCATTGGTTCCGACGGTAGATTTTGTTGAGATTTAACTATGATTAAATCTTCTAATAGAACTTACTACAAGATTTAAAAAAAAAGCATTTTAGATGTGATAACTGTAATATTTTTAGATTTATAATAAAATTCATAAATTGACCTAATTTTTATGTCTACAATATAAATATTTCTAAAAAATATTAAAGTTTGTACCCAAAAAAAATATTGACAGGTTACGTAACTGCAATGCGTAAGTTTTTTTGCTTTGATTGTTGACTCATTGCCTTTAATTCTATCTGGTTAGATGGTCAAATCACAACAAATTATGTCATGTATTTTTTATTTAAAAAAAAGATTATGTCATGTATAGGAGTGTTGGATGTATAATAAATTTGATATAATTATTAAAATTTATATAAACTGTGGATATACGTAGGTTGTGAAAAAAATATTTTTTTCTTAAAATTTTTATGAAATATGAAATAAAAATATTTTGCAGAGGCCGTTATTATTATAAAATTTTCGAAGAATCATTTAAATTTTTTTTAAAAGTTAAAGATCAAAATATAATTAGAGCTTAGCTGAAAATATTTTAGTAGTTAATTTTTATTTCATATTTTTATTAATTATATTTTGATCTTTAACTTTTAAAAAAAATTTAAATGATTCTTTGAAAATTTTATAATAATAACGACCTCTGCAAATTATAATTATTACATAAAAGTCCTATACTCATAATTTCTATTAATATTTGAGAAATATTCTGGTAAAAAAATTCTAAAATTTTAATTTAATTTTTTTTCTCGCCCCTTCCTCTATCTTCTCTCTCTCTGCGACAGCACACCACTCGGGTGGGATTGGCTCATTTCTCTTTCTTTCTCTCTGTCTGCTCCAGCAATGGAGGAGCAGGGGGGAAGGCGGGATGCACGCCTTTCCCCCCTCTCTCTCCGTCTAAGGCAACGACGATGAGGTGAAGCCGAGGTGACGGTAGTGGAAATAAGGCAGCGACAATGATGCGGCAATAGCTAGGTGGCGGCGGCAAGGCGGTGGCGGCAAGTGAAAGATTAATAAGAGAAAATATGTAAAGATGTGCTTTTAAAATTTGATTAAGTAGGTATTTGGTTCGATGTTATCTTGGTGTTATATTATGAAATCTAGATGTCATCTTTTGACTAATAATTTTATAATCTAATAGAAGATATTTTGTAGATGTCATTAAACCAAACAATTATTTTCTCTATATAACATAATATAACATCAAGATAACATCGAACCAAACGCCTTAGGCCCGTTTGTTTGCGCATTTAAAATTAATCTGATTTAATTTTAATCAGGCACATCACATTACACATAAAATTTAATATTAAAAATTAACTTTATTTCACATCTTACACATATTACTAAAATAATAACTAACTTATATTACATTTTTCACATATCCTAATATAATAACTAACTTTATATGACATCCCTCACACATCCCAACATAATAATTAACTTTACTTCACATCATTCACAACTTGAAAAAAAAAATCTCTAAAAAATAAAATTGAAATTTTATTAAATTTAATTGGGAGAAAATCTTATTTATAGAGACTAGAAAAATTTTAAAAAATATAAATTAAAGTGTAATTATGTAATATAGCTTTTCATAATTAATTATTATTTTTATTAATTAAAAAGTGTTGTTGGATGTGAGGTTTTTTTTTCTTGGTTTTTTTTTTTTTGATAGCTTGACGTGAGAGTTTTTTTTTTTTTTTGACGAAATTGACGTGAGAGTTGATAGCTAAAGAAGATATGATTTTTTTCATAGTTCTGCCGAACAAGGTCTCGATCTCAATTTCGTTTCAAATCTCAACTGCGTCAAAATTATCTGTTTTGCTGAACACTTTTTTTAAAAAAAAAAAAAAAATTTTACATGACATAATTGTAATATCTGAAATTATAAATAAAAAAAATTCTACAACAGTACAATAGATACACTAAAAATAAATAGAAACATTTACCTACATGCCACATAAATTTTTTAATATTACACTATATATTATTTTTATAAAATTTATACTATGAGTATAAAGAAAGTGTTTGTGATGTAATACATGAAAATTTGTATGGTATGTGTGTAAATATTCTAAAATAAATAAATAAATAGAAAACTCTCCTAATTGTTTAAAGAAAATTAATATGTTAATCTAATTAAATTTATTAGTACTGCAAATTATTTTAAAAGTTGGAGACATGAGAGGCCCACAGCTTTGGCCACAGTGGTATGCAACGCTCCCATCCTCTGCTTCTCCCTCTATATATTCATCACAAGCCGCCGCACTGCAGCTCAACAAACCATCCTCTCTTCTGCATAGCTAGAGCTCCTCCAAGTCTCCCGCTGTTCCTTTTTCATAATCAATATTCTGCTAGAAAGTGTGCTACACCATGCCTGAGGCACCAAAAAGCATCCCGGAAGAGCACCGGAGAGCCCTCGCCTTCATCGACGAGGTGACGGCGAACGCCGGCGAGGTGCAGCGCCGTGTCCTGACAGAAATCCTTGCCCAAAACTCTGCTGCGGAGTATCTACATCGGCACGGCCTCACTGGCCAATCCGTCGGCGATCCTGAAGCTTTCCGCCGCCTCGTCCCCGTCGTCTCCTATGAGGACGTCCAGCCGGACATCCTCCGCATAGCCCATGGCGACAACTCCCCAATCCTCTCGGGCTGCCCCATCTCCGAGTTTCTCACCAGCTCCGGCACGTCTGGCGGGGAGCGCAAGCTCATGCCCACCATCGATGACGAGCTGGACCGCCGCTCCCTCCTCTACAGCCTTCTCATGCCCGTCATGAACCAATTCGTTCCAAATCTGGACTCCGGCAAAGGAATGTACCTGCTCTTCGTCAAGTCGGAGGCCCGAACCCCCGGCGGCCTCCTCGCCCGGCCGGTCCTCACCAGCTACTACAAGAGCCGGCATTTCGTCGAACGAGAGCACGACCCTTTCAACGTGTACACGAGCCCGACGGAAGCCATACTCTTTCCCGACTCCTACCAGAGCATGTACGCTCAGCTGCTCTGTGGCCTGGCGCAGAACGCCGAAGTGCTCCGCGTCGGGGCCGTCTTCGCCTCCGGCTTCATTCGTGCGATCAAGTTCCTCGAAAAGCACTGGCCGAGGCTCTGCAGGGACATCCGAAACGGGACGGTCGATGAAGAGGTGACGGATCCGGCGGTCCGAGCTGCGGTGCAGAGGATTCTGTCGCCGGACCCTGAGCTCGCCAACCGCCTCGAGGCAGAGTGCAGCCGGGAATCATGGCGTGGTATCATCCCTCGGCTGTGGCCCAACACGAAGTACATCGACGTCATCGTCACCGGGACCATGGCGCAGTATATCCCCACCCTCGACTACTACGGCAACGGCCTACCGTTGACCTGCACCATGTACGCCTCGTCGGAGTGCTACTTCGGACTCAACCTCAACCCCCTGTGCAAGCCGAGCGAGGTCGCCTATACCCTAATCCCCACCATGGGTTACTTCGAGTTTCTCCCGGTGACGTCCGACGGCGGCCGCAGCGAGCAACTCGTCGACCTCGTCGACGTGAAGCTGGGCGAGGACTACGAGCTCGTCGTCACAACCTACGCCGGTAGTTTAGCTATCTCTAATCTAATCAAAAGATCATCTTTTGATGAAAAATAACAGATCTGTTTTAATTAAGTTAAAGATGAAGGACTTGTATTCTTCGTGTAGGTTTATACAGATACCGCGTAGGCGATGTGCTGAGGGTGACGGGGTTTAAGAACAGGGCGCCGCAGTTCAGCTTCGTGCGGCGGAAGAACGTGGCGCTGAGCATAGACTCGGACAAAACGGACGAGGTGGAGCTGCAGGCGGCGGTGGGAAAGGCGGTGGCGGATCACCTGGAGGCGTTCGGGGCGACGGTGGTGGAGTACACGAGCTACGCCGACACGGCGACCATTCCGGGGCACTACGTCCTTTACTGGGAGCTGAGGAAGGGGAAGACGGTGGTGCCGGCGGCGGTGTTCGAGGACTGCTGCCTGGCGATCGAGGAGTCGCTGAACAGCGTGTACCGGCAGGGACGGGCGGCGGACCGGTCGATCGGGCCGCTGGAGATAAGGGTGGTGGAGGAAGGAAGCTTCGACAAGCTGATGGATTATGCCATCAGCCAGGGAGCATCGATCAACCAGTACAAGGCGCCGAGGTGCGTGCGGCCTGGGCCGGTGGTGGAGCTCATGGAGGCGAGGGTGAAGGAGAGTTACTTCAGTCCCAAGTGCCCGAAGTGGGCTCCGGGGAGCAAGCTTTGGATAGAGAAGGAGAAGAGCGTCAATGGAGGGATGTGATGGATCGATCAACGTTTTGAAATAATCGTTATGGTTCGTTCTTCTGAGTTTCAGAAGAAAAAAAATGTTCATTTTGCCCGTTTTTTTTTTTTTTTTTTTTAATTTAAATGTGTTTCTTGTGTTCTATGCAGTTTTAGCCAGTTAATATTCATGATGATGAAGGTAGCTAGGGATGTTGTCATCTAAGTCTTAATTTGTATAAATTATGTTTATTTCCACTTTCAAGGAATTGATCGGTTTTTCATTTACTTGTATGGTAATGGGACAGGCGGCGCGGGGGTTCCAAACATTTCTTTCATATGGCAAATTTGGGCATCAAACTTTCATGAGCCGCATAGCACATTGTTTCTTTGCCTGTTTAAAATAACTTATTAATTGTAACATAAAAACATTTCTTTGGCTTATAACCTATTTTTACAAGAAAAAAATGTGCACATCATAACTATATTTGAGAAGTTATTTCATCAATGATATGAAAAAAAAAATATATATATATATATATATATATCAAAGAACTAAACTTTGTAGTCCAAGATCATCTAATTTGGTATTTTTTCAAAGTTTTCTTTCTTAGAATTACCTATAATAAAAAAATATTATCATATAGATCACTACTAGCTTATCCTGGTAAAGCTAACAGCCAAACAAACATCGAACAACTTAGTTTAAGATCACACGTATTCAAAAACATGCATTTTCGAGCGGTTATCAACTCCAAACAGTGTGAAGTTTCACTTCCCTTAGCTAGCTAAGACCTTATATAATTTAATAAAAAACTTGTATTGTAGACTACTTAGAGAACAATCTAACATGAGATGATCTTTTCATGATTGCCAAGAGTCAAAGTAGAAATATGCATAGAACAGTAATTTGGGAAATCTCTAGATGATTAACAGGAATTATTGATTTCTATACTGCTCTTTGTTTTTGACAAGACTTTCGAAAAAATGGCTCTTTTTGAATGGCTAGTTATTTTTTACTATTCTTCACGGCTGTATTTCATAAAGTTCATTATTGTCATGAATCTTCTAGAGTATTTTCACTATGAATCTTACACCAACCTTGCTTTCTATCTCTCTAAGGCCTTGTTTGGTTGGAGGATGAATTTGGGTAAGGAAAGAGAAAATAATTTATTTTATAGAGTTGATGGGAAAGAAAATTATTTTAATATTGGGAGGTGTGTAAGATGTGAAATAAAGTTGATTTTAAGGTTGGAATTTGTGTTGGATTTGAAATAAAATTGATTTTTAAGGTTGGAATTTGTGTTGGATGTGAAGTAAAGTTATTAAAATTTATAATAAATTTTAAATATTATTAAGATATTTTTTTGCCCTTTTTTGGGCTCATGCCAAACAAGGCCTAAGAGGCAATATTTAGTCACAACTGTAACATCAACATTAGCTCTCTCGTTAAGTTTGAGCTGCTCTCTTACAGTGTGAAGAGAGAGTAAGTAACTTCTTGTAAACTATGCACTAGATTGCTGTCATATATTGTTTTTCCACTTTACTATTTCTTTAATGGTTTCTACAAAAGACATCATTTTCTACAGCTCATTTTTCTTTTTAATATCTCACAAGTTTAACTAACTAAGCTATTAATAAGTTTCTCTCCATTAGTAGATTCCTTCTCATACAAATGCCTATTCTTGTATCTTCGATTTTTTCTTTGTTTTTTGAATTTTTGGCATGCAAATTCCTCAATTTCTAGTGGAACTTCTTCCATTTCTCTCTTATATAGAGTGATACTACAATAAGCAACTTACACAAAAATTCATTTGTTCATGCAAATTCTGATAGTGTCCACAAGAGAACATTTAGAATATGCTAATTATCCATCTAAGATATAAGAATATTCAATATATATTTATAACTTGCCTATCTATCTATATGTGTGTGTGTGTTTTTTTTTTTGCTAGAGAAATATATGAAGAATTAGAATGAGCAACTCATATGTTCACATTGATCTTTATCTCACTATACTATATCTACTTGTAATTAACTTGAAAAATCTTTAGCATGAGAAGAGGTCCATGTGCTAAAGTGGATTAAGCTTAACTTTCTTAACAGATTAAAAGAAGTGGATAAATGAACAGACTAGATTTTGCTTATTTTTGAACCCTTTTTATCTACCTTTTATGTCAGACTGATGCTAAAGCTGAGGCTCTAGAGAATGAGGAACATATATGATGGATGGGGAAATTTTGTTCCTCTGACAAAGTGATAGGAGATTCTTCAACACAAAAAAAAAATGCATGTCCCTTCTGATATCCTCAATAATTTAAAAGCACGCTATATCATATATTACATACATCTTTGAAGATTATTATTAGCAGAGAGACTAAGGAGGCATTTGGTTCGTTGTTATCTTGGTGTTATGTTATATAATCTAGATGTCATCTTTTGACTAATGATTTTATAATTTAATGGAAGATTATTTATAAATATCATTAAACTAAACAATTACATTCTTTAAATAACATAACATAACATAACATCAAGATAATACTGAACCAAACGCTCCCTAAATATATAGTAAAGAAAAGTACAGTGAAATGATAAAGTTCTCATCTTCATCAAAAAAAAAAATGAGACTTTTTGAGGCCCTCAAAATGACTGACATTAAGGACTGTGATCAAAAAGTACAAACAGCCTAATGGAATGTCTAGATTCATATTCATCAACAGTTGGCGACGATGTGGAGGGCTTCATCCTCCACACGCCGACAACATCCCACGTGCAACATTATTCTGCCCTATTTTATAATTATAATATAATCAAAAACTGATTAATGATATTATCTTCCTATTATATTTTTATTTCCTCTTAATTGTTCGCATTTAAAATTAATCAGCAACAGCTTTCATTATGTGACCCACGTTCTCCAACAAGCTGCAGCAAATCGCTCAAATCAGAGTACTTGATCCAAGAAAATCATCATTAATCCAATATTTTTATTGTTTAAATTTTACTGTTAAAAATCAGTTAATTTGAACTTATATTTAATTTCAATTTTAGCTTGAGCTCGTACGATGAATCAATTTTGTTTGACAAATGCCCAAAATTAGGCAAAAAAAAAATATAGGAATAATTACCTACATGTCACACCATTTAGTTTTATTTATGTCTTACCCATTCATTCTTGGTTAATTACGCCATGCACACTCAGAACATTATAAACATATACATATTTCAACTTGTTTTTATTATAATGAGTAATCATAATTTTTCAATAACCTAACTATAGTTAGATTATAAAACATCTGAGCCTTTCGTCATATTATTTTAAAGATATTTAAATATATTTTGAGTGAAAATCCTAAAACTTTAATGTTTAGGTGGCGGCAAAGGAATGAGACATCCGCTATGTGAATTGATTTTAGGACAAATCAGCCCTTTAGTGTGGTATTGATGAAGAGAAAAATATATACCATTAAAAGTAAAAATATAATTTTAATGATTTACTAATAGATTTTTTTTCAAATAGATTTTAATTAAGTTTTAACTCAAACGTGTGTATGTAAAATTTTATAATATTTTGAGTGTGCATAGCATAATTAACTAACAACGGATGGGTAAAATATAAATAAAACTAAATGGTATGGCATGTAGATAATTATTTCAAAAATATAATAATAATATTTTTAATTTATTATAGATTTTAATAACTTTTTTTCACATTCAACACAAATTACATAAATGCAAGGTTTCTCTTTAAAAAACTTTTACAATTAATTTTTAATTGTTATATTATTTGTTGTTTAAATTTAAAATAAAGAATTTCTCTAAATTTATTTATAAATATATTTATATTCAAATATATACATTTAATTAGAATATTATATTTAAATTTGTGATTAATTTCATAAGTTAATTATAAATAAAAATATTTTAAAATTTAAAACTAATAAAATAGGTAATATATTTAAAATGATTATTTATATTTATCATATTTTAAATTTATAATTATTAAATTAAAAATATTAAACCTTTTATTATATTTAATTTATTTTTTATAAAAAATAAAAATATAAAACAAATTTTACATATTCTCAAATTTATAAAATTTTAATATTTATATAACTAATAATAATAATATATTTTTAATTTCATACATGCTATATCTATGTTTAAATTATATATATTTATATATTTTTAATTTGTTTCTCCCATAACTTTTAAAATTTTTCTTTCTTTTACTTAATTGTACATAAATAAATTTTTTATAATTTATATTATTTTAAAAATAAATAAAAAGAAGACTTCTTGCCGCTATTATAAATTATCCAAAGGAGCTTTACAATTTGAATTTCCTATATGGGATAATGAGATAATCAAAAATAAGAATTAAATAGAATAATTATATTAACATATTTATATATAAATATCTAACTAAACATATATATATATATATTTATTTAGTTAGATATTTATATATAAATATCTAACTAAACACATATATATATATATTTTAAGGGATAATTACCTACTTACTAAAAAAATTAAATATTACTTAAACTATAAGTGACATATATTTAAATAATAATGTAATATTTAAAATTTTACATAATTTCATATATAAAATTCTATTTAAAAAATTAATTTAGTAGAAGTCGGCATTTTTTAGTATTAAGTAATAATTAATTAATTAAAAATCATCTAAGTCTCTCTCGCAGGCCTCGTTTGGTTCGAGAGTTAAATTTTAGATATGAAAAAAAATATTTTATTTTATAGATATAATAGTAAAGAAATTTAGTTTTATATTGGGAAGTGTGTAAAATATAAAATAAAGTTAATTTTAATATTTATATTTGTATTGAATGTGAAATAAAATTGATTTTTATAGTTAAAATTTGTGTTGAGTTGAAAAAAAACTTGAACCAAACGAGCCCTCAATCTGTCTCTTGATACTGCTAAAGCTAAGAAGCGCTAAATTAAGATTTTGGTGTTTGCACACAAAGAAACTTTGTAAACTGTGATGTTTATCTGAAATCGTGGAGGTGAACAAATTATGGAAGATCGAAAGAGCTGGTCGTTGTTGCTTGTTGCTGATTGTCATTGTAGCCTAATTTTCTTTCCCTTTCCCCCCTTGTATATGGTTGTGCTGGCAACAGTTTTCAGCCATAAAAATTAGCATATGTATGTTACTCGAAAAAAAAAATCATATCTATACATTATTGTGCAGTCAACCACGTGGAGAAAAATCAGGCTAAGAATAGCCTCCAGACCTTCCCGAATATGAGGTTTTCGCCTGAAGTTGAGTTGTCGAATAACTCAATCGGAAGCGGAGTCGACCAGGAGTCGAACGTTAAACCACCCAGCAGAATATCTTACTCGAATAAGCTCTTCGACTTCTTCTTTCTTTCTGGCAAAGCAAGTAAAGCCGCTCTAACCAATCATGCTTACCACATTTTGGTGCATGGAATCATAGAAATAACACGTTAACTAATAGAGTGAGTCTCCTGATATAAGTTGGCCTTGTAGCAAGCTCGTACCTAGGAGATTTCTTATTAATGAAGCTACCAACTTCACCCACTTCTCTCATTTATAAATTCGCACATTTAATTCTATAAAAGGGTCTTTTTTGAGTCCCTAAAAACTCTTTCATCTTCCTCTTCGAATTCAGGCTATTCGGTGAACGACATATTAAACATTATTCTTCTGCTCACTAGGTGGTTCCTACCAGGCTTAATCACTTTGCCTATTTCTCTGATAGCAATGAAGGACCTACACAATTCCATGTCCTCTATTTCATGATTCCCTTCAAATAAGAGACCCTTGACCCCTTTGGCTCCACCTTCTCTATTTATTATCTGAATCTTGTAACTCAAGCCATTTGTCGAAGCATTTATTCATTTCCTCCTTATCTCGTTTGTTCTCTAGTTTAGTTCTTTTTCTAAAACACGCACACGTACACAACTAGGACTGCAAATGAGTTGAATTTGGATCAGATCCGCCTTGACTTATATTCAAACTCATTTAAATCCAGATTAGATCACACAACAAGCGGATTAGCTATGACTTAGATTCAACACGAATTTGATTCGAGTAGGGTTAGATTAGTGTACTGTATAAATACATACACAGTTTCATATATATATAATCTCAAATTATTTTAAATTAATTAATTGATATAATAGTTATGAGTTTATTATTTTTTTAAGTGGAGTTTGATATTATTTCAATAAGTGGTAAAATGTATTTCAATTTTTTTACTTATTGATGGGTTCGGATACCCCATAACAAGCACATTTTTGGATCTGCTTGTTATAGAATTAAAAGTGTTTGGTATAGGAATTTAAAAATTATGCTTGTTATAAGTGCTTGTTATAAGTGCTTGTTATAGAAATCTCTATAACAAGCACCTATAAGTTAAAAGTGCTTGTTATAGGCAGCTCCGAAAATGTGACGTGGCGAGGGCATCCGAACATAATAATTTTTCGTACTCATGACTCTGAAAAAGCAGAAGTTGTGGTTGGACGTAAATAGACGTTGCAGCATATCCTTTTTCGTCGATTTTCATTGCTTTGTTTGAAACCACAAAAATATGCCTTTCACTTTGCTTCTTCGAACAAAATACGAATCCCATCGGCCAACTCATCAAATTTAGCTCTGCTGAGCTGGGCTTCGGCCCATCATCCGATACGGAAGCAAACTTTATAAAAATCTTTTGGGCCGGATAAAGCGCGGCCCACTCATCTATAACAGAATCATGAACCGGTAGTTTATGCATGTAGAACCTTTATGTTGATGATCTCTCATGAAGAAAGGGCAAGATCCCAGATTGATCCCAAAATAGTGAATTGAATAATGGCCATTAGTTCATTACTTTTTAAATTGATGTCTCTGCTTTTGCTACTTCTTCTTCTTCTTCATGGGCCTAGAATGAATGCACATGGGTACTTCCCCTGTTTTGCTATTGAAGCAAAATAAAAAATTTTCCCATTCCCTGCCGGACCGCAGATTAGCTGGCTGTGGCCCGTGTTAAGCTCGGGTGGTTCCTGTCAAGCTCAATAGTTATCCACAACAAACCATATCATTGAGCTCTAACATGGCTCGCATTCACAAATTCTGTGTTGTGTAGATATTCAGGGGTCTAGAGGCAGTGCCCTTGCAAGAGTTATAACAGTTTAGCTCACCGCAAATGTTCTCTGTTTTGATCTAATAGACTACAAAGTTTTAAAATGCGTTTAGGAGAGTTAAGAGTGTGCGCTCATATAAACCCATCATCTCTTCAGTGCTTTGTCGATGTGAAATTCATCAAAAAGTGTCACGTTTTGTCTGGATATCATAGGAGTAGTACATGATGATAATTGGATTGAGGTTATTTTACATAATAAACTTTTGTATTACATGAATGCTTGAGAAAAAAGCCCGAATTTAGTGTTAAGCATTTGAGTTTATGCTTATACAGTGATTCTCACTTAAAGTTGACATCCTAATGCTAGCATTTGGCGTAATCGCTGAGTTCTATACTTCTATTTAGTGAAGCTCGACAACTTTCTCCTATGACTTCAGAGCAGCTTGATTAGTGAGCAGTGTTTCTATCTAGTTTGATTTGGACCCATTTCAGCGGAAAAGCGCATTACATCACCATATGTTATCGCGCCTGTTCTTCATTTTAAAATTAAATTTTAGGCAATGCAATCTCTGTTCAGATGAGCCCTATTGTTAAGACGGGAAACAATCAAAGAGTTTTTACGTGGAAAACCGGCTGGCGGAAAAACCACGGCTCCTTTTCGAGGAGGCTTGAAATGTCACTAGAAATGCCTTTCTTTGGGTTACAGAGTATTCAAAGGATTTTTTGGATTCCAGCCCCTTTGAAGGCTGTGTACAGGAAGTATATATACCCTGGGTCTGTTATGTCTGATCACTTTCAGCCGAATAATCTACAGCCCTAGTGACAGCTCAATTAATGCCTGCGGACGGCTAGTACGTGACTCCTGCTGTACGGCGTGTCAGCGGTTACGGTCTGTCTACGGGAAAACCGCACCTTCCCTCAGAGCAGTACGGTTCCCAATGGTCAGATGTCACGTCGGATCTTTGTTCTTCGAGATGCTACCTCTTCGGCGTCTGCTGTTCGATATGCTACCTTTCTTGTTCGACTCCGGGGCCTTGCCTATGTGGCATTTGTGTGACTTTCCACGTGGACGGTCCAGATGAGGAAGCGTGGATACAATTGCAACACCTATATTGTAGTTTTTTGGTAAGATTGAAAGAAAAACTAGGAGGAGAATTCAGTGACTGCTTGAAGGAGAGAGCTAAAGTGAAACAAAAAGTGATCCAGAGTTACTGTTGCACAGTGCTTGTTTGTTTGCACTTTTTCTTCTACTTGCTATTTTAATATCCAAAGCTGCCTACTTTTCTTTCTAGCACTGGTTATGAATCAAGAATGCATGGGAGCAAAATGCCCTTCACATGCTTCATTATTTAATGGTTCTCTTATTGAAATTTCCTTGGTGGAACTTCCTATTAACGTGAGTTACTCCTGGCTCTTTGTGAAATTGTATGTGCATTAAGGAAACAATTTTAAGTCCATTTGTTTTCGTTAAAAAAAAAACTTAAAATTCACCTACCGACAAATATTTATTTAGATCATTGAAATTGATCTGAATAGTCGTTAACAGGAGCTCTTTAAGATAACTTCTGTGACCAGCTTGTTTTATTGAACACATTCATTTAATTTTTTGCTTACCTTATGCTACTCGATTTAAATATCATGGAGATAACATATACAAATTTGTTTCTTTTTATACATTTTTTTTCTATCTTCGGTGTTCCACTAGACACAAGAATTCATAAATGACGATATGATCAGACTTACTTTTGTTGATAACTATATGAGAAAGTAATATTAACTTAGCCATAAAAAAAAGTTTTTGAAATGAGTTGGCGCGCAGGAGATAGTTTCGAATAAAATAACTATCCTTAAAACCTTCCTTTCATCCCTATTTTATACTATTTTCATATTTATAATGGAGTTAACGAAGTTAATGCTATTCATAAAAAGTAAAACATATCATGTTTATTAATTAATGTGGCGTTTGAATCAATACTATTTTGATATTATGTCTAAATGTCTTAGATATTTTTAGATGTTAATTTTTGTATTATAATTTCATTATTTTTTTACAATAATATTTATATATATTATTGTTGACATGTGGCTTTAGCGCTGTATCATAGCCATACACGTGGCGCTCTTTCATCTTGAAACATCATGCATTAATCTTTGAAGCTGTATTTGTCTTCAAATATCGTGAGTGATGTTTGAAGCCTCCCAAATATCGTGAGTAATGTTTGGAGCCTTCAAACATCGTGATGAATATTTTATTTATATTGTAGGTCATTCCAAAGAGAAAAATTAGGAGACATGCTTAGAGCAAGTCATGCGCAAATGTTAACTATTATATATTAATAGAATATATCCTTAAATCCATTATACTTCAA
Organism: Apostasia shenzhenica; assembly: GCA_002786265.1. Taxonomy (NCBI): domain Eukaryota; kingdom Viridiplantae; phylum Streptophyta; class Magnoliopsida; order Asparagales; family Orchidaceae; genus Apostasia; species Apostasia shenzhenica. The sequence continues at coordinate 1,790,163 of KZ454830.1, forward strand.
GATGAATATTTTATTTGGCCATAACAGACAAATCAGCAAATAATTAATGGGGTCCAAGATGCATAAATATTTTTCTAAAAATTAACCAAACTTTTAAATTTTATAGGCCTGACATGTCTGTAATAATCTTTTTACTTGTAAGTTATCAATGGATATTCCATCTATGAATTTACAAATTTTGTTTATTTTTAAATTATCATTCAAAATATCATATCTAAATATCAAAATATTTAAATAACATAATATAATATTAAAATAATATTAAATCAAACGCTTTCTAAATAGGACGGAGAGTGCATTCACTCGATGCATTAGTCATAAAAAATGGGAAAGACCTCCCCATCGCCGTTATCGGAAGGTCACGTGCATCCCAAGAAAACATTGAAAGAAAGGATAACGCTATGTCCTTATATATTTTTATTGGAAAAAAAGAGAAAGCTGATTTCTTGCTATAATAGATGTTAGAAAATTAAAAAAAAAAGTGAGAAAATTTGTGGCATAATTAACACTTTTTTATGATATATTTATGATATAAAATACAATCACATTTTAAAATATAATAAATTTATAAAACTTTCTTCTCACAAGAGTGCATAAATATACAATACTTATAGATACTATTTAGATTTCAATATGATGATCAAAAGATAATTGAAAGTAATCTTTTAGAATTTAAAAGAGATCTCTTAATTTTTTTACTAAAATAATATTTCAAAATTAGAGAGAGAGAAGTAAAAGTAAAATTTTTAAAATTTTAAAACGAAATATTTCTTAGATGTTAACGAAAATCATAATCAATAGAGACTTATAATAATCATAATTTACAAGGACATTTAACATTATAACAATTTCAAAATATATTTTTTCAATAAGTTTTTAAAAATTATAAATCAAATAATAATTATAGATTAACTAAAAAAACTTTTAAGTAATTAACACTACTTATTATATCAAATCATTAAACTTATAAGACCAAGCTTTATAAATAACTATAATTTCCCATCATTTCTCAATAAGGAACTATCACTTAACTAAATATTACAAATTACTCAGCATCTGAACGATTCGGGCGCCAAACACAATATTTTTTCCTATGATGTGCCCTAGTCATTTATTTTTTATTTTTTTTGTTAAATATCGACATTTCTTATTTATTATAGTGGTGTCCTATTATATGAATAGATAACTAAATAAATCCAAATTAACTGTAATTGAATCATTATAGTTTGGAGATTCAAAATATAATTAAAGAGAATTTATATGCTAAACATATATTTATTTATATGTTTTAATTTAATGGCCTAACTTTAGAATATATTAATATGCATAAATAATATGTATGTAAATTAAATGGTGAAAAATTAAATATTTTTTTGTACAAGGTGTACGGCACTGTAGTGTATACACACACCAATTAGTATATGCCACGTGGATAAAAGTGAATCTAACATGTTGACGTGGCATGTTTTGATTGGCATGTGCACTGTGATAAAAATTTCTCTAAACCTAAAACGCTCAACAAACGGCACAGATCACGCTCAAATATTCCACAGCGCTAGCTGCCAATTTCCTTTCTTTTTCCCCCCTTTCCTTTCTTAACGCATCAAAATTAACCAAATCTTTTGGGCATCTCCTCTTTCCCTCCACCACCCGCCAAAACCCTCCTTAAACCCCATTCTATATATCTCTTCGAAGTTCGATCCCCTCTGCCTCTGCCCACCTACTGATCCAATGGCGATTCGCCAACCCCGCGTGCTCCTTCTAACTGCCACGGCGCTTCTCCTGGCCGTCGGCGCCAGCACAGAGGGCGACGGCATGAGCGGCGTTTCCATCCACGATCTCCTGCGGGAGCATGGGCTGCCGGCGGGGATCCTTCCGAGAGCGGTGGAGTCGTACACGCTCGAGCGCACGACGGGGCTGCTCGAGGTTCGACTGTACCATCCCTGCTACGCGAAGTACGACGAGATGGCGTTCTTTGATCGCGTGGTGCGCGGGAACCTCAGCTACGGTGCTCTGATCGGCGTCGTCGGCCTCGAGCAGGAGGAGCTCTTCCTCTGGCTTCCCGTCCGCCGAATCCTCGTCTCCGACCCCTCCTCTGGCGTCATCCTCTTCGATATCGGCCTCGCCCGCAAGCAGCTCTCCCTCTCTCTCTTCGAGACCCCACCGGACTGCCGCCCGGAGGAACTGACGGCGACTGCTGCACCGGCTGTCTTAGGTGAATTCGCTGCGCTTCTCTCTAAGTTCTGGCTTTTCCATTTTTCCTTTGCTAGCTCATCTAATTTATTGCTTTTCTTCTTCTTCTTCTTCTTCTTCTTCTTCTTCTTTAAAAGATTGGATTTTGTTTATCTCAGGAATCACAGTTATAGAAATACATATATATCATCAAGTTATTTATATTTCTGAAGATATATAAGATGAAGTTTTACATATTATATATTTACTTTCAGATAATACCTTATTAAGCTGTCATTTTTACTACTGTTTCCTACTTTTTGATTAATATTTTTGTTTTTCCCTTGGAATGATCAACATTTTGGTGGCTAGCTATCATGTTCTTACTCCCCTGCAGCTATTTTTTTTTTATCACCGCGCGCGACGAATTAAACTCGAACTAAAACTATCTTATCTTGCAGGACTTATTGGCAGGAAAGAAGGCTTACAGGACTACAGATAAATATTAGAATACAGTAAAAAATAAAAATAATAATAAAAAACTAAACATCAATTATTTTACTATTTTCCTTTTAATTTTTCTTAACCCTCTTCCCCCTTTTGTTCTGGGCTGAATTAAATTCATGATGAGTCAATTGCTGTAAGTGGAAGCTGCTGAAATCAAATTTGCTCTTATGTTTTTGCCTATCTGATGCCTATTTTGTGGATTTTAGCTAACCTGAGCAGAGATGTTCACTGCCAAAATGGATGCTGTGTATAACCGTGGGAAGAATTCTATGTTTATAACTCTTCTGAAGATGTGTTGTTGAATCATTCTCAAACTTATTCTTATAGATAGTCGTTTGGTTGGCATTTTTTTTTTTTTACTTCATAAGCTTATTTATGATTTATATACCCATGATTAGATTCCATTCATTCATATTTGGCAAACTTTCAATTCATTCTTTCAATAATGTTATACCAAATACTATAAACAATTTTTTTAAAAATTAAGTATAAGAATATTTTCTTTCAATGTTTCAACTGACACATAAATACAAAACAATGTGAAAAACTCTCAACATAGCAAAAAATCACGAAACAGAAAAAGAAATCACTATATCAAAAAAGGACGAGCACAGAGAGGAGATTCAAAAATATATATTGTCCTAATATACAAAGTACTATATATATAATATAATAAACTATAGACTCAATACTGGGTCAAACTGATAAGGTCTGCCACACATCCAATTTTTGCATTATTTTTGTTTACCAAATGTATGGCGCAAATATTTTGCTTTCATTCTCTTTTTGTAAGGTTACGCATATATTACGTAACGTAAATAGTGCAACCGACTTTTTGGCTTATTATGCTACATTAGGTAATTTTCGCTGGGAGAGAGATATGCCTCTTCCCATTGCTTTTTACAATATCCTCAAGGAGGATGCTGGTTGACTTTTATACTATTTGTAATATCGTTTTAGTTTAATGCTATGACTTGCCATCTTTCAAAAAAAAAAAATATGGCGCAAGCTCTTCGGATCAAATCAATAAAATTTGGGTCACCAAACTATAAAATATAAAGTGTTTAAATGCATGAAATTATCCTACATTGGATCATTAAGAACAAATTGAAGTGTTAAATTTACCTATTAGCCTCTGCTGTTTTTTTTAAGGTATTTATGTTCATATATTAGCTACCGAGGGGCAGTTTCTGACAATAAAATAGTGTGACAAACTTAAATTAATCCAAGAAATAAAGTACTAAGAAAATAATATAAATATAAGAACAACAAACTTATATGTTTTAGAGTAATCCTACATCAGTGAGGAGGGCTGCTAGCGAGAATCTTTGTTACGTAGAAAAGAAGATAAAAATAGAGTTTTTACACTACAAGTGGTTCTCAATCTCAAATATACAAGTGGTTCTCAATCTCAAATAATTTACTTACGTTTTGAAAGTTCTTTTAAATAAGATGATTCAATTGCATTCTTGAGTCTTGGATGTTCATCTTTAAATTTCTACAAAATTATTTTTCTTGCTCACAAAGGAGAAACAAAAATAAAATTTTCCACTAAAATTTGAGAAATAATAATAAAGCACCGAGATCAAATTTAGGGGGATTTTAGTTTAATTTTATCATGATATCATATCATATTACCTGTAGAATTTTATTGTTTTGTTAGATGATATGTTTAGATAATATTAAAAATATAATTAAATCATCACCCAAAAAATGACACTTAGATGTTATCAAATATTGAATGACTTATAGATAATATGATATAGTATAGAGGAAACATCGAATCAAACTCTCCCTTAGATAAATTCAAAAATAATAATAGCAAGGCAATGATGCAAACAAAAGAATATCAAAGTTATATGATTTGAAGGAATCCTACATCCATATGGAGAGTTACATGGAATCTTTATTATGTAAAAGAAAAAAAAAATCTTACACCACTTAATTAATTAATTAATTTTTTGTTAGGTTGGTTTCCCTCTTATGTGAAGGTCATTTGGTAATTTTTATCAAATATGTGGCTATTACGTAAAGGGTATTTTAGTCTTTTTGTGATTTAGGGTTATCTTCTTTTTCATTGTAGGAAGTTGAAAAGTCATTTGGTGTGTACGGTGGATGCTGTCTTTAAAAAAGGTGAGCTGAAAACACAGAGAGAAGGAAGCTAAAACCGAAACTTGGAATTTCTGCGCAACTGTAATCAAGATGATGAAGTAGTTATTTGTTATCTGATCGAGTTGAAATTTTTATTGAAGGTTCGTCTCTTCTAGCACTTCATTCTGAACGGTGTGATCGTGGATTAGATCTCTCTATCATTACTAATTTTCAGCAGCCACATCTTTGGTGATATCTACAACTCCCCTCTTCTTATTTCTTCATATTTTCATCTCATTGGTGATGTTGAGGGTGGAGCTTAAGTGTAAATATTTCTTGATACGAGTTCATTGATGATTCTAACATATCTTGATGAAAGAAGTTTGTATTACTTCATTTGATTCATCATTTGGTAATAGTGAAATTTATTATTTCACTCTTATTAGTGGTGGTTTCATTCTGCTACATTATATATCAAATAGTTCACGTTTTGAGAAGATTGCAGATCTTGGGTATTGGTTATATAGTCTGTGAATCGGTTTTCATACTTTTTGTAAATATATATTTCATTTAAATTTATTGTAGGCTTCCTTCTTATCATTTTTAATATCAGACTTTTCGAAATCAACTGAATAATCGCTGAATTACTACAAAATTATTTTCGTTGCCCAAAAAAATCGCCACCTGAATCCGCATGTGAGAACTCCCTGAAGGCGGCCCGTAATCCCGTGAAAAGCTAAATGGGCCATCAATAATGGGCCTAAGCCCATTAAAGTTTTATGCTAGCAAAATTTCAAATGAAGTAGCCACCGCTGCAGACGAACAAAATGAACCGGATTATAACTCGATCTAATTCTAGTTTTGATCTAATTACACTCTAAAGAGATTCTTTTTGGACCCATTAACTCATCCCGTTTATTAACTTGATACATTTACAAATAAACATATCGAATATGAATCACTCTTAACCTAACTCATTTAAAATTCAACTCGTGTAGATAATTTAATTTGTAATTCGTTCAAGTATAAATTGTGGCTAATAATATTTTTGTGAAAAGACTTAAATAAAGAGCACTATTATAATTAATTAATGAATTTTTTTTATAAATTATATTAATAGATTATAGCATTAGTGAGCTCATTTTTATGATTTATTCTTAGTTAATATTTTGTAATTTATATATATATATATATATTATAAATATTTTTTTGGTATTAAAATATTCAATTAATTCATAAAAATATAATATATTTTTATTTTATTCTCCATAAATTTAATATTATTTTATATTTAACTACAAAAGATATTTCAAATAATAATTTTTATTGCAAATAAATCAAACTTAAAAACTTGAATTTTCAACCAAAGACGATTCTGATCGACCATGTCCTAATTTGAAGTATAACCAGATCTGATGCATATGGATTTTAATTCGAGTCGGAGTTGACCCGACTCAAATTCAATCCATTGACGATCATACCTAGGCGGACAAAAATGTCAAATGGCATAAAATATTTTTAAAAAAATTAAATCACCTAAAAGAAATCTTAATATTGCATTGTAAATATTGCATAACAAGCTTCAAGAAATATTCTATTTTCTTATCTCTGCGAAATATTTTATAGCTTTTTACAAGAACCAAAACAGAACAAATCTACAAAACTACAACCTCTATATATGAAAAATAATAAGAAAATGAAGAGAATTTACTAAATTAATTAGCTTAAATTATAACTTTAAATAAATAAAAATAATATAATAAGGATTTTTATGCACATACAGAATTGTCAAAAAAACACTCAAATAAATCCAAAAATAGAACCTATAAGAAAATAGTGAGCAAAAATAAGTTTAAAAGGTAAAAGATGGAATATCACTACATGTGCTTTTAATAATAATCAAAAATAAATTTAGGATTTTTAGTAAAGAAAAAGTATAAAAACTAAAGGTTTGTAGTAAAATGCAGCACAAAATAGCAACACAGAACAATTTCAGAAGCTAAAAAAAAAAAATCTAAGTGATAATGAGCTTCTTGTCACTTGAAAAATACTACAATCTCCTTCATTAAGTTCTCTTTCAAAAACTTTGCAAGTATAGTATTAAAAAACTAAAAATTATCGAGAACTTGAGAGGAGAAAATGAATTTTTGCTACAGGAAAAACCAGAGAGCAGAAGCACACAAAAAGAAATCTAGTGTAAGTTGTATTCATTGGAAAGAAAAAAGAGAGACTATTTTTTTTTATTTAAAAACATATAACACTAGCCAGCATAAAGGAGATAACAACAAATAGAGATAAATAAATTATAAAATAAAATGACCATACCTTAAATTTTTAATTGATAGCTATTACACAAACTGAATCAGACTATTTAAAATAAGATTTCAAGCTCAAACGATGAGTTCACAAAGTCAAAATTCATGAAATAAACAAGACACAAAATACAAAGAAATAGAATGAAAGCACTGCAATTTGGATTAATGTGGCCTATGAAGCATTTTAGATAATATTCAAACATTATCTAACGGTTTATAGGCTACCACAAATAAAAAAAAGTTGATGCAAAATTTCAAATAGCTAAGTATGTTTTTTTATCATAAGCATATAAAATAAAAGAGGGACAAAAATAAAATTTTTCTTTTAATCAATAGCATGATAAGCTTAGCCTAATGGTAGGAGAAATGAAAGTGTTTAAGAAATTTGAGTTAAGCTAAACTATCATTTAACCTAGCTTATAATAAGTAATGAATTTTGAGTTAAAGGTTTAAACTTTAATTAATTGATTGAATGAGCTACATTCTCCATTTAAATTACTTAAAATGAGTAGATTATTGAGGTTTTAGCTTAGCAACTAAATAAAATAAGAGAAAATAAGATTTTCTTAACTAAAAAATCAAACGAAAAAATATGAGTAGAAATCTTAGCAAATATGCACATGCTTATATCAATATCTTGGAGAAATAAAATAAAATTACAATAATAGCTCTTAATTTATTGGACTTAAATTCTCTTTGTCTTTAACGAAGAAACTAACATATAAACACACTTAAGATAAAAAAAAATGCTAAAGTAAATGGTATCATCAAAATTAATAAGGTTCAACATTTTTGACTTACTGCTCTAATTTCAATTTGGTTTTTTTAATAATTATATAATTATTAAAAGACAAAAGCAACTCTCCCCTCTCACCTTCGGCGGACGACTGCCGCAGCGCGGCCTCCGTGCGTTGTAGCAGCTGTGAAGCACATGGCTCACGCGGCTGTGGCGCGCATCGGCCATCCCGCGCCGCGACGTCCATAGGCCACGTGTGGCAGTTGCGGCGTGGCCTGAGCGTTCGTGCAATGGCCGTCCGCCATCATGTGCACGCACATGCCACTGTGGTGAAGCCTGCTGTAAATAGGCCGTGACACACAATTTGCGTGCATGCACAAACCGCACGACATGCTTGTCTGCAAGCCACGCGGGGGTGGCCGTTCATCGGAAGTCAGAAAGGGTTGGGATATTTTTATTTTTTAATAATTTTATAATTATTAAAGAGTTAAAATTGAAACATGAGATAGAAGTTAAAAGACTCGTGTAAAATAATTTAAATTTTAACAATGTATTTAAAGCGTTTTGATCTCATTTGGTTGGAGTCAGATTTTTTGCTCAACACAAATTTTAACTATAAAAATTAACTTTATTTCATATCTAATATAAATATAAATATTAGAATTTAAAGTATTTCATGTTTTATACACTTTTTAATATTAAAATAATTTTTTTTATTAAATTTTAAAAATATTCGAACTAAATTAGAAGTGATCTTTCACACGGAGAGGCAATTTACTATTTTTGTTTTTATTAAATTGAATAAAAAAGTTGTTAAAAAATTGAATAAAAAAAAAGCCGCATGTTGTTTACTATGTAGTTCGTCGTCCGGTCGTCTGCACCCGTCATAAGCTTCAAGTCTTCAACCTCTCCACATCCATGGCAAGAGCGCTATCAGCAGCAGTGAAAGACTAGGGTTTCCCCATCTTCTGCTTCCGAGGTCTTATCTTCCCCTCCTCTTCTGGCTGATGTTTCTCCCACTGATCAAATTCTCCCTGCCTTCTCCAAAGCCAGAGTTCTCAGATCGATAGGCTTTAGGTGATATCGCTCTGGCCTGTAATCGGTTTAATCTCCCTGAATCGATTTGGAGCTAACGTTTTTGTTGATTATCTTTTGGGGGGCTTGAGTTTCTTGTCTATTTGGGATGGATGAGGTGGAAGGCGCCAATAAGGCAGCTATTGAAAGCTGCCATCGAGTTCTTTGCTTACTGGAATCCAGGGAGTCTCAGGATGGCGTTCGTTGTAGAAGAAGAGTTGTAGCGGAGACTGGTGAAGCTGTTTCCCGACTTAGAAAGTTGGTTTCTCTGCTTAGTAATGGCGTAGGGCATGCGAGAGTTAGGCGGGGAAAGCTCTCACTTCTGCAAGCCCCATCATTTAGTAGTAAAAATTTCGTCTTGGATGCCGCTTTAGAAGCAGATACTAGTTTTTTTTCGGGTTTATTCCCCAGAACGGTAGATGTTGATCGTAGGATCCTTCTGGAGAGAAACCTGGCGCAAGAAACCAATTCAGCTTCTAAAAACTCTCTTCAACTAGCCACCCAGTTCCAATATCTTCAGAAGCAACAGCAGCAGCAGAAAAATGCATTCCAGCTTCAGCAGCACATCAATTTCCAGGCGGAAACTTTGCGAACGGGAAATGACTGCTCCATCAATCTCAAGTTTGACACCCCTAGCTGTTCGCAAATCCTGTCATCGAGCAACCCTTCATTTTTCTCATCCCTGAGCGTGGATGGGTGTGGGAGCATGTCCAGATTAGATGGCAAAGCGTTTCAGTCAGTTGGTGGATCGCAACCATCTGATTCAGGGAACCCAACCTCAAAGAGATGTGCTAGAAGAGGAACCGTTGGAAATGGAAAATGCGCGAGCACCGGAAGGTGCCACTGCTTGAAGAAGAGGTTTCTATAGACATTAATCTTTCTTAGAATTTTCTTCAGCAATTTTGGAATGTGACCATTAAAAAATTTAATGTTGGTAGGAAGCTGAGAGTGAAGCGATCCATCAAGGTGCCAGCAATCAGCAACAAGCTTGCCGATATTCCTCCTGACGAATACTCTTGGAGGAAGTATGGGCAAAAACCAATCAGGGGTTCTCCTCATCCTAGGTATTTCAGATTCACCATGCTGCTTGTTAATACATGTTATTAAATTGTCTTCTTTTTGATCTAGTAGGAAATGTGTTCAATGTTTTTGCTTATTAGACGCAGTGTTCTTTTGAGATGAGTAGTTGCATAGCATGATTTCTTTGTAATTCAGATTATCTACATCTGTTTCATTTCTTATCATTAGTTGGGTTTTTTTGGGGATTGTTCATTTTGAATAATTCCTTTGAATTGTATTAGATGCGTTATCATACTATGGTCTAAGAGGAACATTATCATTTGTTTCCTATCTTGAATGTAACTATTAACCACTTAACAGTTGTACATGTTTAACTAATAGCTCAGTGATCATTTCTTTTGTGATGGTTTACTCTTAAATTGTGCTCCAAAGGTGTGCCATATTATTAGAAATAATCCATTCATATGCAGGGGCTATTACAAATGTAGCGGCACCAGAGGCTGCCTAGCAAGGAAGCACGTGGAGAGATGCTTGGATGACCCTTCAATGCTCATTGTAACTTATGAAGGTGAGCACAATCACAACAGTTTGATTGCCCGGTCTGCCAATACCTAAAACTCTTCCAGATCACCTTTGCAACTGTTTTGATGATTCTATCTGAACTTCTGATCGTTTGAGTAGATTTAATTCACAAGTTGTTTCATGGACTTTCGTCATACTTATACTTGTTTGTCAGAACCAGAATTTCTCCCCCTTGTTAAACTTCACTAATGGAGATCTCATTATAGGAACTGCCAGGTGATGGCCTTACCAAACCGTATATATCGAATACTCCGAGGCTATAACTTATATCGTATTGCAGGGTAGCTAATAACTAGTGATATTATTGTTTTGACTTTTTTTTTTATTTTGATTGCACGTCAAAAAAAATTTGTATAAGATGACTGGTTACTAAGTGTTGTGAAATAATACGCAGCTGAAAATTTGGATCGCCGGACATATAGTTAGTCAAATAAATCGTGCCAGATAAGTATGAGAAATAATGATAATAAAAGAACGAAATAACCACAAGAACACTAGATTTACGTGGTTCGGCCTCCTACATCCATGGGGAGAGCAGAGAGACACTTTATTATGTAGAAAATCAGATAGAAAGAGAACCTTACACCAATCATTTGGTTCTCGATCTCAGACGGGATATGGATCTTTTCTTCTTTCAGATTAGACAATCCAATCGCTCTTGAGCCTCAGATGATTGCCTTCAGATTCCTATGAAATCACCTCCGTAGTTGATTAAGAAGATCCAATGAAAATCACTGCTGAAAATACCCAAGTGAATCACCTATTCACGTTTCCAAGAAGAAGCTTGAGAACTTGCAGCTTTCACCAGATATCCTGATAATCCCATTTCTTCTCTGTTTCTCTCTCTCCAATTTTTTTAGCTTACCTGATCATCCCGTATTTATAATGGTAGCTTATAACAAATCCTGTATCTGATTTTCATAAAAATCTCAACAGCTTAACGAATAATCCTTATAATTAGGATTATTTAATTATTATTCAAATCACATTTTAACAACTAAGGTACTAAATTGTGCTATATTTGGCTGGGAGAACAAGTGCTAGCATGTTTGATGCCCAGCTGCGCATAATCAATCGCTCAACCAGAACTCAACGTGTTAGTTTCTTGTCGTAGCAGACTCGGTTGTCTGTCTTCATGTTTGTGATCATGTCTACTTCTCTCTTGTAGTTTCTTATTGCCATCATGAATGATTCTCAGTACCTTCCACTTTTATTTCGAGAACCATTGCCAAAATTCATGTTCTTATTTTGTTTGATTGCTTCTTAATTAAAAAGTTAGCCTGAAGGATAACTTGCTGTAACGTTTGGTATGTTGTGAAAGAGGATCATTTTGATAGTATATATTTGGTGCTAGGAGTTTGGTTCTTTAATGTTAATTCACTGTTTACCTAGGTAAAAGCTTAAACTTTTAGATTATAGAAAAAATTTTGGGGTTTTTAGTCGCACGACACAAAAAACTTCAATATTTACTTATTAGACACCCTAAAGTTAAATATTACATGACACATACTTATTTATTTTAATTTTACAACCAACACACCCTAGTAAAAAATCCTTACATTTTATTTAATTAAATCATACTTAAGTTATGTTTTAACTTAAATAAAATTCATAGTAATAAAATCTAACTCTCGGTGCACCTTAACTTAAATCTTACATGTTAAAAACTATTTAAATCTATTATTTATGTAGAATATTTTAAATCTAATCGTTAGATGCTTATCTTAACGATTAGATTTAATTTAAGATACAAAGGGGGTTAGATTTTATTCCTATGAACCTTATTTAAGTTAAAACATAACTTAAGTATGGTTTACTTAAATAAAATGTAAGGATTTTTTACTAGGGTGTGTTGGTTGTAAAATTAAAATAAATAAGTGTGTGTCATGTAATATTTAACTTTAGGGCGTCTAATAAGTAAATATTGAAGTTTTTTGTGTCATACGGGTAAAAATCTCAAAAATTTTATATTCAACATGCTCTCTTACACGTATGCTTTCTTGTTTTGTAGTGTAAAGTTTAACTTTAACATAGATTTTGTTTTGAGCCTTGTATTACAAATAATTGGGGGAGTTCAAATTTGAGATCTTTAATTTTGATAGTATATTAGAAATAAATTGTGCTAACACAACTTTGACTAATAATTCGAAGTACAAAACTTTTCTTTGAAAGCAGTGTAACTACTCAAGTTGCACACGATGTTATTTGACGAGTTATTCAACTTAGGGCCAGTTGGTGATGAGATCATTTTGATCATGTTTGTAAATTTTAGGCCCTTTTTGACGCGAGGGTCAAAACAGGACCAAAATGGTACTAGTTTTAAAAATAACAATAATAGTAATAAATAAATTTTTTAAATCATTCTACACAAATTCAAATATAAAAAATATTATTTCATATTCTAGATTAAAATATTCAAATCAAGTATTTTGATCTAAGATGTGAAATAAAGTTTATATTTTTATTAAAAATTATTGAGCATGTGAAGTGAAATATTATTTTTTATATTAAAATTTGTGTAGAATAATTAAAATAATTTATTTATTATTATTATTATTTTTTAAATTAGTACTATTTTAATCCTATTTTGGTTCTCGCGCTAAACAGGATTAGAGTTATCTTGAGAAGTATGTATAATGAGAAATAAAATAAATTATGTTAAAAATTATGTAAAATATAAAATAAATCAGATCATTATATTAAGGGGGCGTTTGGTTCAGTGTTATCTCAATGTTATGTTATGTTGTCTTTAAAAAATAATTGTTTGGTTTAATGACATCTTTAAATAACATTATAATTAATTACAAAAATGTCATTATATAGTGACATCTAGATGTCACCCCAAATTGGGCGACATCTCAAGATAACACCGTCAATTTGTCATTATAATGTCAATAATTTCCAACTAAACAAAAATTATTTGGATATCATTGATATTTTCTAATATCATAACATTGAACTAAACAAATATTCATTAATGAATAACAAAGACATTTAGATAACATGACATCTAAATAACATTGACATTGAAATAACATTGAATTAAACACCCCCTAAAAATAGATGTAAATTTTTTTTATATTAAAAATTATATAAAATATAATAAAAAATAATTTATTATTAACATTTTTTAATAAAGTAATTATTTAGATTTTTAGTGTGATCAAAGTGATGTAAGCATGAAACAGATTGCATTTGTCTTCGTGTGCTTAAAGAGATCACGAGGAAGATCTCTTTTTTATCACAAAAGTTAAACCATTTATTTAATTTTTTTTAAACCTTTTATTTAATGACATTGGAGTTATTATTAGAACTACTAGGATCAGGCTTTATGCAACTTCCCCAGGTTTTGAAAGTTGATCAGAGATTATTATCCAACGGTTGTAAATTAGTCGAGCTTGACATTTTGCACAAACCTACTCATATGATGATCAAATTCCAACTTTAATATAAGTTGGGTTTTAAAAGAGTTTTTCAAATTTATTTATTTATATTTTTATTGAGTTTGAATTGCCCACAAATTTTGATGGAGCTCAGGGTGTTAACAAACATGGCTAAGATTTTCATCATTCAAAATCAACAACCTTTGGTTGAACCCAATTTATAGGCAGATCAATATGCAACACTGATGATTTTCTCGCTTAAACGGATTTTGATCTGAGGAAATTCTCATTAACACAAGAAAAGAAAAGGTTGGGGGGGGTGCCAACCTGTTCTATGTGAAAGCATGTACGAAAATTTCTCCCAAACTCGAGAAATTCACGACATTTTTTGAAAATTGAATGAACAATTTTTACATGAGTTTTAAAGTAGTTGAGACCAATTGAGTGGTCACAATCCGAGATGAGTTTCACGTGTAATTAAAATTATTTTTTTATTTTAAATTATATATATAATATAAAATATAATTAATTTAATGTAATATATTAATTTAAAACTAATCAAATTAATTTTAAAATAGTTAAACAAATAAAGCCTAATTTTTTTTCATCTAAATTATCATGGTCCTAAACATCTTTTATTTTTAAAATTTTAAATAATGTACATACATTTATATATATTTAATAAAAAATATTATTATACAATTTTTAATACAATTATCAATTTTATTTTACGTTCTACATTATTTTTTTTAATTTTATATAAATTTTTACATAATTAACAAATATATTCAATCTAAGGTCCTGTTTGGTGCAAGAACTAAATCAAGACCAAAATGATACTGATTTAAATAATAATAATAATAAATAATTTTTTTAATCATTCTACACAAATTATAATATAAAAAAAATTATTTTACTTCACATACTCAATAATTTTCAATAAAAAAATTAACTTTTATTTTTCACATCTCAGATCAAAATACTCGATTCGAATATTTTGGTCTAGAATGTGAAATAAAGTATATATTTTTATTAAAAATTATTGAGTATGTGAAGTAAAATAATATTTTTTTATATTAAAATTTATGTAAAATAATTAAAAAAATTTATTTATTATTATTATTATTTTTAAATTAGTATCATTTCGGTCCTAATTTGGTTCTCGCGCCAAACAGGGCCTAAAGAATTTCTTTTTCCACAAACCAATTAGTCGGTAAAAACCCATACCTTTGTTTTTCTCTATATACTTCACAAATGGATTCTTCCTTCACTTACCTTTCTCCCCTTTCTCCTCAACAAGAAGTTCAACACTCCAACCTGAAGGTTTCACTTAATGGCCTTCTCATTTTAAAGTATCATCATTTCTTTCTTGAAAGTCATCAAATTTAAACAGTCATGCTCTGCACCTATTATATGTGAAACCAATAAACATATGATATTTATCAACAACATAAGAAATTTCTATAAAAAAAAAAAAGCATAAGAAATTTTGTGCAACTGCTCAATAATGTTTCACCATGTATAAGAATACGCATAGCCCAATATCAGATGAGTTTGTCTTAGAAAAGAAAACCTCTGCTTGTTTTGGAGCGTTTCAATAACAAAATGGCCACTTGAGCTAGAACTAATGTTTTCCCATTGATTACTTAAAAAAAAATGCTTTCGCATTGATGCAAGAGGCCTCTCTGAAGTTTAAGCAGAAAAATTTAAAAGCAAAAAGTTCTTACAGGGGGAGAAACTAAGAACTATCCTTAGTAGAACATTTTTGTTAGCAAGCGAACAACCTCCGCCGTTGCCAAAATTTCCAAATATAGGAAGACGGGTTGTTCGATGAAAGCCGCGAGTATAGACAAAAGAATTAGTACTGTGGGTAGCTATTTACAGCAACCAAGCAGCTGCTCTACCTTCGTCTATAATCAGAGCCCAGAAAACTTTCATATTCTGTCCCCATCAATGCTTGAGAAACCACTTCCCAGTTCTCAATCTGATGGGACAGTGGTCTCGTATGGATCTTCACGTGCCGGCTTGCTAGCTTTCTATGTGGCATTCTAAGGAAATCAAGAACATCCATCACTTTCTGCAGAATATAAAGCATTCCTTACAATCAGGCCGGTTAGCATCAGACAGATTGCTAATGCTACATACATAGCAGCGCAAGTATATTGCGAAAAGACTAACTTCAGAGATCAATATAAGGAATTTTTAACTTCAATATTTAGCATAATATAGCAATCCGTGCACAAAAGTGTGAGTTGTTCTAGTAAAAGCAAGCATACCGTTTGGTTGCGAACAAGATCCTCATAGAAAAGGACGATGTGGCGGGTCTCATTGAAATGTTGAAGAGCATCCAAACTCCATTTGCTAGTTTGTTTCATATCGGGTATTAGCTTTTTCACATCAATTACAGGCTTGTATCTTGCAAGTACATCAGCCTGTGTTGCATCATGAAGCAAAAAAATCTATTGAGTTTTGCTACTCAAAAAAAAAAAAAAAAAAACTCTATTGAGTTTTCACAACCATCATCTCATGATGAAGTGTGACAAAAAAGGAAATTCAAAACATTTGAAGAAAGTACAAGAAACCTACCTCCTGCCTTGAGTGCACATGAGCTTTGTGGGTTCCATTCAATTGCTTAGCATTTCGGTCATGAGAGTTCGCAAGCACTGATACCCAACGGCGAAGAAGATTTCTTCTGAAAAGGAATACAGCAAAAACACCTCTCCTTTTAAAATATTTAACTATCTCCTCATGGTTCTGCATCAGACCCTGCACTAGACATGCCACATGACAAAAGAACTGCTATGAGAATCATTTCTGTATAATTGTTTTAGCAAAAAAACTTCAAAAGTGCACTAGGATTTTGCTAGCAGCCAAACCATATAGTTCAATTGACGATAGCTATCAACTTCAAAGAGATGATTTGTAATTAAGATGGCAGTCAGAAGTATATATTCGTGTATTAAATTTTTCCTTCCCCAATTGCAGCATAGTCCCTACAAAACCAATGATTTGTAACCCGATAATGATTTGTAACCCGATTATATTGCAGAATTTCTACATAAACCAATGATTCTCTCATATCATATTACATTTAACTTAAACAGTGGACCAAAGCTGACAGTTACACTATTTAACAGGAGCTGTTGGCCAAGCCAGTACAAATGATGGTTAGTCAAGCAAATTAAGCAGCACTTATTTTGTTCAGTGTTCAAACACATGCACCCACAAACCAAAACGCCCTTGCAGATTTCAAAACTGAAAATTTTGACGAAGTACCTCCATAAGTGCGGGAAGAAAAAAGATTAATATTAACGGATGTTTGATATTCTTATTAGTAAGTGTGTTTGTTTGTAAGGTTAAATTTAAGAAGGTTAAAATTAAATTTGGATAGAGATATTTTTTTATTGAAAATTGTGAATGATGTGAAATAAAGTTAGTTATTATGTTGGGATATGTGAGGGATGTGATATAAAGTTAGTTATTATGTTGGGATATATGAGGGATGTGATATAAAGTTAGTTATTATGTTGGGATATATGAGGGATGTGATATAAAGTTAGTTATTATGTTGGGATATATGAGGGATGTGATATAAAGTTAGTTATTATGTGGGAATACGTGAGAGATGTGATATAAGTTAGTTTATTTATTTATAGTAATATGTGTAGGATGTGAAATAAATTTAATTTTTAATATTAAATTTTATGTGTGATGTGATATGCCTGGTTAAAATTAAACCAGGTTAATTTTAAATTCCTAGACAAACGGGGCCTTAGGTGATACGGGATGGTGGCAGCAGCTAGGGTTTGGAAAGAGGAAGACGGAAGAATAAAATTAAGAATTTAAGAATTTTTACCCTAGGCCTTAGTTCATTCTTTCTGGAATTTAAAATCAAATCAATTATCTAAATCACGATTCAAATTTCATGAACCAAAAAAGGGCAAATTAATTTTCTTCATCATGCAATCAAATATATACAGGCTCTAGAACTATAAATAAGAAAATTCTCATCGCCACAACTCTAATTTGGCGAGATAGGACTAAACAAAAACTAATTTAAAATTAAAACAGTTTATTTTAACTTAAATAAAATCTAATTTTAAATAAAATCTCTCAGTTTTAGCAAAGTCTAACTAACAAATAACTTTTAAATTTAAACTAATTGACTTAGTTAAACAAGCTCGACTAGTCATTACTTAACCCAACTAATGACCGAGTCATCTCAGCTGAACTAAAAATACGACTAAATCAACCAAATAGGTAGTATTAAATTAGCTCTGGCATGTCTCTGGTAAATCCGACCAAAATGTGCTCCATATGTGTCCGCACCAATCCTCTCAAGGCGGGAAGAACTTGAGCCTATCGAGAGAGGTCAACTTCACTATGGTACCTCTCTAAAATATCTAGATTAATTTGCTGTAACTTCCCTCTAGTACCCATGAATTCTCCGATGGAAGCAAACTCTTCCACTAGTATGTGACATGCTTCCATAAGGATGCCACCCAGCAACAAATGCATTACCTATGCTTATATCATGCGACTTTGAGTACATTATTTTTCCGAACTTGGAAGGTAGCAATTTTCCTAAAATTTTTTTTAATGAGTGTCTCGTCTTTTCATTAAAGGAGCACAACGACCTAGAATAATAATAATAAGAAAAAAAAAAGAAGAAAACTAACTTTGCTCAGGTGCTAATAAATTCATCAGAAAAATATAAAGGAAACCTTAGGATAATTTAAGTTCGTTTTTCAAGCTGGCTTCACTCAGTCCATTTTCTGAATTGCGCTCATATACAAAATTGGCTTCTGAAAGGTGCTAAAACAACAATAAAGCCTCAATCCCAGCTTTCACACACATTACCAGATAAGTTGAAACTCGAATGGAAAACAAATAGAATGTCTAAATGCAGCCGATAACAACCAAAAGTTCAGCCTTAAAAAAATTGACAAATTGACTCGATATTAATAGGCATATGTATGCAAAAATGCTGTAGAAATCACCAACATGAAATCAAAAAATTGATTGGATTGATGGATTTACATGGCCCTTTCCATCAATTGAGCACACTACCAGAAAGAAAGCAATACAAAGACTTTGTTATTTATTAGTTTGTATCAAAAGACAAATATCATTCATCAACTCAAAATGAAATAGAAAGCTTCTATAAATCAACGAAAAACAAAAAGAAAAGAGTAGCTTGCATGCATATAAATATCAAGATAATTAGATAGCATTTCAAGCTAATGCTTAGCAAACTAGCCTTTCACAATCCAGTTCGATGCAAAGGCTAAGGTTTCAGTAATACAAGTTATTGTTAAACTAATATGAAAAAGGCAGCGTTTATATGGTTCATTGCCCTACCTGATTAAGCATCCATTTGAAGCCAACAGCACCCGTGCATTCATTTTTGGAAGCACTGCTGTACCAATCCAAATTATACACACTGTCTAAAGTGGCCATAATAGTAGACACATTGCTTCGCCTTTCTTTGACGGAAAAGATCTCACCATTTGAACTGATATTGATGTGGCTATTCAGTAACGTTTCAAACCACCCGCTACCAGACCTCTGCATTGACAATATCGCAAAGAACCGAACTGGAGTGCATGCACACTCTTCTCTGCATTTGAATTTTGAAAGAAATAGGTAACTATACGTGTACTAGTTTCATTACAGCAGAATAATAAAGAAAAGGGCCAATCAATCCTAGTTACCTGTTATAAGTGGTGGGTTCGGCGTAGTGAACATAAGGAAGTTCAGATGGTGAAATACTGGGATATCTGCAAGTTTCTTCCTTGACTTTGATCCTCACCATATTTGGACTGATAATGTAGCCCTTTTGTTTTAAACATACTGAGCATATGTAAATAATACTTATCACCACCATGGTTAAAACAACAGTCCTTAGCACAACTGGGTACCTCTTGTGATGCTTTGTCCCCAGTGCATCCTGCATTTGAATTTAAAACATAGAAAGATGCATCTGCTGTGATTAAGAACATTATTAAGAGCCAACAAGTATCCTAGAATGCCTTAGGCAAGTCTATGGCTTACTACTGGCTTATTGAGAGATTAGGTAAGAAAAATTATGGCAGGAAAGAAAGATATTTGGTTAAGCCAATACAAAATCTTGGAATTAAAAAGATGAGACCAGAAGCACGCAATCTAGTAAAGAAAAAGAGAAAAATGCCCTGCATGTGTGTTTAAACGAATACCAAATTATTTCCGGCCCATGATAAATGACGTTCTATGATAAACCAAAAATAAGATTTATCAATATAAACTAAGACTGAAATACATTAATAACGATGATGGAATTTAGGGGGAAAAAGAACTGGAATAGCAGGTTTAGCCAATGAACATAGTTAGCCTAAAAGTGCAGAAAATAACGAAAAAGAGTCGCATTGACGAAACGAATTCAATAGAATAACGATAACAGATCTACAGGAAAAAAAACCCTAGATCATGACAGGCATCTTTCAAAAAAAAAAAAAAAAGGAACAGACGGAAATAACGAATTAAAAGCCATACGTAAGGCAGGAAAATAGCGTCTCTTCGAACAACAAAAGCAAATTTCATAAAATACCTTCGTTCAAACTCCTGAAAAGGGAAGGATCATAAAAAGGGTAGAACACAAACTTACTGCAAAATTAGAAAAAATAGAGACCATCACCTTGCTGGGCAAAGAGCAGGCTTCCACCATCCTTGTCCTAACACTTCACCTTTACCCTCTTCTAGCAACCTTGTGTGTAAGACCTTTCTCTAATCTCCTCTTCTTCTCGCAAAAATCTCGCCCCATTTGCCCTCCAATGACCAAAAACCACCAACGAAACCGGCCCTTATTCTCCTCAAAAACCCTTCTTTCCTCCTACGCCTCTCCTTTTAGACAAAGACCACCTCTTTTTAGTTTTTACCTTGTATTTATGTCTGCCGACCTCCCTTCTTCCCCTCTTTCTCGCGGTTTCCTTCCAGCTAGGGAAGAACTCCACCTATTTCTGGCTCAAAGAGGAAGCCGATGGAAGAGAGACCACGCTGTTTACTAAATTTGCCAATAAATGCCGCTCTTCCTTCGTTACAATTTCGTTAATCCCATACATACGTGGGTATATGCAAGGTTTTGAAAATCGGACCAAAATCTGTAGACTGCAAAATTTAAAGTTCAATGATCAAATCGGATCAAACTGAAATAAAATAAAAATAAAAAAATTTAATAAAATATAATATAAATATAATTAAGGTATATATTATTCACACATCAACACAATAATTAGATATAAAATGAATGTTTAATAATTGAATTTAACAAATAATATCTTATATTAATAAGACAAATAATTTTAAGCAAATCGAAATCATAATAACCCAACAAAATATTCACAAATCACAAATTGAGTATAATATTTAGTACATCATTAAAATATCTGAACAAATATATGCTTTATTAATATTAAAATACTAAATTATTTCATTCTTTCGAAAGTATGAGGGTTGGAGAGGAGAGTGCGAGGTAAGGGAAATCGCGAGTTCGTGATTGTCGCGATAAGGACCCAGAATTTAAGAAAGTTTTTTTTTTTAATTTTAAACTCAACCGGTCCATACCGGTCCAACCGTACCGGTTGACCGATTGAACCGCGGTTTAGACCGATTCTGGCCGGTTTTAAGCAGATCCGATTATAAAATTAAATCAAATCGGTTCATGGTTCGACCGATTGAACCGGCCGGTCCGGTCCGGTCCGGTTTTTAAAATCTTGGGTATATGACTAGAATCGTAGTTGAAGTTCTACTTTCAAAAATTGGTACATTGTAATAAAAAAAAATAATTTAAATGATGTAATTAGCACATATTATATTGATTTCTTCTATGGTTTTTTCACTGAATAAATCAGGCCTCGTAGACTTTGACTCATTCAATAGTCCAGGTGTGTAAAACATTGCCGCATAAAACTATTATGCCGATGCGACATAACACCATAAAAATAATCCTTATTAAAAGAAATAACTAATTAAAATTTTCCGAATTATAGACTTACATATCATTTTTTAAAATTAAGCATATCAAATTAATTAATAAATAAAGTAATTCTATAAAACTCATGACAATATGACTACTTCTGTATTCATTTTAATTTTTTTATTATATATATATATATATATATATATATCCTATTTTTATTTTAATATAAGTATAAAAATTTTAAATTTATTTATACATATATAAATATATTTGTATTAAATATATGCATATAGATAGATAATTATATATATATATATATGTATCTGTATTTATTTATATACATATTCATATATATATATATATATAAATTTATTTTTTTATTACACTCTTTATCTATTTTTATTTTTGATTATCCCGTGTGGCCATAACTCGATTTTTTTTTCACCAGTTTATAAAAATAATAGAGGCATTTTTCATTTTTCATTTTAAGTTATTTAATTATAATAAAAATCATTATTATTTAAATTTAATTATTAATTTATAAGTTAACTATAAATAAAAATATTTATAAATTCTTTTTGAAGCTAACAAAATATGTAATTTATCTAAAGTCTAGTGAAAGAAATATAAGATCTGAGAGCAGTGAGGTGACCTATTTAAATAAATAAATAAATATATATATAACTTAAAACTAATGATAATATATAAATGAATTTATAAAATATTCCTCATGGATATATAAATATTAAATGTTTTAAATTTTAAAGCATATAAAATTTTTGATAATTTTTTTATTTATTTTATTAAATTTTAGAATAATATTATTTATTTTATTTAAAAATTATGTTTATACATTTATTCCCGTATAAAAATAATGATACATTTTTAAAAATTTCAATATGATAAATATTAGTTTAAGAAAAATCATCGTTGATATTGGTAACTACTACGTAGAGAAGTCATCGCCCTTGATTTCTATTCCTATTAGTCACCACTTTCACAAACCCCTCTTCCCATATAGATTTCATACCTAAAATTATAAGTATATATATGCATTCACTTGAAAATATGGCTCACATATTGAGATTGGTTTAAATGTGGGTCAAAACGATGAACCACTTTATTTTTCACATCATAATGATTTCTAATGTTATTATACTGAAGCTCATGAATTAAGATGTCATAGTTCGAAGATGTATACCGTCCATTGTATATGAACTAGGTTATGCTAATTATCAATGCTTCGCTTATCTAAGGGTCTTCGAAGAGAGATTTTGTTTGAGGAAGAATTCACTAATTCTAGGAATGGATTAAATCGAATAATCAGGGGATGTGCCATCAGATTAGGGAACAAATTTTCTTTTAAGTCTCAAATTTTGGTCAATTTTTAAAAAGTGAAAATAAGTATTTACAAGATGGAGTGTTGCTAGATGCATCAAGTCAACCTTTTTAAGCTAGTTCAAGGTTGTCTTGAATGTGGGATAGAACATATGATTATTATTTTCATTAATATATATTCAAACAGTTTTAAACTAAAACATATAGAAATAGCTGTCGGTTAACCCCTTCCCATTGCCTGTTGTGGCCATTGTGTCGACTGGTATTACTGCTACTGTACCTCTATTGGAAGAGCCTAAGAGGGCTAAGTTATAGGTCATCGTCACCTTCAAGTTGACATCGTTGTTGTCGGTTCCCTTCTTTGCTGTCGCTACCACTGCCACGACTACCTTGAGTCTCGATCAATGCAATGTCGGTCCCCTCGATAATCTTATTGAGAGATTTGTCTTATACCTAACTTCTTCAACTCCCAAGATGTTTTCTTTTTTCTTGCTCATTCACTCACAATGAATAATCTTTTTATCCTTAAGCAATCTCAAGTGTATGTGCTATTCTTAACGAAGAGATTTCATCACTTCCTACATGGCAATCATCCATCTACCACAATCATCCATCTACCACAATCATCACAACTGACTGCCACTGAAATAAATAAAATGTTCTTCAACAGAATCAATACTTTCTACAACAATTAATGCATAAGTAGCAAAACAACCATATCATACATTTATGGGATCTAACATCTATCATGACTCTATTTTTAACAATAGCATACTACGATTAAAGTAGTGATATTAAGACAATAATATCATTTGTCATTTCTAAGATTGGCTAAGATGTAAACTTTGGTACATATCTTGACCTAATTTCAAGCTCTTTCACTTTGGTGTTTGATTTCTATTGATTATATTTACTAGTATCTTTACAAAACACACTATGAAAGCATAACACAACAAACAACAACAACAACCAAGCCTTAATCCCACTAGGTGGGGTCGGCTACATGAATCCTTTGTTTCCATTGCGCTCTATCAGTTACCAAATCTTATCTAAGTTTAAGTAACTAAGATCACTCCTTATAGTTTCTTGCCATGTCTTCTTTGGTCTCCCTCTCCTCTTTGTACATGGGCAAAATCCAGTAACTCAATTTTTCTAACTGGAGCTTCAATTGGCCTACGATTTAGATGTCCAAACCATCGAAGCCGACTTTCTCTAAGTTTATCCTCAATTGGTGCAACACCAACTTTCTTTCGGATATACTCATTTTTCATTCTATCCTTTCGTGTATATCCACACATCCACCTTAATATCCTCATTTCTGCAACATTTATTTTATTTGTATGTTTCTTCTTTGCAGGCCAGCATTCAGCACCATATATCATCGCTGGTCTTACAACAGTTTTATAAAATTTTACCCTTAATTTTGGATGGGATTTTTCTATCGCATAACAGTCCAGAAGCATTTCTCCATTTTACCCAGCCTCGCTTGAATCCTGCTAATAACGTCATTATCTATTTCGCCATCATTTTGTATAATTGATCCAAGGTATCTTAAAGCGCTCACTCTTCTTTGACAATTTGATCACCAATTGTCACATCTCCAATATAACTATTTCTTTCTTGACTAAATGTGCACTCCATATATTCAGTTTTTGATCTACTGAGATGCAAACCTTTAGATTCTAGAGCATTCCTCCAAAGCTCTAGTTTCGCTTTAGCTCCCTCTTTACTATGAAGCATAACACTTTCATCAAAAATAATATTTCTATTAATTATGACTTTCTCTACACCACAACTTGTATCTCTTAACACTAAGTTTGTAACCATGAAAGATATACTTTCTAGATATAGGTTCCAACTTTTCACTATCAATAAAAGCATAAGAAGAATATTCAAATATCTTCATATTAGAATAATTAACGGGAATACCAAATTGTACCTCTATAGGAAACTTCTTAATAGCAATTGAGGGAGAGAGATTAACAAGGAAATTATAGCAGCAACTTCAGTCGAATGAGTTAGTAAGCCAAAGTCGTGAGCATATGCATCAAAGTCCTATTCATTCTGTCACACTATTTTGTTATGGAGTACTAAGGACTATTGGATGCCTCGCAATTCCATCTGTTTTATAAAAAAATATTGAACTTATCATAACAAAACTCTAGGTCATTGTCAGTACAAAAATATTTTATCAGTTTTCATGTTTGTTTCTCAATCACCATTGCTTGAATGTATTTAACAAATAAAGTTTTACTTTAAAGAATACCCAACTTTTTTTTAAAGAAGTTATTAATGAAAGTCAAATATATAGTTTACACTGCCCTTAGAAGGTACCCTAAATGGTTCTCAAAGAATATATATAATTAAATGCCCTCTTTTGTGTTGTGAATGTTGCTATTGACATTACTTATTTTTTGCTTCTAAAAAACACAGTACTCACAAATCTCCAATTTATTAGTAATATGTTCATCAAGAAGTCCTCTTCCGCTCAGTTCAATCATTTCTTTTTCACTCATATATCGAAGACGCAAATGCCATAGTTTAGTAACATCACAGTCTAATGGGGGGAATAGTGATACCAAACGTAACTATAGTTACTCAACAAGATATAAAATCCTAAAGAAATTTTCTTCTCTTTTATCACAACAAGAGCACTTATATTAACCGTTAGAACTCCACCTTCACCAACACGCTTATAACCAATTAAATTGAGGGTACTTAAAGAAATAAAATTACGCTTCAGATATAAGACATATTTCATATCAAGTGTTCTGACAATACCACCAAACATTTTAATTTTAATAGTTCCAACAATGGCTATCTTACAAGAAGCATTATTTTTTATCAACATAGTACCTTTAAACAAAATTTCATAAGTTGAAAACCAGTCTTGATTAGGACACACATGTAACGTACAAGCCAAATCATGAATCTAATTCCTGCAAGGTTTAGAATTGCTATTAGAAATAACTAAAATATCCCCATTACTGTAGATATTTTTCGCAACACTGGCCTCATCAGATTTTTTCAGGTGTTTTTCCTTTTATCTCTTGTTCTTGTCATGCAAATTATAACATTCAAGTTTGATTTGCCCCTTTTTTCTGCAATAATTATAGATCTTGTCTTTGTTTTGAGATTTTGATCTATCGTTCATAGTATCATCATATTTTCTTTCTTGTGGCCTCACTCTGACAACAAGGCTCTCCGCCTAAGCCTTAGATCCAATCACAAGTTGCTTTATTTTCTCTTTTGAGAAAATAGCATTAATTGTATATGTCATCTGGATTAAGAGTATCACAATGTTGGCAGCATTTCGAGTAACTCCACAATTAAGAGTTCCTCCTGAAAGAAGCAGGGGCAATGGTAGCTGCCAAATCTTCTATTGGTATATGGACAATTGTGTGGACTGATGAACTTACCGGTCTTAATCGTTAGAAAGGACACTACTACCACACTGAGGCTATTGTTAGGGAGGAAAATCAATATACTGCTTATGTAGCCTGAAAGTTGAATATGAAGAAGGCAACGAATGCAATAGAATCTTCTTCATCATGCTTAACCATTATATTCTCTAGATTTAGAAATAATTGCATTGAAGATAGTTAAGGGGTCTTCAATAGACATACCTACTGTCACACGGTGAGAACAAAATCTCCACTTCAGATGCAACTTGCTGGTTAGGCTTTTCGTCATACTTGTGTGTGTGTGCGCGCGCACGTAAGCTTGTATGCTGCCATCCTAGATTCACAGTTTTACGTTTTTCTGAACCAGAATATATGAAGACTACTTCTTTGATGCTATCTGATACTGCTAAAGCTCACGCCCACACGCGCTCGTTTCTCTGGATAGTATTCAGTTACACCTCTAATGAAGAAGATCAGAACCCAATATTTCTCTGTCATGGCTCTACCAAGAATGATGAGGGCAGCGTCAAGCAATGCATACTTCAGTGAACAAGAAAAATTATTGCGGCATTGCAACGTTTCAAAATAAGTACATAGAAACATAATAATTAAAAACACCATCAACAAAAAACCAGTGCTGATACCTGGAACAAAACCAACCTTCACATGAAGTGTACATATTCTAGCTTAATATAACCTTGGAGTATACAATGGTGATGGAACAGCCGTCTCTTCAGGCCACCTTTATTTGTCTATCTACCTTGGAGCATTGTAACAGTGATCTCGTTAACAGTGGAGAGATGTTCAGGTGAAGATAAATTTCTAAATTTAGCGCCTTCCTTCGGATAGAAGCCGGGCCTCTTCGGTTGAGGTAACAGCATGCCTTCACTGCCCAACATCAAGACCACTGAAGCCATAGTTGGCCTATCATCACTACCTTCTTGCACACAAAGGAGACCCACCTGCATGCATCTCAAAATTTCACTCTCAGAATAAACATGACCAATGGCCCCATCAACGAGCTCCAGCGGTCTGCCTTCTGTCCACATCGTCCAGGCCTGCAAAATCCATTAAGTAAATCAAACTTGCCTTCGTCAGAAATTCTACTGAAAATAAATCACTAGCTATTCCAATCATACATACATGTCCCACTAGGCTTATATGTGGCTGGTTTGAATCAAACACTCTGTTCTTCTTTCCGGTAAGGATTTCCAATACAATCACTCCAAAGCTAAAGACATCAGATTTCACTGAAAAGATACCGTGCATTGCATACTCTGGTGACATGTATCCACTGACATGGAATGAATAAGTATACATGGTCAGTATAAAATAAAATAAGATACGCAGGTTTAAGATGTAAATCTATGTGATAAGCACTCACTATGTGCCAACTACTTTCACTGTGCTTTCTTGCATTTGGTCTCCTCTGACAATTCTTGCCATGCCAAAATCTGAAATCTTCGGATTCATCTCCTTGTCGAGAAGAACGTTGCTAACCTTGAGATCTCTATGGACAATTTTCAATCTAGAATCTTGATGAAGATATAGAAGTCCTCGAGCAATTCCAAGAATGATCTCAAAGCGTTTTGGCCAATCAAGAGTTTTGCACTTCGCTGTATCTGCTTCAGTAATTCAAGCTTTTTCAGCTGTGTCAGGATAAAGAAAGAACCATGCAAGAAACTAACAGACACAAGGAACAAACAGAAAATAGTGTGGTAGTTGACCCGAAAATCTAAGCTTCAAAATAATGACAAAAATAAACTAATTGGTTTAAGGAGTAATATTATTGGGGTCAGGATATTATTTATGATAATGATGACGACAAATGCAACGATGATGACGATGATGATGATTGCTAAAATGGTATTCAATGCATCTAATTACACACAAATATAAAGACAGAAGCATACAATTACAAATAGGACCCCCAAAGTATAACATTTTTCTAACACTCATCCAAGTTAGAGCATATTTATCCATCAAATCCAGCTTATCACATAAAAAGGAAATGAGATGGTCCCAAAATCTTAGTAAAGATATCTGCAAGCTAATCTTTTGTACCAATATAAGGTGTGACTATTTTATTTACCAAAATAGCACTTCTTGTAAAATGACAATCCATGTCAATATGTTTTATTTTTTCATAAAAATCAGGAACATTAGCTATGTAGATCGTAGCTCTATTATCATAATGCATCTCCATAGGTTATACTCAATATTCTTTTAAGAGAGTTTTTATCCACATTATTTCACGAGCAGAATAGAACATAGCACCATATTCAAATTCTGCAGTAGACCTTCCATAATATTTTGCTTCTTCTGCAATTAACAAGATTTCATCCCACAAAAATGTAATATCCAGATGTGGGCTTTCTATCATCATCCTACATAGTTAACTTCAAAATATGCAACTTTTAGATGCATAATTCTTCCTGTATAATAATCTTTTACAAGGGTTCTTCTTGATGTATTTGAGAATTCTGAATACAACCTCCAAGTGTATCTGAGTGGGATTTTACATGAACTGACTAACAATGCCAGCGACAAAAGCAATATCAGGTTAAGTAACAATTAAATATATAAGCTTACCAATAATGCATCTTTAAAAAAAGGATTCTCCAAAGGTTGTCTATTATACGTAATTGACTAAACAACTGTGAAAGTATCAACTGATTTACATTCAAGAAGTTCAGTTTCCTCAAGAGGGTTAGTAGCATACTTCCTTAGAGACAAAACAATACAACTCTTACTGGAGTTAATTTCAATTCCCAGAAAATACTTAAATCGGACAAGATCTATAATAACAAAATAATTTTCAAGATATTTCACTTCAAATACCCCTTCCTTGTCATTCCCAATAAGTAATATAGGGGTTGCTTCTTTGTGAGATTATTTTTAATCTAGATATACAATAACCTTTGATGTGATGTTTTGTTTAAAAATTTAAAAATGATTTGAAATAAACTTAGTTATATTTTGAAGGGTGTGTAAAATATAAATAAAGTTGATTTTAATATTAGATTTTATGTAAGATTTGAAATATTATTAGTTTAGGCCCTTTCTGGTTGAGGGAAAGTTTTTTGAGAAATTTTTTATTGTTTTAAGGAGAAATAAAATTATTTTAATATTATGATGTGAAATAATATTATTTTAATATAGAGTTAGAAGGAGTATGTTAAAGCTGACCTACGCAAACAAATACCCCCTATGTCATCAACATAAATAACAAAAATAATTGAGCTTGAAGGGGTATGACTCACAAAAATAGCTGCGAAAAGCTACTGTGGGACCAAGCTCATTAGCCAGTTTATAAAATTTGTCAAGCATGTGTGAGGGTTTTGTTTTAAACCATATATAGTTTGTCTGAGTTTACATATTTTAGTTTTCTCCTAAGCAACAAATATGAGAGATTGTCCCATGTATACAATCTCATAAATTTCTCCGTAAAGATAGGCATTTTTTTTTATAGAAATAAAGATAGGCATTGTTGACATCTATTTGAACTAGTTCCTTGTTTTGATTTATAGCAATGGAAAATAGAATTTTGACAAAGTTCAATCTTGCTACATGAGAAAATGACTACCAATAACTAACTCTATGGATCTGAGTAAATGCCTTTACTACAAAGCATGCCCTACACAAATCTATTGTCCCATCAAGCTAAAATTTTATGGCGAATGCCTATCGACAAGCTATTAGGTGGATAAAAGAGTCACCAACTCCTAAGCCTCACGATTAAGAAGAGCTTCCCTCTCAGTGCCTATTGTTTGTTTCCATTTAGGAATAAATAGTGCTTCATGATATAATTTAGGCATGTCCACAGTAGGCAAGGCAAGGGCAGTAGAATAAAACGATGAGGATAGATAATAAAATGCCAAGTGAGAATATAAAGGACGTGTAGTACTGTGTTTATCTTAATATAAGGCAGTAGGAAAGCCTAAGGAAGAGGTATATATTGTGAAAGGGGGCAGAGCAATGGGCAGGTCGGAAGTGGGATCTACGCCTGTCAAATCATCACAATTTGTAGATAGTGATGGAGGTGGACAAGTAGTTATATGAGAGCATGGGTACATACTTGAATTAGACAATCCATAGGTATTGGAGCTGCTGGAGGTAGAGGAACATATTGTGAACTAAGAGTGATGGACAATTTAGTATGGAGTTGATTTAAATAAAGTAACATTAGCGGAGATATAGAACTTTCGATACGTTGGATCATAGCACTATTACCCTTTCTGAGTTCTAGAATAAATGCATCAATTAGCTTTAGGAGAGAATTTGTCAGCACCAAGATAGGGAACATAAACAAAACAAATACATTCAAAGATACGAGGAACAAAAGATAATAATATTTTGTCAGGATATAGGATAGAATGAGAAAATTTAACATCAGCACTACAAGAGGATAGCTTGTTAACCCACAGGTCCCAAGAGGGCTGAAACATAGCTCCGATACCATGTTAAAATGGTATTCAATTCATCTAGTTATAAAAGACTCACAGATATAAAGAAAAAAGGATACAATTATAAATAGGACCTTCAAGTATAAAAGTTTTCTAAAATTAATGATGATATTTCATCGTCCACTAAACAAATCTTCAAAACTAAAAATGTTTGTCTAC
Organism: Apostasia shenzhenica; assembly: GCA_002786265.1. Taxonomy (NCBI): domain Eukaryota; kingdom Viridiplantae; phylum Streptophyta; class Magnoliopsida; order Asparagales; family Orchidaceae; genus Apostasia; species Apostasia shenzhenica. The sequence continues at coordinate 1,821,364 of KZ454830.1, forward strand.
TGTACGTTTAATCGTTCATATGCAGATTTTAGCTAGCTAAGTTCAGAAAGTATATGTTTTTTTTTTTTTTGAAAGTTTTACCTAGCTAAGTAAGCCAAGCAGATGTTATATAGTTCCTTCTCTAAAAGAAATTAAAAAACCGGTGGTAAAAGGTATTGGTACCTACCAAATATGAAAGCATCCAAGCTTTTGTTTTGCATGTACTCATATATCAACATCCTTTCATCTCCTTGGATGCAGCAACCAAGAAGACGAACTAGATTCCTATGTTGAAGCTTTGCAATCAACATGACTTCATTCTTGAATTCATCCAGACCTTGAACGGAATATCTAGACAATCTCTTGACAGCAATCTCTTGTCCATCTCCCAATCGACCCTGCCAATTATAAAATCCCAAGTTTCTCTAATCATCAAATATTTATACCTTATTTCAAGTATGCCAGGCTCAACTCAACCAAAAAAGTAAATATACAGTTAACAACACAATTTCTCCACTTGGAATACGCAGATGGGCTTCTTGCTCAAAAAGGATCAATTTACTAGCAGCTATCCAGTGGACACAAGAATATCATCTTAATCATAAAAATGAGAGAATAACATATGATGAAGATGATTGGCAGATGACTTTAGATGGACCCAACTTTTCAAGCAAGTGACATTAACTTCCCACATTCTGTTCTATGATCTATGGAAGCAAATATAGGATGCACACATTATACTCAACTTTGAAGATCTGGCACCTGCCCTACTCAACTTTGAAGATTTGGCACCTGCATTAGGATCGGTAATTCAGCCTAGTGAATTTTGGTTCACATAGACAAGGCGTGGATTGCTGTAATGTATATTAGACATGACAAGTTTAGGTGCCTAAACTAAAAGTTACTATAAAAGAAATCACTTGTTAGAACTCTCATTACGAATTAACCTAAAAGCTTGAGCTTGTAGATTATGGCTGTGGAATAATTTTATTTCTAACATTCCCCCCTCACGCATAAGTTTTTTTCCTTTGCAAAGTGACATTCAGTACGTATACTTTTTTTAAAACATTATGCTATAGATAATGTGGGGTCACAAACATTTGAACTTGATAGCTTTGGCTTTGATACCATGATAAATCGTTAATACCAATTGACCTAAAAGCTTAACTTTGTGGTTATGACTCAGGAATAATTTTATTTGTAACAACATACACTACAAAAAAAATCAATAAGACCACCAAATATGCCAAATAAGGGTGCAAAAATATAAATAACAATGATGATACAATGGATGGAAAACATGATGCAAATGAAATTCTGTCTAGAACTAATCATGCAAAAATGGCACGACACTTTTGATTCTGTGTATGCCCATTGTAAGCATGCAAGAGGTGTTCAATTTGTTTTAAATGATCCAACAAGTATTCAGATTACGAGTTAAATAATTGGACTCACCAACTCACACATAACTCATGGTCATATCCAAAATTTCGAACATGGAGTTTGAGAAAACATAGAGGCCGTCTAGAAGTGAATAGTGCATAATGGCGAGCACAGTCCAATCTTGTGTCAGTTAAAATGGAAAGCAAGCATCTTGCTTAATTAAGTGTGGTTTCCATTTACCTTATAAACAGGGCCAAATCCTCCTTCTCCAAGTTTATTTTCATTGGAGAAGTTATTTGTAGCAAATGCAATTGTAGACATATCAAAAATGGGAAGCTCCATGCCTTTTCCTTTGCTTGCCTTCACAGAAACAACTTCTACACCTGGCCAAAAAATAGTCAAAGTAGTCATTATTATGTTGGACAAGGGTTTCAATGAAAGGGTGCGATCCTCTTTGTTCAAACAAAATTAATAACTAAATAAGTATATTGCACACTGTAGCTCCCTATGTTCCCAAATTGACACCCTATCACATTATACAACATCATCATCCAACCACATTATATGAAACGTAAACTAAGAACTAGATCGTCATTATAAAGGATTTAGAGGATAAAATTTAATGCATTTTGTTATCTAAACATTTAGAGGAACTGAATGGCTCAAAATCTGATATGGACTAGCCTACATTTTATTTTATTTTTTATTTTTTTCTGATATAAGATAACTTAGCAATCATAAATCAATTGAACGCATGAAAACCACAGTAAGCAGACATCTTGGGTGGAAAAAATAGAGCTTTCAAGAATTAACATAATCAGCTTTAATTACTGGGGTTGGTCTTATGAATCCTTTTTCTTCAAAATTCCCAATAGATTCCCCAAATTATAATACATGATATACTTAGTAACAATACAGCTTTCTAAGAGTGCATTCTCCAAAGGAATATACTTATGCATTTTTATGTTCACCAATTAAACATAGAGCTTATCCATCAATGTAGTTACTACCTTAAAGAAAGCTAAGTACACTACTCCTTATCTGCTTAGCAGAACAACAATTACTACTTTGCATGTAATGGTCATAAAACGCCCAAGAAAGTATGACTACACTCGTGTAGCCAAGGTGCTTCTGCACTTTATCTGAAATAACTTTATTTCACAAAAAAGCATGCATCAGAGCCAGAAGAACGAAAAAAAGGGATCAATTTCTAAATCAAACTCAGATGCAAACAAAACATTAACAAGCAAATATATGTAAAGTTATAAAAAATACAACTTATACTTACCACTCTTCTTTTTCCTCCTCATTATGCATATTGCAAATGAAAACAGCAGGACAGAGACCAGAACCAAGGGTATAATTATCACAATTATGTGCTTCTTGCTTGAGTTGCTTGATTTACTTCCAGAAGAATCTACAAAAGTACTCACAATTTAAGTTGGATTAAAGCATCATTTAATTGACAAATTCTATTTTTATTAACGATATACAACTGATGAAAATATGAGAAAAATTCAAGAAACACCAGTATGAGTAACCATATCAGTTACTTAGTTGAAACTTTACGCAGCAAGTCTGAGATATATGGAAAAACTGCATTGATATACCTAGTTGCAAGAACGAATATTTTAAGATAAATCACAAAACTTCCATAATACATTTGCAGGAATGAACGTTTATAATAAGTTTCCCAATCGGCTAGTTCTACATAGCCCCTTTGACAACAACAAGAGCAACAACAAATATGTGTGTGTGCGTTGCACGTGTGTATATATATATGTGTGTGTGTGTGTGTGTGTGTGTATATATATATATATATAATAAATTAAGTGGAGCTGAAACTAGTATAAATAGCCTTCCATTGCCGCCAATCAGCTGTCATGGTAGAGGAATGACCATAACCGAATGCTGCCAAAGATAAGGGTTTACCTTCGTGCCACCACGAAAAGTGCCGCTAACAAGGAAATCCACTCAAACTTTTGACATCGATTGTGATCTAGGCAGTAAGTGGGTAGGGTGGATCAAAGTTGCAGTTACAACACTAACTCATAAAACCTACTCGTTTGATTTGTAGAATAAATCGGCTAAACTACTTCTAAAATTGAGATTCACGTAAAGTGGATCCATCAAACCATTTATTTCATCGAATGAAGTCAAATTTAAAGTTTCAAGTCATTTTAAAGTTATGAAATCAAAACCATTTACAATAAGTGTTAAGCGAAGCAGCTTCACTTACTCAAAGCTGCTTCCAAGTTTGAATCCAAGTCTACCTTTCCGAACTTGAAGCAGCAATCAAACAGGCCTTTAATTTCAACCTAGCTTTCGAATCTTTCAACTCAATCGTACAACTAACCAGACTACAATAATATACTCAATCAACTAACTAAGAAATTTTATTTTGTTCCTGTTAAGGTTCAACTAGAGAATTTTTTTTTAAGGTGGAGCAGAAGAGTCATTTTGCAGCTGGGGCACAAGAAGCGGTTTTTGACAAGAAGATTTTCTTAGTTTTAAATCTAGCATCAAATTAATCCTATTTTAATTTGAGTAGTTTGTAGAACAAATCTGAGGGAGTTGCCTAATCTAGATGGCTCTTTTTAAATCTTAAGGAAGTTGCACTGAATCTGAACTTAAGTCAACATGATCTACCCAATCATCCAGGTCAGTTGACATGAGATCATCACCCTCTTTGTTACAGTAATCACACTGATAACATTTACAAATTAAAAGGTGAACCATGATAACGTAGAAAATTTGCAAAATCTTTTAACTTCCGGTGGCCTACATGAAATATCTTTCAAGATAGCTTTGTACCATTCTTTTACTAATTCTAGCCTTCTTATTGGCTGTGAGAATTGTGACCAATGGAAAAGGCATTAATTCTGTTTCCTTTCATAAAAGGCAACTCCTATCCTTTCTAGAAACAAGGTGACCAGAGCCAAGTGGGGTGGTGGAGGTTGACGCTTGAATTTTGTAGAGGTAAGGGTAATTCTAACACACATGAATTTTACAGAAAAGACAATATTTTTGGCTGGACTTGACTAGGAACAGTTATATTGCTTTGATTCAATAATTGTTGGAAATCCCTGCATACAACCATGTTGTGAAAATTGTAGGTTTGAATAAATCTTATAGAAAAAAATCATCATCAAAGAAATTCATCAAAGTTTTCAACAAGAACAAGGATTAACCCACAACGAAGAGAGAAGTAGATGTTTTGATGAGTGCTGAAACCTCAACCTCGACCTCGACAAAGGTTTGAACCGAGGTTTGGAAAAGTAGAAGAAGGAAGTCTTGAATGAGGATAGGCATGATGGTTGTGTGTAACCTAGTTCTTCTTACATCATTAGCAGGTCGAAGGGTGGATCGTCATGCGGATAATTAGACGTGTATGAGAGATCGACAACAGCAACGACCGTTGGTGATGAATGACCCAACAGAACAGGCCTCTAAGCAACGGTGTACAGTCCGTTGGTGAACCGACAATAGAGAAAATAGGACCGATGATTGGATAGAGTTCTTCAGGCATCGTCAAAGAAGAAGAATGACACTATCTGTTTCCATAGGCATAAGGGGAGAGTAATTAACTAATAATAGTGTGCATTTAGGATTAACTTGCACAAGTTAAACATACCAAGCTCAGAAGCCGTGAGACGAACAAACAGATCCATTCCCCCTGCACCAATAACGAACTCTCTGATATCCATGAGCTCACCAGCCCAGCTTATGCAGTCCCCCCCGACCACACCGTAAGCTACGCAGGAGCAATTCCTCAGACAAATATTCTCGCACACGTCCTGCCCCACTCCGGCGGCCACCGTCGCGTTCACCGTGTACGGCGGCTTCACCCCACTCACATTCCGAAACCCGTCCCCTCCGCCGCTGCCGCTGCCGCCACCGCCGGCGGTGCAACCTAGCTCCTTTCTCCGCACGCAGCCGCCGGAGTAATCCCTCAGGGTCCAGGCCGACGGCGATAGGGGCACGAACCCGTCCAAGCACTTGCAAATCCCCTGCGGATTGTATATGCTGCAAACACCGAAAGCCCCGCAAACGCCGTAGTCGTCGCAAGGGTCTTCCGGCAGCTTCCAGTATTGCTGCCACCCGCTGCCCACCCACACCAGCCGCTTCAGTTCGCCGGAGGAGTCTAGCGTGATCAGCGTAGTCACTGACTTGTTGACCGCCTCGTAGTAGTAAGAAATCTGATCAGGCGCGTTCACAAAGTAGAAATTGAAGTGCGGATCCGTCCTCATCTGCGGAATGCCGCTCCATGACTTCCCGCCCCACGGCCCCGTGCGGTACTCGATGCTCGACCCGTTCCACACCATCAGCTCTGGAGCGGCGGTGCGGCGCATCCTGTAGGTGAATCCCCCAGGCGAGGGGTCGCCGTCGGCCTTCCACGAGGTCAGCCCCTTCTCGACCATGCGGGTCAGGTCCCACCCCAACCTCATCCCAGCGAGGAAAGTGTCCGACGGGTAGTCGAAGCTCTGCCATGAAGTAATACTGTTGCCCTTCGAGTCGTTGCCGGTAAGGACGAGGTTGCCGGAGTCGAGAAGTGTCACGAGGGGTTTTTGTATCCTGGACGTATTGGTGGACCAGGAGGCCTCGGCGTCGACGCCGTTGTCGGTGCTGTTGTGAAGGAAAAGATTTCCGTCGGCTGTGAGAGTTAAGCTCCCGGCGGAGCCGGTGATCGGGTTCCGCCAATTGGCCACCCAAACTATTCGCTGGCCGGGTATGTTGTGGAACCATATGCCTAAATATTGCCGGGACTGCGGCGCAGCGGCGCTGCTGGAGTTGAAAAAGCCGAGCTCGAAGAAGCCGCCGGCAGAAATGATGGTCTCGCCGGCGGTGAGTGGCCGCGAGGGAGTGATGGTGTCACTTGCAGCAGAAGCATGAATGAAGTTGAAGACAAAGGGGAGGAGGATAATGGTGAAGAATCCCATGCCTCCAGAGAGAGCTCTGCAATTGACCAACGAATGCTTCCGAAATTTATTCTAATCCCTAAACACGCGCCACTTCCATCTTCTTGCGAAGCTGCGGGCTGAGAGTGGAAGACTTTTGGTCCCGACGGCGCCCGGTTTTTAAATTTAATTTATTTCCACTTTTTTTAAAAAAAAATTCCTTGAGCGTGACATCACTAAAAATGAAAGACCACAGAGTCAAACGCCACTATTTATTTCTTTCACATGGATGACCAGCGGGGAATTCCTAACATAAAACTCTTTTCAAGTTAGACTACGAATGGGTCCAACCATATAAGCTTCTATTAACACTCAAATCTAACATTGAATTCCAGTTGCATACGTAGCATCTAAAAATTTTTAAATTACTTTCATCGTGTATAATATTTTATTCATCAAAAATGATGTTTAACTAATCCTACTGTTTTACAGAAATTTTTCAGCTTCCAATAATATTGTTTATGAGGTTTGCAGCTGTCACTATCCTACGATTTGATGAAGACTGTCACGTCAACACAATTTCCATTAAGTTACAGATTCTCGCCAGGCACACAGATCAAAGACCCACGCGCACTTGCCACTATTGATGGTCTTCTTAGAGTCGCCCAAAAACTCACAGTACCAGTAAATATCTCTGGGCGGAGCTTCAAAGGTAAGGAATCAAGAAATCAAAGAATCATAAGAGCATCAGAGCATATGACCAGACTCGCGATCATCAAATACAAACTAAGCTTGTATTCCTTTCTTCTTTCTTCTTGTATTAATCCTCTGACCAAATCTTTGAACAATAGTGAAATCTTTTTCTTTGACTCTCCAGTAGACGTAAGGAAAACTATCCTTAAATCACCTTACATTCTTATATGCTTTTCTAGATAATTCTTGGTTCCTCCTCTGAGCGAGCATTCTAGGCTAGAAACATTGTGTCACTAATTCTCATGACTCATCTCTCTCTGTCAACATTTTATAGTACTCCAATTGAAAAAAAGAAAATAGTAAGCAAAGCGCGCAAGACCAAATCTGTAACCCAGAACACTCAGGTCGCTGGAGAGCCTTCTATTAGAGCTTTTGGAGAAGAGGGTTCGACCCCTACCTCCAGGCATCATGCCGGATCAACTTCCTCGTCAAGAAGCACCAGGATGATAATGTTACATAAGATGCTGACAAATCTCACTGATCTTATCGCTGGACTCACCACTCAACAGGCTGCAATCCTTCAACGGACACTAGCAGTCAACGCCGTCACTAATTCAGTTCATCCACCGGTTGCGGTGGTTCTTGCTCCATCTCCAATCCCACTGCCGGATGCGGCGATCCTAACTCAAAATCTTTTGCCAGCTGCGACGGTTCTTCCACCACTTTCGCAAGAACAAAACGGAGCTCCTTTCTCTTCAAGAACTCTCTCTGTTCAATTTTCTGACTTCTCTCAGCCTCCTAGATGGGATCTTTCTCGCTAGTAGGCTCAACCCAATCTCCCTTCTCTTCGACCTCTTCCTGCTTGACCTCCACTTCCATAACCTGCCCTCTTCCCTTTAGCCTTTCCTTTTTCTTGGCTGGAGAAAATTATTTCTTTCTTGGTGCTCAAGCTCCCTAATATAGGCCCGACGTCTTCTTTGGTACTCTTGATAGTAACGCCCCTTTCTTCATTGTCATTTATCAGGCGCCTGTTCCAGAAGATTCAGGCCGCCACGCCTTGAAGTCTACAAGGGAACTATAGACCCTTGTGAGCATATTCAAGGGTTTGAAGCTGCCCTTCGTTATTGATGTCCTGACGAGGCGACAAAGTGTCACCTTCTTACTAATACCCTAAAGGGGCAGTATTCAGCTGGTTTATTATCTATTTTTATGAGCACCTGAAGTGAGAATTGATTGCTCGCTTCATTGAGTGAACCCGCATGGTACTCACCAACATTAAGTAAGGAGAGAAAGAATGCCTGCGGGATTATACTAACCGCTTCTTTGCTACTGCGGTGGAAGCTGAAGACATTGACTTTGTCATTGCCATGAACAACTACCACATGAGATTGAAGAATAGAGACTTATATAAGTCTCTGCAACTAGTGAAGCCTAGGAGTTATCCTAAATTGGTGGTCAAAGCTCAAAACTGAAGGAAAAAAACTTGTATAAGTCTCTGTAACTAGTGAAGACTCAAGAGAAATTTGATTTTTATTGGTTAGTTAGATAGTACAGGCTATAAGACTATATTTGGGGATAGCTTCTAGAGAATTATAAAAAGTGCTATGGTTATTATGAGAGGAACAAAGAGAGACACATTATATTTGACCAATGAAAGTAAGGATAATATTGATGTTGCCAATACAAATGAGAGCTCAGAATTGTCGTGTTTCAGGCTTAGCAATAAGAGAATGCAGGTGATGACATGAGAGGTTATCTTCCCAAGTTAAAATTTGTAGTAAGTCTTTGCGAAGACGATGTTTGGGGAAAGCAAAAAAGAATTAGCTTTATTAGAATTAGAAAAGAACCACATACCAACAAGTTAGAGTCAGTTCATACAGTTGTTTAGGGATCTGCTCCAATACATTCTCTTGGAGGATACGTAATGTTCATTGATGACTCTATACAAAAAGTATAGATTTATTTTTTAAGGAATAAATCTAAAGTTTTTTGTACTTTTAAGAAGTGAAAAACTAGGGTAGAGAATGAAAGTGTCTTAAGATTAAGTGCCTCAAACCAAACAGCGATAGTATATATAAAAGCTAGATATTTATAAGCTTTTGTGTAAAGAATGACATCAAGCTAATTAGAATAGTATCGAAAGAACCACGACGAAATCGAGTCACAGAGAGAATGACAAGAACTCTCAATAAATATACTAGAGGTATAAGATTCAATGTAGGATTGCCCAAATCCTTTTGGGCAAAGATGACTAGCACAACAACATATCTATTCAATAGAGAATATTCGGATCCACTAAATTTTAAATTGTCAGAAGAAAAACGGAAAAGAAAGAAGGTAGATCTTACTTACTTGAGTTTGTTTGATTATCTTTTGCATGTGCATGTAGATGTAGGGAAGAGAGACAAGTTAGATGACAAGACATTAGAGTGCTATTTCATTAGTTACAGAAAAAATTAAAGTGGCTAGGTCTTGGGATGAATTGAGTAGGAAAGTTATCGGGAGCAATGATGTCTCATATAATGAGGGCATTATTTACAAGTCTTGGTAGGAATTTAGCTATATACCAAAAAACACAAGTGAGATTGAGCTAGAGAATAGTTTAAAAGTAGTTCAGGAGAGACTTGAGCCTACTACTGTTGATTCTGAAAATAAATTTAGAGCAGTGGTAACTACTTTAACACCACTTTAAGGAGATCAAGTTGTCAAAGACCTTTTAAGAGATATTCTCCATCTTTGTATTATCTACTTTTAACTGATAATGTATAGCCAGGGTGTCATAATAAGGTAAAGCAGGTGGAAGCTTCTGTTCAATGGGAGTTAGCTATAGATCATTACAACTTACTAGTGAAGAACAGAATTTGAGAGTCGTCTCCACTAATAGATGGGAAGAAAGCTCTGAAAAATAAGTAGGAGTATAAAGATTGAAGGATAAGTAAATGGTAATAAGAGATACAGGACATTATTAATGATAAAAGGCATTTCTCAGAAAGATATTAATTATACTAAATTATTTTCATCTACGTTCATATTGACTATCATTATGACTATGTTGAGTAATATTGTTACGAAAGACTTATACCTGAAATAGTTTGTGATGAAAACTATATTTCTTCATGATGATTGGAGGGTATCTACATGGTGCTGCTGGAGAGTTTTTTGATGTTTGGAAAGAAAACTTAGTATGCACGAAATCAAATATTGCCTGTGTAGTGAGAGTTATAAGCAGATTTATGACATGTTTATGGTGCATAGAGAAGATGTCAGATGGTTGCTCAGATATCTAAAAAATACTATTGAAATGACATTATATTATAGGAGAAACAAGATTATTCTAGAAAATTATATAGATGTGGATCTTGGCGAAAATTTGGATTACAGAAAGAGTACCTCAGAATTGGCCTTTACTCTTAGAGAGATTGCTATCAATTAGATATCCAGACTTCAAAAACAAATTGTATTATCAACCACAAAGATTGAGCAAGTTGTTATCTTGTGGTTATGAAAAAATTTGAAGAAAGCAAGCAAGGAATATGATTGTAGCATTATGTTTAGTGACAGTTAGTGTTCTATTTGTCTAGCTCGCAATCCAATATTTCACTCAAAAATAAAGCACAAGAGTCTGATTGATGATAACATTGTCACTTGTAGAGATCTTTTGTATGACGAACCTAGTCAAGTTTACCAAGGTGATCTCTACGGAGATATTGAGGCTATGTAGTGCCTTAGTTAGCTTCTGCATTGATTAAGTCTAGGCGGTGAAGCATCAAAAATAAAAATGAAGATTACTTAAAAAGTTGACCACATAAAAGACAAATACCAGTAACGTACATTGAAGACCAAATCTCTAAGTGGAAGATCGATGGGAGTATGGAGCCCAGATCTTCTACAGCAAGAAGATTTAGATCTATAAAGTACATATTTTATTTAAGAATAATTGGCATAACAGACATTTGTTATGAAGATTCCACATCTATTACGAGATTTCTGTTTTATTTCAATATTTGTTATTAGGTTTCCTTATAAATAACTTATGTACATCCAATCTAAATTAAGTTCTGATCAATATAGACTATTTTAGGATTTGAGAGGGTGAGAATATGAGATCTTTGTATTCTCTCTGGACACTTTTGAAAAATAGTAAAAATTATTTTTTGTACGGCCATGATTTTTTTTCCAATTTGAAAATTTTCACGTAAATTTAGTGTTTTCTTATTTTTTCTTTTTTCTTCTGAGATTTGCATCAAATCTTTTGTGTGACTTGTGATTTTTGATTTGTTTTTCCGTTGCGTTATTGTAAGAATTACTCTACGCTTTGTGTTACCAAGTGAGATCATATTCCCAACATAATATTACTTATCAGTGATGAAAAATAAACTCATCGCTATTATATTGTTACAAACCTATAATTGATAATAAGTCGTAAAATATTGTCACTAAAGGATGTGTTTATTTGTAAAGTTAAATTTAAGAAGATTAAAATTAAATTTAGATAGAGATATTTTTTTATTGAAAGTTGTGAATGATGTAAATAAAGTTAGTTATTATGTTAGGATATGTGAGGGATGTGATATAAAGTTAGTTATTATGTTGGAATATGTGAGAGATGTGATATAGATTAGTTATTATTTTAGTAATATGTGTATGATGTGAAATAAATTTAATTTTTAATATTAAATTTTATGTGTGATGTGATATGCCTGGTTAAAATTAAACCAGATTAATTTTAAACTCCTAGACAAACGGGGCCTAAACTATTATTATTACGGACAACAAGGAGTTGTCACTGTTATTTAGTTAACTTTAATATTAGCGACAATGCCCGGTAATCACTATTATTAATTATTATCCAAGTAACTCACAATTGTTGTGTCACAATTTCTTTAAATCAAACAAAGTTCAATGAGGTACTCTGTTTTCATAGGTAGAAGAGGTGAGTAATTAAAACTAATAAATAGTGTGCATTTAGGATTAAGTTGCACAAGTTAAACATACCAAGCTCAGAAGCAGTGAGGCGGACAAACAGATCCATTCCCCTTGCACCGATAGTGAACTCCTTGATATCCATGAGCTCACCAGCCCAACTTATGCAGATCCCCCCGACCACACCGTAAGCCACGCAGGAGCAATTCCTCAGACAAATATTCCCGCACTCGTCCTGCCCCACGCCGGCGGCCACCGTCGCGTTCACCGTGTACGGCGGCTTCACCCCACTCACATTCCGAAACCCGTCCCCTACGCCGCTGCCGCTGCCGCCGGGGGTGCAACCTAGCTCCTTTCTCCGCACGCAGCCGCCGGAGTAATCCCTCAGGGTCCAGGCCGACGGCGATAGGGGAACGAACCCGTCCAAGCACTTGCATAGCTCCTGTGGGTTGTATATGCTGCAAACACCGAAAGCCCCGCAAACGCCGTAGTCGTCGCAAGGGTCTTCCGGCAGCTTCGAGTACTGCATCCACCCGCTTCCGACCCACATCAGCCGCTTCAGTTCGCCGAAGGAGTCGAGCGCCGACAGCGTAGTAACCGACTTGTTGACCGCCTCGTAGTAGTAGGAAATCTGATCAGGCTCGTTCACAAAGTAGAAATTGAAGTGCGAATCCGTCCTCATCTGCGGAATGCCGCTCCATGACTTCCCGCCGCCCCACGGCCCCGTGCGGTACTCGATGCTCGACCCGTTCCACACCATCAGCTCGGGAGCGGCGGTGCGGCACATCCTGTAGGTGAATCCCCCAGGCGAGGGGTCGCCGTCGGCCTTCCACGAGGTCAGCCCCTTCTCGATCATGCGGGTCAGGTCCCACCCCAACCTCATCCCAGCGAGGAAAGTGTCCGACGGGTAGTCGAAGCTCTGCCATGAAGTAATATTGCTGCCCTTCGAGTCGCTGCCGGCGAGGACGAGGTTGCCGGAGTCGAGAAGTGTCACGCAGGGGTTTTGTATCCTGGACGTATTGGTGGACCAGGAGGCCTCGGCGTCGACGCCGTTGCCGGTCCTGCTGTGAAGGAGAAGATTTCCGTCCGCTGTGAGAGTTAAGCTCCCGGCGGAGCCGGTGATCGGGTTTCGCCTATTGGCCACCCAAACTATTCGCTGGCCGGGGATGTTGTGGAACCATATGCCTAAATATTGCCGGGACTGCGGCGCCGCGGCGCTGCTGGAGTTGAAGAAGCCGAGCTCGAAGACGCCGCCGGCGGAAATGACGGTCTCGCCGGTGGTGAGTGGCTGTGAGGGAGTGATGGTGTCACGTGCAGCAGAAGCATGAATGAACTTGAAGACAAAGGGGAGAAGGAGGATAATGGTGAAGAATCCCATGCCCCGAGAGAGCTCTGCGATTGGCCACCGAACGCTTCAGAAATTTATTCTAATCCCTAAACCACACGCTCCACTTCCATCTTCTTACGAATAGGCCTGTCAACGGATCAGATCCGGATCAGATCCGGATCAGATCCGGATCAGATCCGGATCAGATCCGGATCAGATCCGGATCAGATTGGCTTTGACTCGGATTCGATTTTAATATATCCGGATCGGATTAAAAATTAGATCGGATCAAGGTCAACTCAAATCCGTTCCATAACCCGCTACGGTTCGGATTTTTGGATCGAATTTCGGGTCGACTCGGAACTTTTTTAAAAAAATTTAACTCTATTTTTTCAATGATTACAACTATTAGTTGTATATATATTCTTATATTTTTAAATAAAATTTTGATCACTAAAATTTACAATATAAATTTATTATAGTAGAAAATATAGGAATAATATATAAATATCTAAAGATCATGTCACTGACATCAGCATTATATTACAATATTACAAAACATAGAACCAACAGTGTGAATGAAAATATTACACAAAAATAAAACGCAATTTTTTTAAAGCTAGCACTAAATATTTCATCTTAACGGTAAAAAATATTTGTAGCTATTACAATGCAAGCACTTCCTATTTACTGCACTTAAAATAATTTGCAATAGTCTCTTTAATAATTATAAACCTTAGTCACATTTCAAAACTTTCATAAAATAAAACAACAATTAACATATGCAATTAAATAATAATTATATAAATACGTAAAATAATTTCATACTTATAAATTTCGGGTCAAATTTTTTTTCGGATCGGATCAGCATCGACCTGGATCCGATCCGACAATACTTAAACTGAGCAGGTCAGTTTTTCGGAATAATCATGCGGGTCAAAAATTTATTCCGTTTCATAAGATAATCGATTTGGATCACGGATCGGATCGGATCAATATCCGACCCATTTACAGGCCTACTTGCGAAGCTGCGAGCTGAGAGTGAAAGACTTTTGGTCCCGACAGCGCCCGAATGGTTTTTAAATTTTATTTATTTCCACTTTTTTTAAAAAAAGTTTCCATAGGCGTGAGATCACTAAAAATCAAAGACCACAGAGTCAACGCCAGTATTTATTTCTTTCTATTTATAATTCTAAGATCGATGGCCAGCGAAGAATTCCTAACATAAAACCCTTTCAGAGTTCATACTACAGATGGGTCTAATCATATAAGCTATTGTTAACACTCAGATCTAGCATTAAATCTCAGCCGTATATATGACATTTAAAAGTTTTTAAATTGCTTTCATCACCGTGCACGATATTTTATTTATCGAAAGCGATGTTTGACTAATCATATTGTTTTATATAAATCTTTCATCATTAGACATGATATCTGACCATCCACAACTTTCAGTAATACCATGAGGTTTGTTCATTCACAGTTATCGCTATCCTACAACCTGATGAAGACTGTTACATCAACACGATTTCTACTAAATTATAGATTCTCGCTAGGCACACAGATCAAGGACCTGCGTCCCTTTGCCACTATTGACAATCTTCTTGGAACTGGTAATGGTGGGGCCGACAGTATAGAGCAGACGATTATAATATTTTGGCCTAAAAACTTACAGTACCTGTAAATACTTTTGAGGGAAACTTCAGAGGTAAGGAATCAAGGAATCATAAGAACATCAGAGCATATCGTAACTGACCAGACTTACGATCATCGAAGACAGATTAAGCTTGTATTCCTTTATTCTTTCTTCTTCTTGTATTAGTCCTCTGACTAAATCATTAAGCATTAGTGAAACTTTTTTTTTAAATTCTCCGGTAGACGTAGGAGAAGCTATTCCTGAACCACCTTATATTCTTGTATGCTTTTCTGAATGATTTATGACTTCTTCACTAAGCGAGCATTCTAGTAGAAATGTTGTGTGCTGCTAATTCTCATGACTGTCATCTCTCTTTGTCAACATTTTATGGTGCTCCAATTGAAAAAGGTAAGATGGTAAGCAAAGCGCGCGAGACCAAACCTCTAACCCAGAACGCTCAAGTTGCTAGAGAGCCTTCTATTAGGGCTCCTGGAGCTGCCTCCAGGCATCATGCCGGATCAACTTCCTCGTCAAGAAGCACTAGAATGATAAAGTTACATGAGATATTGACAAATCTTATAACTAAACTTACCGCTTAACAGGCTGCAGTCCTTCAACGGACATAGGCAGGCAACACTGTTGCTAATTTAGTTCATCCACTAGTTGCGGTGGCTCCTGCTCTATCGCGGTGGATCCAGTCCCACCGCCGAATGCGGCGATCCTAACTCAAAATCTTCCGCCAGCTGCGACAATTCTTTCATCTTCTTGCGAAGCTGCAAATGGAGGGTGGATGTTAGGATCTAATTGCAAGGTATAGGACTTGAGTCCCATATTATAAGTATGAGATTCTAATGTGGAATTTATATGAACTTTGGGCTCTCCATACTCATGAGCTAGCTTTTGGAGTGTAGTTCTCCCATGGTTCATATCAATTAGTATCAGAGTCATCCACTACGTGTCCGAATTGCAATCGAGCGGTGCCGGTGGTGACGCCGATATTGCAGTGTTATCTCGGGGGCAAGTGGGCACGGGGACTGCGGAGCGTGGTGGATTGTTATGATCTAATTGCAAGATATGGGATTAGAATCCAACATCGAAAGTATGAGATTCTAATATGGGGTTTATATAAATTTTAGGCTCTTTACTCTCATGAGCTAGCTTTTGGGGTGTAGTTCTCCCAAGGTTCATATCAACGGAAGACTTTTGGTCCCGCCGGTGACCTAATGGTTTTTAAATTTTATTTATTTCCATTTTTTTAAAAAAAATTCCTTGTGCATGACTTCGGTAGAACTCAAAAAAACTACACACTATTTATTTATTTCTATTAATAATTATGATATCGATGACCAGCGGAGAATTCCTAATATAAACCCCTTTCAGACTCACAAATAGTATGAAAATTGCTTGAAGTTGGCTAAATTTTAGACCAAATCCATTTTCTTTTGTAATTTAGGCCATTGAGCACTCAAGTTCTATTCATATATGATCTTTTTTAAAATCGACTATCCATCAACACTTTAGTTCACTATTTGTGTTTGCAATATTATTTTGATCATGGCCAACTTAGCACTGTAATTTTCTCCAATTTTCTTGAGTTTTAATATAAAAAAACTTGTGTTAAAACTATACTTTTAAATTATTTAGTATTTGTTCAGTTTTCTAGCTTCCTTCTACCTATTTTCAAGTTAACAAAAACAAAATTGATGATAGTTATTATTATTATTATTTGATAGAAATTAATTCCATCTAATTGATAAAAAAAGTAGTGAAAGTTGAATTAATAAAAATAATAAAAGCAAAATAGATGACAAAGAGATACCGAATTTATTTGGTTCATCCCAGATTTTTCCGGACCAACATCCACTAGAGAGAATATAAGAAAAATCATTATCGTAAAAAACTATAATACAAGTATAATTACATAATGGGGTAGAACAAATTCTCAGCCGTGATTCCCAATACACTCTGAGAAGAACAAAGGATCTCTCAAGGAAACCCAAAATCCAAAAACATATAGAACTTACCACATTTAATGCAAGGAATCAAACTATTAAGAAGATCACTTTCTTGAAGAAGAAGTCAAGGCAGGTGGCAGCTATTGGAAGGAGTCAAGAAGGGCTACTTCACATATGTGACCTATCAATCAAGCTTAGCTTCTCAAGTATCTATTATCGTAGAATGTGACTTATTGAATTACTGGATATTTTGCTTCTACTCATAATATCTTGGGATGACATCTTATGCAAGCGGCATTTTTTATAGATAATGATCAGATATTCATGCTAAGGTGTTATCGTACAAAAAATCTTAGATTTATCTCTTGATGAACAACAATATAGAGAATGAACAAAACTTTGCTTACGAGAGCATGATGCATGCAATTCAAGCATTTTGAGTAGAAGAATATTCATAGTTTATTGTGCTTTACATAATTTGATCTACCTATAAACATAAAGTTATTCTAAGATGAGTTGTAATGTTTAATGAAGTTTAAATTTACTTTATGTCCAATGATATCACACCAACACAATTCATCACCTATTGAACCGATAAAATCATATATAACAAAAGAGTAGCCATATTATACTGTTAATCGCCCCCTCAAAGTTAAAATTTCAAGGATAAAGTAGCGTTTGCTCTTCGAAGTGGCAGTGGAGGTTGAGGCTCTAAGCTGCTATTTGGTTCATACTTAAAGTAGGCATAACTATTTTTTCATTTTTTTATAAAAAATATAATTTTTTTAAGATATATATATGATGTGAAATAAAACTAATTAATTGTGAGAATATTAAATAAAATTAGTTGATGTATTAAAAATTATATAAGCTATTTTATTTTTTTTTTAAAATAATTTTACCTAACTTAAGATTAATCAAACATGGCTTTTCAACTATTATGTGGCCATCACTTTTCAAGTGATTTTTTTTCTTTGATCTTTGGCACAAAACTCCCTATTAAGAGAACAATTTGCTCATACTTTTTTTAAATTATTAGAATAGAATAAATAAATTTTTTCATCCTCAAGTTCTCTCTCTCTCTCTTCTTATATCTTGTATCTTTCAGTAAATATTTTCTTCCTTCTCTATTCCTCCTTTCTTCTTCTCTTCTTATCCTTTTCCTCTCTGCTTTTCTAGTTGACTACCTCCTTTATTGTCTAGGGTTAGCATTAGCATTGTTCATGATTCGATCTTGGCTCAAGATCAAATTAAAAATTTTCGATTCAATTTCGATTCGATCCAAAAAATGAACAAGAAGAGTTTGATTCAAGTTAGATTCGAGCTAGGTTTGGCTTATTTGTTATTAATTCAAAGATTTGAGCTAAATTGGATTCGACTTTCAATTAATTTTTAATCTTTTAGCTAAAATTTATATATAAATGTACTTTTTTTCAATCAGCTTGAACTATAGTCATTTGTCTTGATCTAATATTTAAAAAAAATAATCTACAATAAACATAATTTGAATGAAAGTTATGGAGAAAATTCTAATGAAGCTTCCATTAAATTATTGCAGAAAACTAATACACTAAATTCAGTTATAAATATATATATCAATATTTTTTATATTTTTATTAGATCCAATTTCAAGTTGCCTCGATCCAATTCTATCTCGGCTTAAGAAATCTCAGGTCAAAAAAAGAGCACATTTGGATTGAGTCGACCTTAAATCGATCCAAAATTTGATTCAATTTTCAAGTGATTTTCGATTTTCAAGTAAAATTAACAACCTTAGCTAGCATTGAGACAATTTCGATTAAGTCGGCATCAACTCAAAGTTAAACATTTTGATTTCAAGTATTAGTCATATTTTTATTTGAATATGAATGAACTTATTATAAATAATATAATATAATATTTTAAAAATTATTTTTATGCAGTAAATATCTTAACTATATATTAAATAATTTTAATATATATAATTATATATATATATATATATTAAGTTGATCATGAGTTGAATCAATTTCATTTCAAATGAATTTATTTCAAATCTTTCATTCTCTAATTCTCTTTCCCTGGTTCACCTTACTTTCTCCTCTTCCTCTTCTTTACTGCTATCATTTATTTTACTTCTGCTATTTCGTTTATTCTTCAATTCACTCGTCCTAAATCAATTGATACTAGATTTTTTTTGCAAGACACTTCATCCTGGACTTTTAGTTGTTTGTTTCTTACGACTAAAAGAAATACTACATGAAAAATTTCAAGATACTGCAAATACTTTTATCATTATTATTCATATTAATTGTGAGTCATAATGTTCATTGATACAGTCACATTCACTAGCACTAGTGATGAAGATCAAAATGTGTCGACATTTGACTCCAATGTCATGTATACATCACTAGAATATCAAAATTGAACCAATATTTTCTAGAGTTATATTTGCATAGATTCTTGATAAAATTAAATTCTTTTTAACGAGAAGAGAAAAATATTAATTCATTTGATGCAAAAGATGATTTTATAAGTTTCATGATTTCCTTTATTGTGGTTTAAGCATTTTAATTTGTTGAATTTTTATTTACTGTTTTACTAATTTTTAGTAATCTTTATTTTGTGTTTTATGAAGGTATTTAATTTTCTACTATTAATAGGAAACTTCTAATATTTCGTTTCCATTAATAGTATGACCTAGAAATTTATAAATAGCATATTGTGATGGTATTTAGTAGGTTGTGATATTTATAAATAGCGTGTGAGATTATATTCTGTAGATTATGATGAATTGAATAAAGAATATATCCTTTCTCTTTCTCTCCCACATTTCTTCTCCTTCCTCCTTTTTCATGTTAATTTTTCTTTTCTTTTTATTTCCCGAATTTTTTTCATCTTTTTATTTAATTATTCTATTACTTTCTCTTTTCTATTTTTCTATCACCTTCTATTACCTAATTTTACATCACAAGATATAATACATATTTTGAGTCCTTTAAATTAGTGGAGGTAGTTTTTTTATATCTGCTATGGTGTGTGTTAGAGCTGACTTTGTGTTGGGATAGATAAAGAGAACTGTCACATTGGATATTTAACACAAGTTATAGTATTAATGATTCTTACCAATTAGCCTAAGCTTTTAAATTAATAAGTATCTATCAATTGTATATATTATGCCCAATTTGAGCTTTCTCATATTAACTCCCATAACAAGTGATATCAGAGCCAATAGTTCAGTTGAGTCTCATGGGTCTTGCCTTCTCTACTATGATTGAGAAATTATAAGAGCAAATATCTCTTATTGTAGCTCTAGGTGGTTGAGTAGGCTAGCTCTTAAAAAGCATGCACTTAAATTATCTTATATTTGATATTCAACATAAGTTTCATGTAAATATACAATTCATGATTTTTACGTATTAGCTTAGGCTTTTAGGTTAATAGGCATTTATCAATTATATATTAAGCCCAACTTGAGTTACCCCATTGTTACTCTCCTAACAACTTTGCTCATGATGATAGTGTGAGATGACAGAAAACATGTTTATGTCCAGCTAGAAAAGAACATTGTAAGCAATGAAAAGTTTCTTTGGCTATTTGAAAAGAATAACCCTCCAACCCTACTTCTATATCATGGGATGACTTTGCTTTGTTTGGTTCGAGGCATTTTTCGGCTCAACACAAATTTCAACTGTAAAAATCAACTTCATTACACATCCAACATAAATACAAATTTTAAAATGAACTTTATTTCATATCTTATGTATTTTTTAATATTAAAATAAAATTCTTTGATATTAAATTTAAAAAAAAATAATTTTTTTCACTTGTTAAAAAAAAAACTCGAACCATACGAGGCCTTAATATCGTCTGCCCATCTATAATAGATTTGTAGTAATCAAATATTTTATTTAGAGTTCCATATAAACTCCACCTTAATTGTATCTCTTCTAAGGCTTTTCCTATATTTGTGAAGTTGTAGCTTAAATTTCCTTCCATCTAGAATCTATTTTCTTCTCAGCAAAATGTCTTTCAATCTATCACTATTAGGCCTCGTTTGATTCGAGTTTTTTTCTTAGATAGGAGAAAAAATTAATTTTTTTTTTAAATTTAATGTCAAAGAATTATATTTAATATTAAAAAGTACATAAAATATAAAATAAAGTTGATTCTAAAATTTATATTTGTGTAGGATATACAATAAAGTTAATTTTTACAGTTGAAATTTGTGTTGAGCCAAAAAAATGCTTCAAACCAAAAGAGGCATTAAGGAAGTAACCCTAATTTTGGGTGATTCTCATAAATCTTGATTTGCTTGTATGCGTGCACTTTGCTTTCTCTTTTGCCTTTTTCTCTTTCTCTTTCTCTAATAACGTGCTTCGCCATGCAGGTTTATTAT
Organism: Apostasia shenzhenica; assembly: GCA_002786265.1. Lineage (NCBI taxonomy): Eukaryota > Viridiplantae > Streptophyta > Magnoliopsida > Asparagales > Orchidaceae > Apostasia > Apostasia shenzhenica. Next base: position 1,842,536 of record KZ454830.1, read on the forward strand.
TCTTCTTTATTGGCTGTTAAAGTAAGGGAGGACGACTGCCAAGGGCTTTAAGATCTATTAGAACTGACTAATCTGAAAAAAAAAGGTACGGGCCTGTTTGTTTGTAAGGTTTAAATTTAACAAAATTAAAATTAAACTTAGAAAGAGATTTTTTTATTGAAAATTATGAATGATGTGAAATGAAGTTAGTTATTTTATTGAAATATGTGAGGGATGTGATATAAAGTTAGTTATTATATTGGGATATGTAAGGGATGTGATATAAGTTAGCTATTACTTTAGTAATATGTATAGGAGATGAAATAAAGTTAGTTTTTAATATTAAATTTTATGTGTAATGTGATGTGCCTGTTTAAAATTAAACTGGGTTAATTTTAAATTGCCAAACAAACAAATTAGTGCTTATTTTTTTATGAACAAACAGGTCGATGCTTTTTTTTATGAAGAGCGTATATGTAATGTAATATAATAAGTTTTATATGGCATGTAAACTAAATATTTACCAGAATACTGTCGATATGATTCAACTTTATGTTACTTGAACAACTCTCACATGAAAGTATCACTTTCGATGCATTAAATTTTAAAGGCTCAAAGAATAATGGAAGGTGCTTGATGGGTTATGTTTTGTCATCTCTCTCAATTTAAGGGTTTGTTTGTTTGTAATGTTAACTTTAATAAGGTTAAAATTAAATTTGAATAGAGATATTTTTTATTGAAAGTTGTGAATGATGTGAAATAAAATTAGTTATTATATTGAGATGCGTGAATGATGTAATATAAAATTAATTATTGGGATAATTACCTACATGCCACATAATTTAATTTTATTTATGTCTTACCCATCCATTCTTAGTTAATTACGCTATGCGCACTCAAAACATTATAAAATCTTACATACACATATTTTTACTTATTTCTATTTTAATGAGTAATCATAATTTTTCAATAACCTAATATAGTTAGATTACAAAAAATCTGGGCCGTTCATTATATTATTTTAAGGATATTTAAATATATTTTGTGTGAAAATCTTAAAATCTTAAAATCTTAATGTTTAGGTGGCAGCAAAGAAAGGAGACATCCGCGACGTGAATTGATTTTAGGACAAATCAATACTTTAGTGTGGTATTGAGGAAGAGAAAAAATATATATTATTAAGAGTAAAAATATAATTTTAATGATTTACTAACAGAATATTTTTTTCAAATAGATTTTGATTAAGTTTTAACTCAAATGTGTGTATATAATATTTTATAATATTTTGAATGTGCATAGCGTAATTACTAAGAATGGATGAGTAAAATATAAATAAAACTAAATTGTGTGGCATGTAGGTTATTATTCCTTAATTATTATGTTGAGATATGTGAGGAATGTGATATAAGTTAGTTATTATTTTAGTAATGTGTGTAGGATGTAAAATAAAGTTAATTTTTAATATTAAATTTTATGTGTAATGTGATATGCCTGATTAAAATTAAATCAGGTTAATTTTCAACGGCAAAACAAGCGAGGCTTTAATTTTAATTTTGAACTGTGAATAACTATTCAAGCCAATTCCGAAGAGAGGGCCTCCGAGTGGAAAAATACTTGGGTTCAGACGTCCGCACGTCCGGACCCCCAATCAGTGGGCGCCACGTGTGCTGGACCCACCTGTATGGCCCACTGATTGGGGGTCCGAACGTGCAGACTTCCGAACCCAAGTGCAGCTCCTCCGAGTGGCAGCCTGGGACTCATCATGTCAGCATCGAGTGAGGGTCCCTACTATTGGTCGGCCGAATGGCTAAACCTAATAAAATTTCGGGCCCCACGCATTGAAATCAGTTAGGCATACTGAAATGTTTTTTGTTTTAATAATTTGGATCTATAATTTTTTTTGCAAATATTAACTACATCATGTATTAGCAAGAACATATTTCAATTTATTAATCTAATTAAATCATTTTAATATTAGTTTAATTTCATAAATTTTTAATATATTACTTATAAATAAAATAGGGGTTTTTACGTACAAGACATGAACTTTACACGAAATTATGTATTTCACCATCAATTCGTAAATATTACCACTATTACACCATATTCATTTAAATTTTACGCATTTCACATATTTCACATATTTCATATACTTTATAATATTATATGTAAATTAAAATTCATAAATTCATTAATATTTAAATTCTAATATATATTTTTTTTTTACTGTAAACACATCAATTTTTTTATTTCAATTAAAAATTATAGTCATGTGGATTTAAATTCGACGCCCTAATTGGAAATTTTAAATAGAATAAATAAATTAAAATACATAAATTCATAAATATTTAAATCATTATTTATATAAATTAATTTATTTATAGTATTTTTTTAATATATTAATAATATAGTTAAGATCAAAGCCAATTTAGAAGTGTGAAATTCATTATCAAAGAATATGATGTGAAATATGTGAAATGCGTAAAATTTAAATGAGTATAGTGTGATAATGATAATTTTATGAATTGATGATGAAATACGTAATTTCGTGTAAATTTCGTGTCCTGTAAAAACCCCAATAAAATATTAAATTAGCACAAAAATAAAATTCTTTTAAACATTATTCAATCACATTACAATAATAATATCTTAAAAAATTATCAAATTTATAATATATTAAACTTGTATTTGAATATATATTATAATCCTAAGTCTTCTGCATTAAACTAGTATTTATACATCTGAAATCTGCACATGCATATTTTTCCAATATAAATTATAATTTCTATTTCTTCGGTGAGTGTTTAACATCTGATCACATCAATTCAATTCTTTTTACAATATTTAACATGTTAATTAAATTATATTTTAACTTATTTTTCTAATTTAATTATTTTGATATTAATTTAATTTCATAAAATATCAAATTAATTCGAATATAAATTTACTTCTACAACTCATTTAATATGTCAAAAAATGTAAGTATTAAACATATAGATGAAAATCATATTCACATAACTTATAAAGATGAAATTCTTTCCAAATTCAGTTTGAAATGTTAAAATATAATTTAAATCATACTGAAATGATCTCAAGCTGAAATTGAATTTGTCTACAATTTATATAACTTAAAACTATGAACAAAATCATAACTAAAACTGCATTCAAATACAAATAAAACAGCAGTGTGATATATTCGAATATAATTTGAACAGTCATAATTGTGCGTATAATTAAAATTATATTAAATAGGGCACCACTTGGGTGCTAATGACACTAGAAATTATTGAGCCTGAAATGCAGAATATGTTACCAATCTTGTGCTAAGTGGCCTGATCGGATTATCCAGCCTTTTTAGCGCTGTTCGCTCCCCGTCCACTATGGGATCCACTAGCAGCACAGGGCGAACACCTGCCGTATTCCATGTGCTACTCAATAATTTCTCCATTAATAAGTGTAATTTTGTACGGCGTCAGTCATTACATGTGTGCCTTACTCTACTTCCATTTACTTCTATTGATGTCCGAAAGAAAAAATCAAGGGCTCGTTTGGTTCGATATTATCTTGATGTTATGTTATCTAAATGTCATGCTATCTAGATGTCATATTTTTAACGACAATTCTATTATTTTTTAGAAGTTTATCTAAAAATATTATCAAATTAAATAATTATTTTTTTAAATAATATGATATAATATCAAGATAATATTGAACCAAATGCTCCTTAAGCGACATTGGGACGCAATGCCGTGAAGGGAATGCAACTGCCACTAATGACATCTACATAGGAAGACACAAGTCACAGCCTGAACCTGTGGTCATCAAGGTGCCTTCAGGTCCGGCTCTGATGAAGAATTAAATGCTGAAAACTACAGAAAGTCTACCTGAATGGACTTCATGCATATGTGAGCTCCCTACCTCTGTGGAGCATAGCAATCTCTTGTGCTATTGCTTCCTTCACTAGTTTTGAGCATAGAAAGTTTGAATGCGTTCTGCTTTCTTCAGGATGAATATTCTTCTAATTCAAGGTTCTTCCAGCTCTAGCTTTCCATTGCTATGCATAGGTTTCTTCCTGACAGTAATTATCATAACTGTTCCTCTTTCTGCCTCAAATGATACCATGTATCCTGAGCAATCACTATCTGGTAGCCAAACCATAATCTCCAAAGAAGGAAAGTCTCATATCATGGCAGAGCTTCGATCACCCAACTAATACTTACGTTCCTGGAAGCTGGGTTGGCATGAACAAGATTACAGGAGAATACCAAACACTAACATCATGGAAAAATACTGAAGACCCTTCTCCTGGTTATTTCTCAGAAACAATAGACCGCAATGGGACAAGTGAGTTCTTCTTAGAATGGAATCAATCTGAGAAATACTGGCGCAGCGGGCTTTGGACTGGGCATTATTTTGCCGCAGTTCCAATACTCCCTGAAATGAAAACTCATACAATTGTCACAATAAGTTATGTTGATAATAAGGAGAGAAGATATACCACCTGCACTTATCGTGATCCTTCAAAAATTACAAGACAGATAATGGATGTCAATGGCCAAATCAAGCAATTAGTTTGGATGGATGATGCACAAGATTGGGTTTTGTTTTTCTCCAGGCCATCATCTCAGTGTGATGTTTATTCCATTTGTGGCCCCTTTGGAGTATGCGATCAGAAAAGCTTGCCTGTTTGCAGCTGCGCTCATGGTTTTTCACCAGCATCCTTAAGTGACTGGGAATTGAATGATTGGAGTAGTGGTTGTGCTAGGAATACTAAACTTGAATGCGGCAACAGCATTTCAACTACTAAAGAGAAAGATGGTTTTCTTGTGATGCCCAATATGATGCTTCCCACAAACCCTACCTTTTTGGAAGCCTATAAGTTAGAAAAAGATTGCAGATCAGCTTGCCTAAATGACTGCTCCTGCAACGCTTATGCTCATAATGGCAGTGGGTGTTTAACTTGGAATAAGGAGCCTAGAAATCTTCAGCAGTTACATGAGAGAGATGGCACCGCTCAGACACTATATGTGAGGCTTGCAGCCTCTGACCTTCCAAGATCAAAACATAATCATAAGATCTTAATCACAGTAATCTCGGTAGTTACAGTTATTGGAATTTTAGCTATCTTGGTTGTTTTATTGAATATTTTCTTAAGATTCCGACAAAGAAGGTTCATTTCAAGTGCGCAGGCAATGGAAGGATCTTGTGTACGGTTCACTTATGCAGAATTGCAGCATATAACAAAGGACTTCTCAGAGAAGCTAGGTGGCGGGGGATTTGGATCTGTTTTTAAGGGCACATTGCCTGATTCAATAGCTATAGCCGTGAAGAAACATGAAGGTGTCCGACAAGGAGAGAAGCAGTTCCGAGCAGAAGTGAGGACGCTTTGCACAATTCAGCATATCAATCTGATTCGCCTTCGTGGTTTCTGCTCAGAAGGTGACAAGAAACTGTTGGTCTATGAATTCATGCAGAATGGTTCTTTGGACTCCATTCTCTTTGGAAGCCGCAAGATTTTGAGCTGGAAAACTAGATATGAGATCATCACTGGGATTGCTAGAGGACTAGCTTACCTCCATGAGAAATGCATGGAACGCATCATACACTGTGATATAAAACCTGAAAATATACTCCTAGATGAAAACTTCTATCCCAAAGTCGCAGATTTTGGCATGGCAAAGCTCATAGGAAGGGACATCAGTCGTGTCGTGACAACCATGAGGGGAACAATAGGCTATCTTGCTCCAGAATGGATCTCTGGCATGCCCATCAGTCCTAAAGCTGATGTCTATAGCTTTGGAATGATGCTCTTTGAAATCATATCTGGCAGGAGAAACAGCAGCCATCCTGAAAAGTTGCCATTTTTTCCTACCTGGGCTGCGACTAGAGTTTTGGAAGGTGAAGTCCTTGCTCTGTTGGATGATAGATTGGAAGGTGATGCTGTCATGGAGGAGCTGGTTACTGCAAGCCGAGTAGCTTCTTGGTGCATTCAAGATGATGAGGCTCACAGGCCATCTATGGGGCAGGTTGTTCAGATCTTGGATGGTGTGGTTGAGGTGAATGTAGCTCCTGTTCCGAGGTCACTACAAGATCTCTTAGAAAGTACAGATGCTGAATCAGATGCTTATTTCACTGCACCTTTAACCGTATAATGCTTTAGATTCTAATCTTTCAGGTCGAATGTCATATTTCCTATTAGGATTGCCAGCCAATTGATACTGTTATCAGTTTCTTGTACCTCAATTGATCGTGTTTCCCGGCTGCACGAATGTAGTGGTGGTGTTAAAGTGTCCTCTATTGTCTGTGCTTGTACTAAGAATCAACAATTTATGGTCAGAATGATTGTGATAGTATGATATTCTCAATGCTTGTATGAAGTAAGTTTAGTACCGGCAAAAGTAAAATCATCTATTCAGGGATAGAGATTGTATGATAGTGAGGAGCTCCAGGTTAATTTTGTGCATTCCTACTTGTTGGCATCACCTGTAATGCCTGCCCATTCAGGCATCAATTGCTTCCATGGCGAAGGGAGGGATTGATCTGCGGAGTCTCCTGCTCCACATGTCGGACGAATGCTGCTGCATGCGACAGCTCAAGCGCATCCACGCTTGCCTCCTCCGCCACCACATCTTGAGCCCACTCATCCTTGCCAAATTACTACTCTTTACTGCCCTCTCACCCAAAGGCAGCCTCCGGTATGCCACCCTCATCTTCAGCCATAACTGCCGAAACATCAGCAGCAGCACCGCCAGCTTCTTCTACAACACCCTAATGCGTGGATACGCTGATACCTCCTGCCCATTTCTCTCTCTATCCATCTTCATCTCCATGCGGCGCTGCTCCGTCCCTCCCGATCACTTCACCTTCACGTTCCTCCTGAAGGCCCAGGCCCGCTCCTCCTCTTCTTCCAAATACGACGCTGCAATCCACGCACAGGTTCTCAAATTCGGCTGCTTGGGCTCGCGGCTCTCCCATCACCACGTCCACAATGCCCTCATCCACCTCTACGCTTCCCGCGCCGTCGTCGACTCCGCACGCCAGCTGCTCGAAGAAATGCCCCTGCCGCCAGACGCTGTTTCCTGGTCCGGCCTCCTAACCGCTCACCTCCGGGCAGGCGACCCCGATGCCGCTAGGGCCGTTTTCGACAGGTCGATTCCCGCAGAGCAACGGGACGTGGTGTCTTGGACGGCCATAATCTCCGGCTACACAAGGTCCGGCCGTCCTAGGGACGCCCTGCACCTGTTCGACGCAATGCCGATGCTGCCGGACGAAGTGACGATGGTCGGCGTGGTGACAGCCTGCGCTGCGCTGGGGGACTTGAAAACGGGGGAGAGACTGCACCGTTACGTGGAGGCTAGAGGGTTGGACTGGATGGTGGCTCTCCGCAACGCGCTGATCGACATGTATGCGAAGTGCGGGTGCCTGCCGCTGGCGCGGATGGTTTTCGATGGAATGGGCGTGTATAGAACAAGGACTGTAGTGACGTGGAATTCCATGATCTGGGCTCACTCCGCTCACGGGGATGCTGAGGGAGCCATTGCTCTGTTCCGGCGGTTGTCGTCGGGAGAAGACCCGCGGCTGAGGCCGGACAAGGTGAGCAACCTGGCTGTGCTGAGCGCGTGCGCGCATGCCGGCCGAGTGGACGAGGGTCGAAAACTGTTCGACGAAATGACAGAGGCAAGCGGTGTGGAAGTTGGAGTGGAGCACTATGGATGCATGGTGGACATGTTAGGACGAGCAGGGATACTGGAAGAAGCATGGCTTCTCATTGAAAGCATGCCGATCCCCAGCAACGACGCTGTGTGGGGGGCGCTGCTTGCCGGGTGCAGGATACACGGCGATGTGGAGATGGGGAAGAAAGCCGTAAAGAAGCTGGTGGAGCTGAAGCCGCATGAGGGCGGATACTACATCCTGCTCAGTGCCATCTATGTGGCCGCCGGCCGGCCTGGGGAGGCAGCGTTGATCAGGCGGCACATGACAAGGAGCAAAGCAACCAAGACTACGGGTCTGAGCCGTGGCTGCAGTTGATAGAGCAGATCATGCAGCACTAACTTGTGCTCTTCTGCGTCATCTGGAGCTGTGAAATGTTGCCCATGTATTCTGAGACTGTAACTATGCATGCCAATGAGATTTGGACCTCCGTGTACTGCTACAACCATCATCCAAGCTAAACCTTCAGCTAATTTGCGGTGTGCCTCATGGCAGCAAAAGTAAAGGTGCAATGGACCCTTTTTTTTTTTTTTTTTTTTTGCAGCATTAGATCTAGACTGGGCAATGGGCGGGCCGGGCCGGGCCTGGGCCGGGCTTGACCGAGCTTTGACTATGTCAAAGCGGGCTCAGGCCGGGCTTACTTTCATGATCAAACCCGCGGGCCGGGCTACCCACGGGCCAAAAAAGCCCAAAATAAATTGTGAACATTTTGGCATGCTATACTGCTAATTTGATATATAATGCTTTCCATAATTATATATTAGTATAATTTTATTTAAATTAATATTAATAAAATTCTACGATATTTTATTTATGACATGAATTTTAAAATAGTTAACAAATTAGTGAATAGTGATATCTAAATTGTAACAAATGTTGAATTAATATATTAGAATATTTAATGATAGAAATTTAAGCAAATTATTATTTTTAACATTCAAAGATAATAACAACAATAAACGCCCCCTAAGACTCATCTAATAATAACAATAATAAATCAACAACCTAAAAAATATAAACTATAGCATAAATCCATCATCTATTACAATACTTCAAACAATAAAAAAAATCATCTATTAGGTTTATGGGCTCGATTCGGGCTTTATGGGCGGGCCGGGTATGATCAAACTTGGGCTCTAAATAAATCAACATCGGGCTCGGGCCGGGCCAAACCCGAATATCGAGCCAAAATAGATAACCAAACCCGCTCAAAATTGATCGGGCTTTGGCTAGCCCATCGGGCCACCCGCCCAATGCCCAGGTCTAATTGGATCCTTTCTTTGCAAAAAATCCTGTTGGTATTGTAATCTCACATGATAACACAAAGCCCATTATAATTTTCACAATAACATAGCGAAAAAATAGATCAAAATTACAAGAAGATCGATGCAAATCTTATAAGAAAGAAGAACAAACAACATAACATCAAATTTATGTGAAAAATCTCAAATTTGAGAAAAAATTACGTTCGTAATAGAGAAATTTTCATTATTTTTTAATTGATCTCTAGTAACTAAAATAATTTAAACTCAATTTAGATATTTAATCAATTTATTTCGATAATAACTTTGCAGTGAGATTATATTGTTTATGACAATCCTCAAAACGAAATATTCACATTTAAAAATCTTGTTATTCTTAAAATTTTGAATTAAAAGAATATAAATTACGAAGAAAACTTTTTTCTTAAAAGAATATCACAATTATAAGACATATAATTGTTTTGATATTCATTGCTGATTGTAGTTATTTTTTTTTAATATTAATTGAAAAAATATTAATTTTTAAAAGTATTTTTTTAATATTATATAATTATCTTTTCTTTGATGAAAATATTGTAAATTTTTTTTTTCACACTTTGAAAGATAATAAATTTTAATGATATATTTAAATTAATCATTAAATATAAATATATTCCATATGATTTTTAGTAAAACATTATATATTATTTTATTGCCATGGCTAAATGTCATACAAGTTTCTTGTTCTTTTGTTTCAACTATTTGGATACAAGTCTTCTTTGCATTCATTATTTAAGAGAATTACTCCTATATATAAATATAGCTGTTTAATTGTATTTATGTATGAAGTTATGATTATGAAAAATTTAAAAAGATTATATAAATTAATTATAAATATAATTATTGATTTGTCAGATATAGATGAAATATTTTTAAAATATAGTATTTAATAAGTGATATTTTGTCATTATAATGTCAATAATCTCTGATCAAATAAAAATAATTTTAAAAGTATTAACATCTTTTAACGTCTTAACATTGAACTAAACAAATGTCTATTGATAAATAACAATGACATCTAGATAATATTATAATCAAGATAACATTGAACAAAATACACCCTAAATTTAATTGAATCAATGCCAACCTAATTTACTTAATTTAAATTAAATTTAACAAAATTAAACACAAGTGACTCAATTTAGATTCAATCAACTTAAGTTAGTTAAAATAAATCTCAAAATTATAAACACAAGACACAAGAGTGGGCATTTTCATCGACATAAATAGTTTGATTGACTATAATAAAGATATATGCTTAACTTAAGATATAAAATAAACAAGATTCAGTTGATCTTCATTCGAAGGCGAAGATAGGTGTTGACACGTCTATTAATGACTAAGATGTCCTTGCATCAGCCAAGTAAGTGTAAGATTCTTTTTTTTTATCTAATTTTCTATATAATAAAATTTCTCTTTAATCTCGCTGTAAATGTAGAAGAATTCGACCTAAGTCATATAAATCTAGTGTTGTCGTGGTTGCGTCATTCTTTTACTATTATTATTTATCGCTTTTCTCTAATACGATTTATTTGACTAATTACATATTTGGTTATCTGAGTTTTTTTGCTGTACATTATTCTGCAATAAAGTTGATCTTTGATAATGATATTCAGTGTAATAGTGCGGACATTGCGAGTAGTCCCTTTTTTTTAAAGAAATATAAAATTTTTTAATTTTAAAAATTAATTATATTTCATATTATATATTTCATAAAAAAATTCAACTACGTTTAACATCCAGTCAAATATTTATAAAAAAAAAAATTTTGTGTGATAATATTAAAATAATACCTTTTATTATAGAAATTCTGTTTTATTTTTTGATAGTCAATTTTTTTATTGTTGAAACAATTCTAAACTAATCCAAAAAATTACTATTTCAGTATTTTTTTTTGGATTTGTATTTCAGAGTTGTACAGAATACCGTGATTATTGTACATTTATACGTGACGCATTTGATGACGTTTAACACGAATCTCAAAACACAATTGTTTTTCTTTTCGCGCATGCTGAGAAGTGGCCGTTGGATATGCAGGGATTGAGTTCAATGGACGGTTCGATGAGGTTTTAATCGGTCTCGGTACTCTTTCTAGGGTTTGAGCGGCACCGGCCCTTATATAACTTCTTCTTCTTCTTCAGCTCCCTTCCGCACAAACAGCCGTCGTGTGGTGAGAGCAGGTATGCAATCTACGCACAGCTCTTTTGTTATCGTTTATCTATTTTCTTGGTTTTATTTTTATTTGTATCAAGGAGAAGATCTCAAGTTTCTGGATCTTTTTGTTTCCTTCCTGTTTTAGATCAACCCTTTGGGTTGTCTTTTGGAAATCGGCTCTGTTTTTTCTGTTGTTGATGCTTTGATGACATCTCTAATGATGATAGAAAGAAAACTTTCGTTCTTCCGAGGTTGGTAAACCCAGCTATGTGGAGAAATTTTTGGAGACCTGAACTGAGGAGAAGTCATCCTCCCGATCTGCTCGTTTTGATTAGTCATTATGATTTATTGCCTTTAAACGTTGCTTTTTATTCAAAAGAGTTGGTTAAAACCTTGTGGTAATTGTTGTCGAATTTGCTGAGGGATTTGTAGGTAGAAGGGAAAACTTCTCCAGTGGTTTGTCAATTGTTATATTTTTGTGAAACTTTCTAGGAACATGACTTTTGCAATGTGTTTTGGATTTCCGTTTATGGGTTTGGCCAAAGTGAAATTTCTGAAGGTTGTAGCTTCATTTTGTTTGTTGATATGTTAATGTACTATTAATAATTGCTAAGTCTTTCATTTTCTTATTGCCATCATTAACCAGCTTGTAGTACAGGCTAGGTATGCTTGAATGACCAAACCGGTTCTAATTTGGTTCCAACATGCCTAGGTCTGGTTGGATAAGAACTGGTCAGGTCTGGTTCCAGCCGGATCATGTTTTTTAGTCATATCTGGGAACTGGTCCTAGGTTCAAGCTGAGTATTATTCTTTGGTTACCTATTCCAGCTGGTCCTGAAGTTGTTTTGTTTTGGCACCATTTTTTATAATGTCTTTATTTTGAAAAATTATTAAATTTTGATTTCAATACAACTCTTCGAAAGGAGATAAAATTACAAACTGCGATTTCTGAAACTTCAATTTCACAATGAACAAAGGATAAAAACATTTAATCCTCATAATTGCTGAGTTTTTGTTTTGTAATTGCTTCCTCTTCCCCAAAATTGTTGTATTTGACCTCGTCAATGAAGTTCATTTGATAATTTTGGGGTTTTGTTACAAAATTGTCCTACAAACATGTTAGCACAAATGTGGAATATTAAAGATTGCTTCTATATCACCAACTATTCCATCCGTTGTGGAGGATGTTAATTCTAACACTATTGTTGATGCATTTTTCTATTGTAGTTTCTAAGAAATTTGGGCGTGGAATGGATGGATCTGTTTGATAGATTTTCTTTGCTTCTTTTAACACTTTTGTTGATATTAAATGGCTAAGAACAATATTATCATCTTTTTCATTCCATGATTGTCTTGTCCTCTACATAAATATGACATAACATCATCAACCACAAACCCCTGATCCCAAATTAGTTTGGGTTTGTTGCATGGGATCTCCATTTTTCCCACAATGACCACAGCCCAAGTTTTTCGACTTCATATTCTTCTATTTAATTGTTTTTACTTGGATCTTTTGTAGGTCATTGATAGACTTTACAATTGCTGTATCCCAAGTTTTTGTACCGTTCATTCTTCTCTTTAATGATTTGACTTGGATCTTCTATAGGATAGGTCAATGATAAACTTGTCTAAACCACCTTTATTATCATCCCTCATTCTTGTTGTCTATGATGCACACACTCATATCTCTTAGATGTAATCATTTCTAATATAGCCCATTTTAGTGTTGCTACTTATTTGTCTCGGCATCTTTAGCTTAGCCACACAAATCTCTATTGTTGCATCGTTGGATGTTTGTATACCTTTTATGTGCTACGACATAATTTTTTGATGCCAAGTTTTCTTGAATGTTTTTTTTTTTCGTAGGACTGTACCTTTATTATAAATCATTATGTTTAACCAAACACATGAAATAAATTCTATCATACAACAGTGATGATACCTGTGGTTTTAATATGTTTTTTGGAGTTCACGTGATTTTTTTTTCATATTTAACGGTTTCTTACAGATTTGTGTTATTTAAATTTTTCATGGGGCATGGCTTATTGATTGATGTCATAAAATCCATGCATGTAAACTTACGTTGTTGTTGCTTTGATAGCAATATTTTTGTATTATTGTGAAAGCAAGATCTCAATAACTTGAGTTGAACGCGCATGTTAAGCATTATACACTCTTGAGTTGAAAAACTTGCTTGCTCATTCATTTAGTTCCAACATCATTTTATGTTGACGTAAGAAACATAGTTTTATCAGAAATTGTATGCTTGGTGTGCTGCAAAATTTTACTTTTGATATCTTTGATGACTACAGAGGAAATACTACTTGTTTTGAAATTTCAAGCTAGGTATTGATTTGAACGAGGCAAGATAGTAAATGAAATTTCGATTGTTGATATTTCTCTAGGTGGCAGTTCTCGCTGTGTTTCCTTAATGGTGTTTTTCACCTTTGTTAGGATTCAAGTGTTCTTTTTGTTTATTATATTTATGTTGATTTTGTTGTGTTTTCATTTGATTGGTGGAGATAACGTTTGCTATGGTTCAATGAGATATCAGCTTCAGCCTTTGAACATCCTTTGAAGTATAATAAGTAATGTTCTATTTTTCCTGTGATTCTTTAGTAACTTGAGATGGGTCGAAGGCCAGCTCGCTGTTATCGTCAGATCAAGAATAAGCCATACCCCAAGTCTAGGTATTGCCGTGGTGTTCCTGATCCTAAGATCCGTATATACGATGTGGGCATGAAAAAGAAGGGTGTAGATGAGTTCCCATTCTGCGTCCATCTTGTTAGCTGGGAGAAAGAGAATGTTTCAAGTGAAGCCCTCGAGGCTGCTCGCATCGCATGCAACAAGTACATGACGAAGTCTGCCGGGAAGGATGCATTCCACCTCCGCGTTAGGGTTCATCCATTCCATGTCCTCCGTATTAACAAGATGCTCTCATGTGCTGGTGCTGATAGGCTCCAGACGGGTATGAGAGGAGCCTTTGGGAAGCCTCAGGGCACTTGTGCGAGGGTGGCCATTGGTCAGGTGTTACTTTCTGTGCGGTGCAAGGATAACAACAGTGCTCATGCCCAGGAGGCTCTTAGGAGGGCCAAGTTCAAGTTCCCGGGAAGGCAAAAGATTATTGTGAGCAGGAAATGGGGTTTCACCAAGTTCAGCAGGACCGATTACATGAAATGGAAGCAGGAGAATAGAATTGTGTCTGACGGGGTTAATGCTAAACTGCTTGGCTGCCATGGACCGCTTGCTCAACGTCAGCCTGGACGGGCTTTTCTCAGTGAGGCTTTGACAACCAACATCTAGGAGCGTCTCACAGTTTTATTGCTGCTCAGCTTAGCTGAACTTAAGATTTTGTGTTCTTCCAGTTGTATTGGCTTTTGTTTATTTTGTTTCTGAAATTACTCGTTCTGTTTTCTGCTGTTAATCTCTGAATCACTTGTTGGATGAACATCGTCTATATTGCAATATTTTCATCTCTGTTCCTGTTGTTTTGTTTTATGGATGTCCTTATATTATCCAGGTGCTTTGTTGAATTTCTTGTATTACTGTTCTGAAATCTGTTTTATAATTTTTTTTTATGCAGTCATGTAAATTCTTTTATATTACATCACATGTAATCTAAACATTTTCATCCCCTCTTTCACAAGCTTGAAATTCTTCATCGATTCAAAGCTTCTACTTTCGTCTAAGCCCAAAAGAGTTTACTCCATCAAAGGAAAGAGATGGTAGAACAATATGAGATTTAGAGAGGGAGGAGGGATAAAAAGAAAATGAAACCTTAAATTTGGTTTATATGGATGACAACACAAACAAAAAAAGAGAGTTAGATAGGGGAGGAGAGCGGGGGAAGGGAGGACCACAAATGAAATTTTCGTATTAGAAAGGAAAATAGCTGGAGACTACTTACTACGATTTAGCCAAAGAACTCCTATCGCAGGTCAATCGATTTCATTAGTTTGCCATGAAATCAATCACTAAAGTATTCCTTTTGCCAATAGTAAGAGAGATGGTAAATTAGAAAGTTGTTTAGAAGTTGTTTGAATTAATATTATTTTAAAATAATATTATATTGTTTAGATATTTTGACATATTCATATTATTTTTCGGTGACAATTTCATACAATATTGTCTAAATAAATATTTATTTTATCTGAATAATATGATATAATATTATCAAATCAAATATCTCTTAAGTAATTACATAAAATAGTATTTTGAAATATTTACTTACTTTTTGAAAAAATTGTAAGAAATTTTTTGATAAAGTTCTTTGTAAAACACGTGGCACAACCTCATATATCAAAATAAAAAACTAATATTTCTAAGAGATTAAATCCTATTTTCAATCATCCTATTGAATGATATTAATTTAACCATTTTATATTTAAATTTCATAATCCAATGATTTATCTTATTGAGAATTTAAGAAATGACTGGTATTTAAAATAATTTTTTTTTACAAGGCTAAAAATTAGTTAATTTAAAAACTGGAAGAATTTAATTACATAGATCTAAATTAGGTGAATTAAATTGCTATTAATTCTATTTTTAGTATTATCTAGGAATTAATGAATATATTTTATGTAGATTTGTCAATGACACCTAATTAAAATTGTTGATGTAGGATATAGGGGATCCCAAGGAATACCGAAAAAGAGAGAGTTTCAGGAGACGGCGGCGCCCAGGGGTGAGTCTGTTAAAGGAAGTTGAAGGAAGAGAGAGAGAGTTCGGGATGAATAAATCAAGTTTAATATACACTACAATAAAACAACAATTTTTTTTTCTTGAAAGTATAAAAAATCTTTTTTTTTTGATGAAATAAAACATCAACTTTTTTTTTTTGATAAAAAAAAACATCAACTTTTAAATCCATGAGAAAGTGGATGCACCGTGTCCGAATCTTACAGCGAAGTCCAAACCCCAAAACCCTGTTCGCTAAGAGCCAAAGATCGATCGAATGGCGAAACCGCAATAAGAAATCAGTTTCTCGGGGAAGGAACGGCGAAAAGCTCCTGATTTTCGCGAAGGTGCAGAAACCCTTGCAAGCGTTAGCGGAATGGAACCCCAGCAGACCCTATTGGATGCAGACCGTGCGGCACCGGCGTCTCCAGCCTTAGCGGCTGCCGCGGCAGCACAGACGATCCAGCCGTCCTCCCCGCGCTTGTTCTTCTCGTCCGCCGCTGCGGCGAATCCCAACGCTGGCTCCCACCGCCGTATCGCGATTGCCGTTGATCTCAGCGATGAGAGCGCCTATGCCGTTAAGTGGGCTGTTCAGAATTATCTTCGCCCCGGAGACGCTGTCATCCTCCTCCACGTTCGTTCGACCTCCGTTCTATACGGCGCTGACTGGGGCTCTATCGACGTCTCCGTTTCGGCAGCCGCAGCAGCCGCCGAAGAGGTTGACTCCGGAGAGTCGCAACAGAAGCTTGAGGAAGATTTCGATGCTTTCACAACTACCAAGGCGCAGGATCTTGCCCAGCCACTCGTCGAGGCGCAGATCCCTTTCAAGATCCACATAGTAAAAGACCACGACATGAAGGAGAGGCTCTGTCTTGAGGTAGAGAGGCTTGGGCTTAGCGCAGTGATCATGGGCAGCAGGGGATTTGGTGCATCGAGGAGGACTAGCAAGGGAAGGCTTGGTAGCGTCAGTGATTATTGCGTCCACCACTGTGTCTGCCCTGTTGTTGTGGTGCGATACCCTGATGAAGCCCTCGGAGGCCCAGCGGACGCTAGGAATGCCGTTGATGCTTCGCCAAGGGCTGCCAAGTCGACGACAATCAGCAAAGAAGGAGAGCTATACCCAGTGCCAGAAGAGGAGCAGGAGTACCATGACACCTCGGATGCGCAGAAAGGTGATGCCATACTTAACAAGTTCTTTGTATATTTTAGTTATTTTGTTATATGATTTTCCATTCCAGTTGCTGAGTTTTTGCTATTTATTCTTCCATTGCACTTGAATTCTGCTTATTATTTCATTTAAGATTTTGAACCAAGGGTTGAGTTTGACTCTGACCATCACTCAAATTTTAAGATTTTTTGTTATACTGCTATTTAACCAGTAGTTTGCTGTCCAACTACAACCATAATGTCACATCTAAAATCTGGTAATATGGCCAGTGCCTTTTCAAATTTCTGTGAAATGAGCATTTGATATTGGTCCTATTGGTTAGTGTTGATGGTAAGAGATGGAGTCCTGAGAATTAACGGGTTTCTAGCTCAGAATATCAGTGTCAGAGAGCTAGTAATCATCCAGGAAAACACACAGGGATTTAAGGTGGTTTAGAGATAGTTTCCTCTGTGTCCACTAGAGAGTCAGTGAAGAAGGTTTCACTAAGGCTCAAAGATTTGGTCATAGGACCAATATAGGAAGAAAAAAAGAAAGAAGACTACAAGCTTCATCCCCGATAATTCTCGGGGGAATCTGATTCCCTTCTATTCTCTCTCTGATCTTAGGTGATGTTGTTTTTGATGTGTCCTCCTTGTCTCTCTTTGGAGCTCCGCCTAGAGATATTTATAGGTAAGTTGTAGTAGAGTTTAGCGGATTTTTCGGGCTAGAATATTGTATTCATCGGCTTCATGCTATCAAATATTATAACTACTAGATCCATACTGTCGGTCCCATCATTGCCAACTCCAGGAAAATCGTCGGTAGTGGCAAAGGCACGTGGGTCCTTAGTTTGTGTGACTGGTGGGAGTCTGTGCTAGTGAGCTATGCTGACGTGGCAGTTTCCACTGGGCTGAGACAGTGACAGTTGAGGATAAACAAACATCATGACCGATGTTACTGGAAGGTGTGGATGTCCAAATATCATGGCCGACATCACAGGAGGCTGTGGATGGCCAACTATCGTGGCCGACGTCACAGGAAGCTGTGAAAGCAAAGCATGATCAGTCAAGTATTGCAAACGATGAATGCAACATCGTAAATGATGATAAGTGAAGTGATCCTTCAGATGCCACGTGTACGGCTGAGATTCAACGCTGAATCCAGGTATTAACAGTTAGTCTGCCATATTGTAGAATGGGTTTAATATGCAAAATGGTTGACCAAGCTCTAGTTGCATGACATGGCTCTTGAATGTTCAATATGATTATGACGCTAGTCTTCAATAATGCTAAATTCATGCCCCTCAAATGTTTTAACGGGTCAGGGCAGCACTATTGTAGCTATTTTGGCTCATATATTTAAATCCTGATTCTAAGATTTTCTTAAGGTACTGTAAACCTCTATCTTTCTCATGTCATATACGTATCCTCTGTCTTATTAAAGAAACTTTAAAGTATCTCTCGTTATGGTAGTGTTTATTGGTTTTTTCTTTTCTAGCCTATATCATCTATCGCTACTTGAAGATGCTTCTAATGTTTTCTTCCTTCTCTTTGATTACTTATTTTTTTTCATGTGTAAACAAGTTCCTTTTTTGGTTATTGAAAATGAACATTTATTAGTTAGGGCACAATTATGTTGGTTTATTGTTGTGCTGCAGGCAGGCCCCTTTTGAGGTTTTGTGTGCTTTGGTTTATCCCATAGCTGCACCTTTTTGTTCCCAAGAGGCTCTTTGACAAGTTGGCTTGGAAAATTGATAATGTAGCCCACTAAATTCTCTCTCTTTTTTTTAGT
The DNA here is from genome assembly GCA_002786265.1 of Apostasia shenzhenica. Taxonomy (NCBI): domain Eukaryota; kingdom Viridiplantae; phylum Streptophyta; class Magnoliopsida; order Asparagales; family Orchidaceae; genus Apostasia; species Apostasia shenzhenica. The sequence goes on from KZ454830.1 coordinate 1,861,298, forward strand.
TTAAGACAATTCATTTGTTCCCCATAATCGTCCTGGAAGCCTCCAGGCTCTAGGAGATGCCCTTTTCTCAGGCCCTTGTCCCTAGCAAGTCATTACTCAGCTTCCTCATTGGAATTGTTTCATTTGCATAATACATATTAAAATCCTTGCATATTTGATAGTTTTTTGTTGAAGAAAGTGGTCTAACATTGATTAGGACAAATCCATTAGATTTGGTTTCATTTTTGAGTTTCCTTTACATTTGGTGTAGTCTTGTAGAGAGCCTGCCATTAACATGCTAATGCTATCTTATATGAGACCATGATTGACAAATTTTTAAGAGGTCATCATGAAGAACATCAATCTATTGCATGGAATAGAATGGCTAGTTCCCTTATACAGTGGCAGCAGGTTGTGTGGTTAAAGGAAACTTGAGCTGAATTCTTTTATAGAAGTACTAGTAAAAGGCACGTGCCATGCACGTACTTTATTACAATTTTGATTAAAAACATATATAAGATGCAACATTTGTTGCAGCTGTATGGACAAAGAAGTGTTGTAATATAAAAGTGGACAAAGAAGTCTTGTAATATAAAAGCAGACTATAAAGTACTTTAAAGGATCTATAAAGAAAAATAGAGAAATTTTGACAATCAACGTGATAATATTTATTTCTTCAAGATTCATGAATCTATCAGGGAAAACTATCTCTGGACAGAACATCATATAGTTAGAAGTCTAAACATTTTTGAAACTATGTTTTCAAGGTCTCAGTTAGTTTTGTATAGTATTCCTATGAATTGAACTATAAAAAATAGAGTATGATTAAATCTTGCCTCTAATCTTTGTCCATCTTGCCAAATCAAAATAATGCAATTGAAGAAAAAAGGTGAACACTCCAACAATTCAAAGAAGGTTTATGTTGGTGATGAAAAGATTTATAAGACAAGCATCATTGATATACTGGCATCCATGAAGTAGCATAAAATTCAACTTCAAAACTTAGACAGATGAAATGCAAAATGAACATCCAGTTTAGTAGAAATTCTAAATTGTTATTCAAGGAACATCCATATATCTCACATGAAATGAAGTTGATTATAAATAAAATCACTTGAGAGCTACCAAGACCTTTCAACTACCTTTTTGTGCTAGGCAATTTAACAAAATTATTTTTGTTCTTTTATTTTAGGAAATAGATTAGACAAAAATTTCTACTTTGTTATTCAAATTTTTACATATAAAGTAGATAAATGTTTATTTCTTGTTGCTATGACGTGGAACAATTGTAGATTAGAAACAATTTTAGATAAATGTTAATTTCTTGCTGCTATGACGTGGAACAATTGTAGATTACAAACTAACTATGGATAAATGCTAATTTCTTATTGCTATAATGTGGAACAATTTTAGGTTAGAAACTAACTTCATATTGTGCAACTCAGCTGATCATTCTCTCAAAAACGCATAAAAGTATATTAGTTATTGAAAGGATTCAATAGAGGGGTGAAGTTCTTATCTACAAGAAGCAATATGTTCTATTGGCTCTATGCACACCTTGAAAAAAAGGAGATTGTACCCTACACAACTCCATCATCCTTGATCTTGGTAAAAAAAAATATATATATAGAGAGAGAAAAGCACAAGATAGAATTTTCTTACAAATGGCAGTAGTACAATGAGGAGTCTATTAGTAACAGATATTTGCTTAGCTCCAATGCTTTCTCTTACGATTGTTTTTTTCTTTAAAGATTGTATGGAGCGAATTTGTTTTCAATGATTCTCAAGTGTTTAATTTGGATTTTCAAGTCAAAACATACAAGTTGAGTTTTTCTTAGGATTTAGATCACTATTTATAAGCTTTTTTAATTCTGCTTAATGTTCATATGATGGTTTCGAAGAATATGGAAAGAGATCAACTTGATTTGGAAACTAAAATGATTTTCAATTATATGTGAGGATTTTGGATCATTTGGTCGATGGATTGGGTCGTCTGTTTAGTTCAAGTAACTAATAGTTAATTTTTTTGCTTGGGGAATGAACTTTTCATTTATCGAAGATTTTACCGTCAAATTTTCACATATACAAGCAACTTCATATGTGTGTGTTTGTTTTCTATTCACATTCTATGGTCAACACTTCATGTGTATTGCTAGTTCATCTATCCCGTGCACCCTATCATTTTAACTACTGTAACTAACCATAAACAGTTAATGATGATAATGCTACTAATGTCGATGATGTTGTTGATGCTGATAAGATGATGTTAACAAACCATTCATTCTAACATATGAATTGAACCATGCTATGGTAACAGAAAATGCATAGGCGTGGATCACGAAGATGCGGGAAGACCATTTCGGCTTTACGTTGGGGGGACTTCGCTAGTGTGTCATGTCAAGTTGGGTATCCGTCTCTCAAAGCAAAAACAAGGGGATTGATGAGTGGTTTATTGCATATTTATGGGTTCTTTTTGGATTTTGTTTGTTCATGAAGAGGCTGTGGCTGGCCTTCTTATCCTTGCTGATATTTGTAATATTGTGACCTTTTCCCTGTTTTAAGAATAGTGTACCTGAGATTGTATGTTTACTGTCTTTTTGTTGAAGTATCTGTCTGCTGTTGGATGATGTTTTGATTATTATTATTATTATTATTATTATTATTATTATTTTATCAAAAGAATTCGTACTACTATGTTTTTATGATCAGACTTATATTTTGCTTATTATATAGCTTCTTGAGATCCAATTTGAATCATTGGAGAGGTTAATGTATTAGCCCAACCTTTTGCTATTGGCAATAACCTTGAGTTTCCTTCTATCAGCCTTTATGGATGTTGAGCCTTTATCAATTTTTTTTAATTAAAATAAATTTACTTTTATAAAATTAATAATCCTAAAATTTGAAACATTTTAGAATCTAACGTGGAGCTTTGTATGAATTTCTAACGTTAGTTGCCCTGTTTAGCGCGAGGATCAAAACAGGATTAAAATAATATTAATTTAAAAAATAATAATAATAATAATAATAATAAATAAAATTTTTAAATCATTCTATATAAATTTAAATATAAAAAAATTTATTTTACTTTATATACTCAATAATTTAAAATAAAAATATCAATTTTATTTCATATTCTAGACCAAAATATTCAAATCGAGTATTTTGGGTATTAAAAAATTTTAAAATTTGTGATATTATAGTCATTCTTCAAGTTTTGAGATAAAATTACATCTATTATATATTTCTTGGTCCATTATGGGTTTCTTGATCCTTTATATTTTGCATGATTTTGCATATTGTCAACATGGTATATAAGTGTTTATATATAATAATAAATTATTTTTTGTTAAGGGAAAAAATGGTCGCAGTTACTCTAACAACGGCAAAATTTTAGTAAATTTCATGTTCTGTATGTAAAAATTCTTTAGTTTTAATCGTTAAGATAGGGAATATTTATTTATTTTGTTAACTTACAACACCAAAAGAGCCTATTTGACATATTACATCGTATATAAATTTTATATTAAAAATTAATTATATTTTATATTTTATATATAATTTAAAATAAAAATTAATTTTATTTTAAATGTTACATATATCAAAATAATAATTAATTTATATTTTATATATCACATCTCAATATAATGATTAATTTTATTTCAAATTATTTATAATTTTTATAAAATCTATTTAAATATAACTTTAATTTTATTAAAATTAATTTTTGAAAACTAATTACAGCACTTTACTAAAGGACTTATTTTCTTGTTAAATCATAAATATACCCCTTTGATTTTTACATTAACAAGAGTACACCAAAGGGGAAAATTTATTTATTGTTATTTATTTATTTTTGGAAGTAAATTTAAAAAACTTTTTAAAAAACAGCTAGCCAGAGAAAGTCTAAAAATTGTTTTATTTATTTATTTTTATTAACTTAAACAACAGCAGCCTGGAAAAAGTCCAAAGAGACAATTAGTTCGATATTTTTTTAATATTATATTATGCAAATATCATAATATTTAAATATTAATTTTTGAATAATTTTTTTATAATTTTTTAAAAAATTATTTAAAAAGTATTATTAAATTAAATAATTATTATTTTTAAATAATATTAAATAATATTAAGATAATATTAAATCAAATACTCCCTAAATAATATAAGAGAAAAACAAAGATATGACTTCAAGGCAACGCATGATGTGGTGCAAGAACCGCAAAACTCTGAACCCCAAAACTTTGTCCAGCTCTAAGAAGCATCCATATAATGTCATCTCGTTACATGAAATCAATTTTAGCAAAATTAGAATTAAAATTGAGACCAAAATGATACTAATTTAAATAATAATAATAATAATAATAATAAATTTTTTTAATTATTTTACATAAATTTTAATATAAAAAATATTATCACATACTCAATAATTTTTAATAAAAATATCAATTTTATTTCATATTCTAGATCAAAATATTCAAAATCGAGTATTTTGATCTAGGATGTGAAATAAAGTTGATATTTTTATTAAAAATTATTGAGTATGTGAAATAAAATAATATTTTTTTACATTAAAATTTATATAAAATTATTTAAAAAATTTATTTATTATTATTATTATTATTCAAATTCTTGTTTGGTTGGAGGATAGATTTGTGTAAGGAAAGAGAAAATATTTTATTTTATAGAGTTGATGGGAAAGAAATTTATTTTAATATTGGGAGGTGTGTTGGATGTGAAATAAAGTTGATTTTAAGGTTGGAATTTGTATTGGATGTGAAATAAAGTTGATTTTTAAGGTTGAAATTTGCGTTAAATATGAAATAAAGTTATTAAAATTTATAATAAAATTAAAATATTATTATTTTATTAATTGGCTCATTTTTAGGGTTTTGTCAAACAAATAATATTTTGGTTGGCTCAAGGACCAAAAAGGTAAGGAAAGGCAAGCTGCGGTAGAAGAAGGGCCTTGAATGAGGCCTCGAGGAACAGAGGGTTTCGCTGATCTTCGGAGATGACCGACGGCAAAGGGGAAGTAACCAACGATGTAGGAAGGAACAGTGCCATGGTCAATGAGGCCAATAGTAGTAGCTGCGACGTGCGGCTCCATACGAGCTGCAGCGAGGTCTCTAATCGGCGCAGCAGCGAAAGTAACCCAGTAGTCAGAGGAGGAGATGGAAGCAGTGGTGGTACTTCTATTGTTTGCGCGCGGAATCAGCCACAATCTTGACAAAGTAGGAGAAAGCAAGGGTGATGGTGTAGCAGACGACCAATTTACTGAAGGAGACGGTGCCTTTATTCTTGGATCAGTAGCTGTCATGGCGTTCATCCATGCTATCATCTTGTCGAATATCACCATCATACTATCACATTTTGCTATGATTTTGGCTAGCAACTTGGGATCGAATGCTCGATCACCCATGGTCGAAAGATTTGGGATTGATGCAGATGAAGAAGGTTTTAATGGTGAATGTATCCTCTCATTTGAACATAATATTTCCAATCTTTGCCATTGTTGTTCACTATAGCCTTCCAATGTTGATGAAAAGCTTCCCATGGATCAGAATCGGTAGCTCTAATATCACTAATACAATACAAATTGAAATAATCTGAAAATAAGAGAAAGAAAATAAAAAAATAGAGGGAAATTAAGAATAACAAGGAAAAAAGACAAACAAGAGGAAGGAGGGGGAAGAAGAAGAAGATATAGAGAAGACTCAATCCATTTCATTCAACATAAAACCCCCAATTACAAGATGATGCCCTTATATAAAGGGGTTGGCTACAATGAGTTACACTAGCTACAAGTAACATAATAAGTTACATGAGTTATAACTAAAAGGATTATAATATTGCTTCTGTCTGTGCTTGGGTCCCAGTTTGTTAGCCACGTCTCCACAAAGGACGGGAGACTTTGTCATCACTGCTGGAACCGCAAAGGCCTTGTCAGCTCACGTCTCTCGTGGCATACCAATTCGTTGATCATGCGGTTCATGAAGCTTCTTCCCCTTCCCTATAAAAGCCCTAAGTGACCATGATGGTGATGATGATATTGTGTGAAATCTCTCTGAGCAGTGTGTGAAGAAGGAGATGCTTCCTGTTTTGTAGGATACAGTATTACTGCACATGATGAGTGTGCAAATAATAGGATTTAAGAAATTATCCTCTGATTATCCCGCTTGCCCAGATTTCGAAAAGATCTTCATTAGTCTATCAAAGGATCAAACTACCTGAAATCCTGACTATCTACTGAAGGATGACCATTTATTCAAGAGTACTAGGTTTTGTATACCCCAGCTTTCATTTCAAGATTACCTAATACAAGAAATTTACTTTGGAGAACTGGAGAGACACTTTGGGAGAGATAAGACTTTGGCCATGGTCGAGGACCATTCCTTTTAGCCTTGTCTTAGACGTGATGTTACTTGTATTGTCTCCCACTGTAAAATATGTCAAACGGTCAAGAGCTCATATAAAAGAGTAGAATCCTATATGCCATTGTTCATACCTCATAAGCTTTAGGAAAATTTGAGCATGGGCTTTGTTCTTGGTTTACCACGCACAGTGAGAGGTCATGATTCTATCTTTGAGGTGGTGGATAAATTCTTGAAAATAGCCACTTTATTCTGTGCTTTAAAACAACTGGTAATAGCTACTTTCTTCGTGGGATCCCAAAACCTATGATCTCTAATTGTGATACTCGATTTGTGAGCTAATTTTGGAAGACGTTATGAAAGAAATAAAAACTAAGCTCATATTTTTCACTACATATCACCCTCAAATTATTTTTATTATTGACAAATTATTAATCATCCTAGATTACTGGAACAGTACCTGCAATAATCTTCGACAGATTCAAATTTTTTAAAGCAGGGAGGACTGATGAGCGGCCAAATCATCCATGCCAGCAAAATCGTTATAATCTATGACATCGAGCATAGATTATAACGATTTGTTAGCATGTATATAATGATCTTTATTTTTTGTATATTTTATTTGAGTTGTTTATTGAGTCAAACATTGATTTATGATAGTGGGAATCCCCACTTTAAAGATATTTTTTTAACGATGTATATACTTTGACTTAGTTTGAGTCTTCTACTTGAGTTAGATCAATTTTGATCGAAATATAGTTCAAATTGAATCACATTTGAGGAAAATTAGGTGAGCCTAGACCTATTTGAATGGCAATTGAAAGATTGGGTATCCAGCTGCAATTACACCATTAAATTCAAGTTTTAGGCCTTAACCTCTAAATATAATTGGTGCTGAGGCTTTGCTCTCGATTTGCGCCGAACCAATGACAAGGGCTCTAGATCGGGATGTTGCCGAGTCTCGCCACAATTCACGATGGCCTGATCGTCGCACGCCACCTTAACGTCCACGACGTGCACAATTGTAGGCTCTTCCATTCCCTCCACTTCCTCTATAAGCATGGTGAATGGTGGTGGTAAGGCTGAAGGAGACTGTTGATGAAATTAAAAATATTCCACTGAGTGTTTGAAAGAGAAAAGATGATCTTCATCGAATCTGCACAAGTGACGTCGATTCGGGCCCTGGAACACAGAGGGGCTGCAGGTTTCCCATTGATGCTTCAGGTTTCTTTAAAATAGGATTTTGTTCTCTAATTCACATTTGCTTCTGTTTCTGTTTCCTTCTTGTTATGTTGATTTATCTGGGATGTTATTGTTAGTTCCAGTTGCTGAATTTGGGTTTTGTTCTTCTCCATGACTACTCATGCTTTTGATAATTTCCTATTACTGTTTCTGTTGACATGTTACTCCAGCGCTGCATCACAGCCATACATATGACGCTCCTTCATCTTGAAACATCATGCATTAACCTTTGAAGCTATTTGAGCCCTCCAAACCTCATGAGTGAGGTTTGGAGCCTTCCAAACATTTTGCATAACCCTTGTTCAAACAGCTCTCCCAACCACATCGGGCACGATGTTTCTCAGCTATACCTATCACTGTCAGCGTGCTCTGGTCGCACCGTTTCCAATGCAGTATGCTTCTTTCAGACAAGCAAATCAAGGGTCTGCATGCTTCAGCCATCACGAATCCCCAGAAACAGTACTGAGATCCAAAGGTCAAGCTCTCTTTACTGACTTTGGTCCCTCCAGTGGCCGACAAACGACGCGAACCCAGAGCTTGTCCACCTCCTTTCCTCCGGAAAATCAGCATAAAGCTGCACCATCCGCTGCCTACAAATACCAAGGAACAGGCTTCAAAGAAAGGAGAGATCGAGCACCCAGGATCAACAGATCAGAAGAGAACTCGCCCCAGGAAGAGCAGAATCTTTCCTCTATCACCTCTTGTAAAATTGGAGCTTGAGAACAAGAAAAACTCTATTTCTCTTTCTTTCTCTCTCTTCCTCTTGTAAGCTCTTTGTATTAGCCTTCACGGCTATTTTTTTCCATTAGTGAAACTTCTTCGCTGACCGCTCGGTGGACGTAGGGGATTTTCTCCCTGAACCACCTTAAATTGTTGTGTGCTCTTCTGGATGCTCCGAACTCTCTCTCTTAAGCCTCAACCATCAGGCTTACCTCTCTGTGCGCCGCCATCTCCCAGAACTCTCTTTCTTTTTTGGTGTTCCTTGAGATCCTCTACATCCTACGTCAACATCTTCTTTATCCATTGAAGCTAGCCTTTGATTTCACCACTGCTGCAGTAAACTAAATGCCTACTTATTGAATCTTGAAATGTCCTTTCTGTTGGTTCTGCTGGTAATCTACTGAGAATCATAAGTTCTGAATGGTCACGAATTTACATTGCTCTGTTCCAGTTCAATTAAACTTCATGGGAGTTTGAATTATGTTGTATATATGAACTATTGGGCTAGATCTTAATCAAATTCCCTATTTGCTGAAATTCATGGAAAAACTGACAGATTGAAAATAATTTTGTTCCCCAAATTAAGGAGTTAAGTTTAATATTATAATAGTTAATCACTGTAATTAGATGGTTTTCTATTTTAATTTTGCACGTGTTTCACGAAAATTTCCCTAGAGCATATTTAATCGTCTCAGAAAATCCGAGTAATCAAATTACTTTCACTACTAACAGATTACTATACAAGTTTCTTGTTAAATAAAGAAGTTTATTACCTACAGATGATTCATGGGTTACACGTAACGAGCTAGTACATTTTCATCCTAGTTTACGGGAGAAGTACCAACAACAATCCTTGATAAAGTTGAATTTTTCAAAGCTATGGAGTATTGACGCAGGGCCAGATCACCCATGCTAAAATTACTACCTCAAGTGCATAATATAATAATTTATTAGCGTGTACATAATTATTTTTATTTTCTCATATTTTATTTTAAGTCAATTATGAGTCGAACATTTTGTTTATATTGGCGAGTAAGCCCACTAGGTGTCCTATAAATTGAGTTGAGTCACTTTGGGGTAATTAGATTCAAACTGAATCAAATTGTGTTCAATTTAAATAAGATTGGACTCAAGTTCAATAGCTGTGGACTTATGTAGGAAGATGCCACAATTGGGAACCAAATTGCAAAGTAGCCTTTAATTGGGATCTAAATCCCCAGCTTCACAGATTGGGCTTCTCTCCTTTTTTTTGTGAAAAGTGGCAATGCCATAAAATTATAATAAAGAAACTACAAGCTATCCAGTGTCACTTAACATCCATTTTGAGAATGTTACAAAAATCATTGGGAAGGGTCATATCAATTTCCCAACAAAAATCACCTAGTGTCGCATAATGTGCCAAAAAGTCGGCCGCACTATTGTTGTTACGTTGTATATAACTAATTCTGCAGGCAGCAAACGATAATAAGATGTTCATAATATTAGCTAGGATAGGATCCCGAGAAGTGAAGTTGGATCCTCTAAACAGTCTATCCACTACTCCATATTGCTGGTGATCCAAGCAATAGCTTGCAAGCCTGTTCGGTTGTGAGAATCTCCATTACGCTCCAACTCATTGAAAATAAGTTGCAAGATTTCCATAGAATCTCCCTCAAGCTAAATACTCATAGTCCTTGGTGTATCGCATGGGATAGCCTTCAATTCTTCAAGGGCTGCCCACTTTTCAGCAATAGGCACAACACATGTAAGAATCCGCCTGCCACCACAGCAGATGAAATTTGTATAATGGTCCCTAATGATATACTCAGCTCCAGCTATACCTCCACTTTTTACTGACCCGTTAAAGTTAATCTTGATCCATCCTGGAGGAGGGGAAACCCAAGAATCAAGAGAGGGGAAACAAGGCCTCAATGAGGCATTTGGGCTTCTCTCCTTGCCGCTCATTTATTCTCGCAACTCACCTGACGCAGTTTGACCGAACGGGCCGACCAATGTCGAGCTCTCAACGTTGCTTGCCCCCGACGCACCAAACCAGCAGCAGGCTTCTGACGCCGCTCCTCTTTGTGCTCGGGTCCCGGTTCGTTCGCCATGTCTCCACAACGGACGGGAGACTTCATCATCTTTGCTGGAACCACGAAGACCTCGTCAACTCAGGTCTTTCATGGCATACTGGCTCGTTGATCACGCGGTTCATAGAGCTTCTTCCTCTTCTCTATTTTATCCTTAATTTCTTCTTGTTTTTGTTATGTTTCTTGATCTTTAATTGCTGTGATAATTTTGCGAGACATTTGTGTGTGACTGCTTTTACCATTCACATTAATGAGTTCCTCTTCTATTTCTTCTTATTCATTAATCCAGAATTTTAAATGGTTAAACCAAGTTCCTATAGTTATTCTTTTGTTCATAAGATTCTAAATTTTCCTTAGATTTGAGGAATTAAACAAACCTGAAATGTTTTTGCTGCTCAAATAAATGCCCTAGCATGTAACTTTGATAGATCATAAAATTGTTCTCTATGATAGGTTGCTTGTTCAAATGCATAGTATTTAATTTATTCAGAACTTGAAAGTTATTGTGTTGTGAAATAATGCAGCGGAAAATTCGGATCGTCGGACGTGTAGTTAGTCAAATAAATCGTGCCAGATAAGTATGAAAAATAATGATAATAAAAGAACGAAGCAACCACATGAACACCAGATTTACGTGGTTCGGAGGTATTCCTCCTACATCCACGGGGAGAGCAGAGAGACTTTATATAGAAGATCAGATAGAAAGAGAATTTTACACCAATCACTTGGTTCTCGATCTCAGATGGGATACAAAAATTGAATCTTTTTTTCTTCCAGATTAGACAATCCAATTGCTCCTTGAGCCTCAGATGATTGCCTCCAGATTCCTACGAAATCACCTCCGTACCCGATGAAGAAGATCCAAGAGAAATCACTGCTGAAAATATCCAAGTGAATCACCTATTCACGTTTCCCAAGAAGAAGCTTGAGAACTTACAACTTTCCATCAGAAATCCTGATAATCCCCTTTGATCTCTATTTCTCTCTCTCTAATTTTTTCAGCTTACCTGATCATCCTGTATTTATAATGGTAGCTTATAACAAATTATGTATCTGATTTCCATAAAAATCTCAACAGCTTAACAAATAATTCTTATAATTAGGATTATTTAATTATTATTCAAATCACATTTTAACATTATTGTTCCTATTTGCACAAGTGTGTTGTATTTTCAAAAACTTTTTTTAAACTTCTCTAGAAACTTTATATTAAGCTTTATGTGAATATGCTCTTATTATTGGTTAGCATAATATATGGAAGCTCTTGGTTTAATCTCATCAAGATCATAGCATTTAGCATGTTTAAATTTAGAATTTATAAAAATTTAAAATCAAATTAGGCTTTTACCTTGCATTGCATATTCATATTTAAATCAATTTTAAAGCTATTTAGGAGGTTCAAAATTATACATTGCATGTACCTAAGCACAAACACTTTATTGGTCGTGCGATAATCACTTTGCAACTCACTCGGCATCATTGGGACTTCTATTGGATGCTATAGCAGTCATCACTGAGTTAGTGAGATAAAAGCGTACACCCTTTGCTCCCTCCTCCTTAAATTGGAAATCATCCTTATAAACCTTGCACCCTAGCTGAGTTCTCCTTCTCATACTAACTTGAGCATCGGAGTTCCTATACGGGGCAACAGCATGTGGGTCCTTATGGGTGGTCAACACAATACGTCTGATGTTGCTTCATTTACGACCAACAATATCTGCGGTCTTCCAATGCCACAAACATCCTTGAAAATTTCAACATTAAACAGAGATCTTGTATAATAAAATTTAGGGTAAATTGCATTCAGGACCCTGAGGACGAAAAAAGTGTTGCATATTAATCCTAATTTTTAAAAATGTGCTAAAGTTTTAGTCCCCGCAGGTTATAAAAGTGCTAAAATTTTAGTCTACTATTTTCATTAATTGTTTCAATAAAAAATATAAAATTTAATCATTTTTTACTAATCTGAATCATTTATACATATTAAAGTATTATTACACTCTTCTATTCTTACTATTCTTTAAGAATTTAACAAAAATTTAAAACTTAATTTCTCTTGTGTCTTATTTTCTCTACATTAAAAATTTAAAACTAAAAAAATATAAATATTAATATTTTAAAATTATATTTTTAAAAAATATAAAATTAATAAATAAGAATAATCTTATAATATACTAATAAAAAATTAATAATTATGTCTTAATTTGGACCAAAACTAAAAAGCTTTTGCAATCTTAAGATTCAAATAAATTTTTTTAAAAAAGTGAGACAAATTTACAACATCATTCTGACTTTAAGAGCCCAGATGCAATTTACCCTAAAACTTAATATAATAATAATATCATCTCCAATGGGATGCCTCTCGTCTTACAAATATAAGAAATTCTTATTCTATTCTTCTTCTAAAAAAAAAAGGCCAGAAAAGACTTCGCGAGAAATGCTCCATTAAATACAGAAGTAACAACGATATGGTAATTATTTTATTTTTTAAATTTAATGAGAGAGAAATTTATTTTATTATTACAAAATATGTAAAATGTAAAATACTTTTAATCCTAATATTTGTATTTATATTGAATGTGAAATAAAATTAATTTTTATAGTTGAAATTTGTGTTGGGCGAAAATCTCTCCTCAACCAAATGAGGCCGGTGAACACTGAATAGTCTTCTAAATAATATTTCAGTAAGGGAACCAGTAGGCCGGCCGCCGGCGCCGCCCACAGATTCGGGCGGTTGGCCGATCTTCCTGATTCCCCATCGCAATTAACCGAGAAAGGCGCGCAGTCACAAAAAACAGAAACAAACGCGCGCATAAAAAGATTACATTTTCTTGCGGCTTACTCAGATCGGAGGGCGGCAGGAAATGGTTACCGGAAATGGCGTCCATCAACTCGGCCGGGCATCCGAACGGAAAATAGATCTCTGACGATCCTTGGAAGAACGGAAGGAGGCTGAGACGGTGGAGTCGGCAACTTGATCATCAGATCGGGAAGGGGAAGGCGCCGGCATAAGCCGCGAAGTATCGAGCTGGCTTCGGTTGGAAGAAGGCGAAGGGAAATCGCTCTGCGGTTAAAACAAAATCATTCCGCGATCAGCAGGACAAAGCATTCAAAAATAGCCGGTGAAAAATACAATCGAGAAAAATAAGCACAAATTAGTACTGAATCGAGATCTGCGTTCTCTCTGATCCGCTTGAGAAACATAGCGCTGCCGCTATCGGTAGACGAGAATCCTTCTCCGCTGGACGAGCTCGCTGCTGGAAGCCATGCCAACTTCCAGGGAACCACCTGGCTCTCCTCTTGATGATGGGCATCTTCGTCCTGCATCATTCGATCTGCTTCACCTCCGCGGCTCCCTTGGGCTTCACCCTCCTCCTCGTCCCTCTCCCAGTCCGACGCCATCTTGCCGAGGGCCGCACAGTTCTCGCATACAGAGATGGTGGGGCTGAACCTCGCACCGGCCGCCCGCCACGGCGTCGGTGCCTGGCAACTCCGGCAGAGGAGAGACCGCCCGTGGCGCGCCACCAGAAAGTTCGCTCCGTGAACCTTTGCATCGCACTCCCAGCACAAGCTTGCCTGATCCGATTTGCAGTACAGGCTCGCAACCCTATGGCAAAGCTCGCAACCCTTCATCTCTCCACCCCACTCACTCTCTCTCCCGCCACGGCCAATCCAGGAACCGAAGAAGGGCAAAAGAACGGCGGAGCGGGGAACAATTTCCGGCCTTTCATAGCACCTTTCGCTTTCGAAGTGACAATTACACCCCTATACCTTCTTCTTATTGACTCTTGCTTGAGGAAGGGGAGGCGGTACGCCATGAAATTTGAAACCCACTTAATTCAAGCTTTGTTCCCATTTTACTTTTAATCTTCACATAATCTAATGTTAATTAACTTGCTCAAAATAAAATTAATTTAATTTTTAATTAACTGAATAATATATATATATATATATATTTATGATGTATATACACAATATTTTATGTATTTAAATTTATTGTGCAAGGTAAAATATTAATGTATAAGTATAAATTTAATATATTTAATTAAAAAAATAAGGTTAAAAATTAAGGTAAATTTAACTTAAAAATTTATTTAAAACTGAATAAATTTTAATTCAATTAAATTTAAACTTGATGTAAATTCAAAAAAAATTGAATTTTAGTAGAAACTAATTCGCTCAAATGTTACTAGTTATTAGCTTTAGGAGGCGATAGAAACAAACTTTCAAGTGCTATTGTGCTACTTATGTAATACATGCAAGATTTTTAGAATTAAATGATACGTCATTGGCCAAGCATTTACTTCATAATCATGAATATTTATAATTCTATAAATATTATGTACAATTTTAAAAAATTTAATTTAATTTAAAAATAAAATAAATTTTTTTTAATATTCCAATCATTAATTAATAGGCTATTAATTAAATGGTATAAATTTGCTTTTCATTATGATTTTAAAAATAAAACCAGACCAATCAGGTGATCTTTTAACTGGCATTCAAACTGATCTAACCCAAACTCAGAATCGAATTTGCCAAAAAAAATCATTTTGAACTAAACAAAATCAGAGCTAAACTACAAAAAACATTGAACCGTACGAGGTGAACTGGGCTTGAACTCTCAACACTTATATAACAATATATAACTACAGAGAATAACTCATGTGTCATTCATGACTATAAATTTGGACTTAATTAATTTATTTTTTTTATTTAACTTTTTTTGCTTTATTTTCTTAAAAATCTACAATACTTTTTAATATTCTAGAGCTTTAGAAGAATGCTCTAGAATTTAAAGATTTTTATCTCAGTAGATCAAAAATTAAATATATGGAGTGTACGTTTAGTCAAGAAAGAAATACTTATATTGGAGATGTAACGATTGGTGATCAAATTGTCAAGAAGAGTGAGCGCTTTAGATACCTTGAATCAATTATACAAAATGATGGCGAAATAGATAATGACGTTATTAGCAGGATTCAAGCATGATGGGTAAAATGGAGAAATGCTTCTGGTGTGTTGTGCGATAGAAAAATCTCATCCAGAATCAAGGGTAAATTTTATAAAACTGTAATAAGACCAACGATGATATATGGTGCTGAATGCTGGCCTGCAAAGAGAAAACATACAAATAAAATAAATATTGCAAAAAATGAGGTTGTTAAGGTGGATGTGTGGATATACACGAAATGATAGAATAAGAAATGAGTATATCCGAAAGAAAGTTGGTGTTGCACCAATTGAGGATAAACTTAGAGAAAGTCGGCTTAGATGGTTTGGACATCTAAATTGTAGACCGATTGAAGCTCCAGTTAGAAAAATTGAGTTATTGGATTTTGCCCATGTACAAAGAGGAAGAGGGAGACAAAAAAAAAACATGACAAGAAACTATAAGAAGTGATATTAGTTACTTAAACTTAAATAAGAATTTAGTAACTGATAGAGCGCAATGAAAATAAAGGATTCATGTAGCCGACCCCACCTAGTGGGATTAAGGTTTGGTTATTGTTGTTATTGTTTTTATAAAAATATTCTTAGAAGGTCTCTATTTTAAAATTTTAATAATACTAAAGTCCTCTATAAAATTCGTTGAATTTGACATAAAAAATTATTTTATGTAATATTAAGATAAATTATAGGACCTTTGAGTAAATTTTTAAAACTTATAGGCTAAATAATAATTAAAAATTAAAAATCTTTTAATAATTAACCGTTTAATAAAAAGAACATAACAGAAGCTTTAAAAATGTGACGGGATATTATTGTCAAGCATATTCCAATTCAGAAACAAAGGCCGGACGGAATGGGCACTAATAAATACTAATTAATTAAGATAGTGTTTATTTAATTAGGTATAAATTTTTCTTATTAATTTTAACATGATAATTCAGATCATATATAAATTTTAATATTAAATTTTGTATTTACTCCATATTATATATATTAATTAAAAATTAATTTTATTTCACAATAAATATATATTAAAATAATAATTAATTAATTTTATATTCTCTATATATAATCCTCCGTAAAAGATAATTAACTGAACTGAGGTTAAAGTTAATTTCTGTAAGCAAACAATTCAAGGAATGTTAAAAGATATTATATAATATTATATAGAGAAATTAATTATTTAATTTAAAGATATATTTAAATAATTTTTAAAATTATAAAAATATTATTTTAAAGTAATATTTATATATGTTATACACGTAGATATTACTTAAAATTTGATGACATTTATGTCATTCAAATTATATTAGAGTTAAGAATATTAGAAAATTTTCCAATGTTGTGGCTCTCAATTAGCTAGGGATAAAAATAAAATAAAATAAAAGACATTACACTAAATTTATTATTTTATATTTAATAAATTATACTGCATATGCTTTTATTTTAGTATATATATATATATTATAAATTACTAAATATTATACTATTTATGTACAGCATGACTATAGTATAAAAATAATTTTTATATATTTTGTGTTGTGTAAAATATAGTTTATTAAGAGATTATTACATACATAATACTAGAATCAAGTTATTTACATTTTTTTTCGAGTATCAAATATGTAAATAACTTGATTTTAGTTGTAATATTTATATAATTTTAGTGATCGATATTTAATATTAAAACTTTGAATATAAACTAGGTAAAATAATTAGATTTTAGTGATACGTGTGTAATTGTCTCATTTATTAATTGGAAACGAGTAATATGCGAAGTGATGGGCTTACTATAGCATGATGATAATTATCTCTAAAAAAATATTAATAGCATTATCATTCTATGATAGAATACTATTGATCAAAAATAAATAATAATTTATATTTAACATAGACTTATGAAAAAAAATGGTATTAAGATAACAGTATTATCTAAATTGCAATTAGTTAAACTTCTCCTAAATAAATAATTTTACGCTAGCCGGTAACTTCTAAACTTTAAAAACCTCCTCCCTCATGACTTTAATAAAAAGAGTGTAATTACATCTGAATATCTCCTCACAATGTTTAGAGATGTGAGCTAGTCGAGTCGCGAATATTTCATTTCGCCAGCAATAATTAAATGCTAATGCTTAAAGATAAACGCTTAAATATAGCACTCATAAATAGCCTCAATTATTAATTTCAATTAAGATTCATATGTGGTAATGGTGCTACATAGATAAAAATCTTAATTTTATCGATATAGTGAAATTCTAGTTCGCTTTAATATTTGAGATTATTTATAAGGGATGTGTAGCATTACATATTCTTAAATAGAGGTATCAAATGGTAATTTTTCTATTTACTTTTGTCTCCTATGGTTGCTCTCTCTGGTTCTTCTTGCCAAGCTGGTTTTTTTTGGGTTTTTACAAGATATATATTAAATTAAATATTTAATTTAACATATATCAAAAATACAAATAACAATCAATCCAATAAATTCTTCGTCTCCATTTTCAAAATATTTCAACCTCAAATTTTAAAATTTAAATTTAAGATAATATTAATAATTTTAGTATTTGACATAAAAAAGCATATTTTATAGCATATTCTAAATCCAGACAATAATAAAAATAAATAAATAATTTACATTTATCACTTTCAAAAAAAAAAAATTTAACCGATGAGACTCTTTAAATTTAAAATTTACAAACGACACTCCAAATAGAAGTTAAAGTGAGAGTGCTGACTTCTATAAATATTGAACATAAGGAGTACTGTTATTTATAAATATTTGATTTAGTTGGCACATCCTGTAAAAAAGGCTTCTTTGAGTGTGACAGACGTAAATATTTTTTCTGTAACTTCGTAAAATTAGCTATCATAAGATGTATGAATAGAAATACTCGAATATTGACATTTTAATATGAGATAAGATAATTATAAGCATTTTATAAAAATAAAACGCATATATTCTACTGGTAGTGCGCAATTGACCGAAATATCTGGGATCTAATTTGAAATGCTATGCGAAGCCTGTCATATAAAATGGGTTGATGATGATGACGTGAATTCATATCTGTGCCGGCGGAACATATCAAA
The DNA here is from genome assembly GCA_002786265.1 of Apostasia shenzhenica. Taxonomy (NCBI): domain Eukaryota; kingdom Viridiplantae; phylum Streptophyta; class Magnoliopsida; order Asparagales; family Orchidaceae; genus Apostasia; species Apostasia shenzhenica. Next base: position 1,879,719 of record KZ454830.1, read on the forward strand.
CCCGCAAACGTGGACCATCATCCAAGAACTTGGCCTCTTCTGTTTCAACCATAATTAGTTATTGGGTAAATATCATTCAGGTCCTTGAAATAACAGGTAATGTCATGTAAATCTGTAATTTTAGAATCTTCTATTTAGGTTTCTGAATTTCAAAAATCATTTTCAATTAGATTCCTTGAGATTGGCATAAATAATTTAATCGAGTTCTTCTTAACAAATACCATTAGTTTTTCGTTATAATTTGAATAGATTGTACTTTTAAATTAAATTTAAATTTTAAAATGATAAAAAATCACCAGACAAGATCACCCGGACTGCTAGCATAGATTGGACTGTACAAGATCACCCTGCGGCGAGCTGCTAGCGTGCCCGGTTGCTTTCACGCAGCCACTCGGTTAAGTTCACGTGGTGGCTGCGTGCAGGTGGCCACTTGTGGTTCATTGGAATCTCGAAAGAGGAGAGAGAAAATAAGAAAAAATGGTAATTTTTTTTATTTTTGTTAAAACTTTCCAAGCTATGCTGAAACACCAGCCAAGCTTATTCGAATATTTTGAGATATACATAATCCATTTTCTTACTTAAATTATTTTAAAACAACGAACTTTGTTTGACAGTTATTCCCCATTTGGTTCTTCATTATGTTGATGTTATGTTATGTAATTTAAGTAATGTGACATCTAAATATCATCTTTTAATTGATAATTTTAAATCTTTTAGAAAATTATTCATATATGTTATTAAATCAAATAATTATTTTTTCTAAATAATACATGTCAAATGGTATGATTCTCGCTTCAAGTACGAAAAGTTGTGAATTCATTTCTCGTAGCACTCTTGTATATTGTACATGACAATATTTATTTACCTAACAGAATAAAAACTTAGTTGTTTTTATTATTATTATAATATGATATAATATTAAGATAATATTCAATCAAATCCACCCTTAATAATCTTCTTCGTCAACTAAAGCGTCCTAGGCAGTAATAGATTATTAAAAGCAATATTAACTTTCCTGTAAATATATTAGCTTCAACTTAAGTACACTCTAACTATTAGCGGCGACAAACTTCGGATGGATTAATCCCAATTTCTTCTTTCAATCAACACTAGTTAGTAACCGATCACTGAAGCTTGTTTAGTTGTAGGGTTATTTTTGAGAAAATATATTAATTTATAATAATTAACTCATTGATTGCTCTTGCTGAGCTTGTTTAGTTGTATATAAAAATTATTATACTTATATAGCATAAAATATGATAAATTACATGATAATCTGATAACCTGATCTGTTAATAAATTGAGCTATATGACTTCACCTAGCCTATTGTAAGGTAGAGATCGTTTACTCGATCTGTATGACTGACTGTTGTCTTTCAGGTAAATTTCCCTAAATATGATATTTTCTTATATCCCGTACAGACCTATTGATATCCTCCCTTATCTCCCAATATATTTACATTATCTCCTTGTATTCTAGCGTAAGGTTACTCTGGGTAGAAAAAGAGGCACATGACTCACATACACATGTGGAAAAGAAATTTCAAATGAGTTTCAAAATTTAAATTATGTTAAAATTTTTTATTACAATGATTCATATTCTTATCTACGAAAACTCTAAAAATTAACCTCAAATATATGATAATTGACACACTGATAGCTTGAATCGTGTCAAATTAGTAACCTAAAATCTGACATGATTCAAAAATTTTTGGGCTACTAAAAAAATTATCTTGGTATTATAATGCCATGATTTGCGCATCAATTTTGTATTTTTTAAGACTAATGCACAGTGTTTAGCTTTTAAGTAACAGCTTTTTTTTGAAAATTTTAAATCATCATTTGCCTAGGTTAGTTTTAACTTGGGTTAAATTTAATTATATCGATCATATCATACACAAAAATTAATATTAAATTAATAATATTTTAAATATTATACAAATTTTGATATTAAAATTAATTTATTCCACGTAGTGTACAAATTTTAAAATAAAAAAATAAAATAATTTATATAATTCTCAAATCATCAATTAAATTTATTTAATATTTTTACAATTAACTAATTTTATTTTTCATTATATACATATCTAAAAAAAATATGTTTGACAGTGCAATAAATTATGAATTAAATGTTCTTAACTTCACACTCAATCTTATGGCTAATAATTCTCTAATCATTTGCGGAATGCTTATTTGATCCTGGGCCTGTTTGACAACTGGATAAAAAAAATAATTTATTTTAGCCATGATTAAAATTTTAAATTTATTTAAAAAAATTAAAAATTATTTTATATCTCATCCTATACAAATTTCAACATTAAACAATCACTTTATTTCATATCCAACACAGCTTTTATTATAACTAACTCACTTAATTTCACATCATACATATTTTTCTAAAAATTTTTACAAAATTTTTTCAAACTATCTTTTTTTTCTCCTCAGATTATAACCAAAACAAATAGTTTTATTCGATATATATTGAAACTTTGAAAACAACACATCTTTTATTACAAAAAAATAGTTATAAACATCAAGCTATTGAAATAAAACAAAAAATACAAAACCACACCATAAATCTTTCACCTTCTTCACTCGACAAATGAGAGTTGGAATGGTGACTATGGTTCTTCTTTATTTCCTCCCCCTCCTCCTTCCTCATTTCGTATTACTACTTCTAGAATAGAACTTTAACGCGGAACATGAGGCAAGTTTTGTTAAGCAACATATAAATTAAATGGCTCGAGGTGTCTCGAAGATTTGTGAGTAATATAATATCTCGTGATTCAAATATAGTATTATTGTTCCCTTTAACTTTAAAAAACTCTATTATTTGAGTTCTTCATGGGAGGTCACTCATCTAATGCTACTTAACTTAAGCATATTTAATTATAAATTTTTTTATTATTAATCTGACATTTTATCACAAATGGTGCATTATAATTTGAGATTACTTATACAGCTCAAGAATAATTTCCCATTCTTTCTAATATGAGATGATTTATTTTTATGCCTCTCTTTCTAGAAGCTTGCTTGGAGTTAGCCACTTTTTTATTTAAGTGATTCTAAATCAGTTATATGAATATTATCCTTACGATCACTCTTCACCATCTCTAGTTACATGTCATCATAGGTCCGCCAACTTTTACGTAATTTTTTTCTTGAATCATATCATACTATGGAAGATTGGCTTTGATATCACGTCATATTATAACATTTTGTGATCCAAATGCAGCAGTACTGTCTACTTTGACTTTAAAAAATTATATGACTTAAGCACTCCTAATTAAAAAGTCAACTATCTTAGTAATACACTAGCTAAAATATATTTAATTATAAAGTTTTTCATTATCCTTAGGTTTTTTATCAAAAACAATTTTATATTTAGATTATAAAATATTACAATATAGTATATCTCACCTCTTATAGTATAAAATGAGTAATTTCCTAAGAAGTACTCAAATCATGTGATTTTCTGAAAGCTAAATTAAATAATACCTCTATATTTGGGGCATGAGACGCATGTGGCTAAAAAAGGGCAGGGAGTGATCGTCGGGCGATATTCCTGGGAAGGGGAATCACTGGTGCAAAGCGTGGCTCCCTAATTACTCTTGTCTAAGTATACTTAACTATAGAGTTTTCTATTATTAGCCTTTCAGTGATCTTTTCCTAAAATATATAAAGCTTTGTCATTTAAGATCACTTATTTACTCATATAACTCAACAGCTTTTTATTCTCTTTTTAATATGAGACAATTTATTCTTATGCCCCTTCACCTAAAAACTTACCAGAAGCTGTTTCTTATTCGAGTGATTCTGATTCTATTATATGGATATTACCCAGGCAATTACTCCCCACCTTTCAGTCTCGAGTCGTCACAGGTGACCTCCTGGGAATGAATTAAGTAGTTTGATTAATCCAAATTGGATAACACTTTTATATTTAAATCACATGATGTTAATTACAACTAATCTGTCAAACATCTAGCCATTCCTCCTCTACTACTCTCGAGAACACAATGTCAGTGAAGAAAAACTCCTATCTGTTATAATTAAATTATATTTAATACTAAAATTAATTATTGTTGATTAAGTCAATGAATTGGAAATCCAAAAGCTTAGAATTGTCGAGTCATAAATTCATAAATTTCGAAAATATTTTGAATTGCTTTACAAGATTTTGGTCATTTCTAATCAACTAAGAAAAAATGACAAAACCTAAAGTGATGAATGAGTTGAAAAAAAAATTTATGCCCGTTAGATAATAAATTTGAGCGTATTGTGGTTGTCATTAAAAGGTAAAAAGACTTAGAGACTATGACTATTGATGAGCTAATGGGTTCTCTACGATGCCATAAGCAAAACTAAAGAAGAAAAAGAAAGAGCCACTAGATCAAGCTAGCTCTTCATTAATCAAAGCTTTCCATCAAAGAAGGAGATCAAGAAGGCTCTAGATCTAATTGGATCAAGCCGAAAAGGCCAAGGAAGAGGAAGACTATGCAGTCAAGTTTGTGGTCTCATGTGGTGAAGAGCATGGAGAGTATAGAAGTCAAAGTCCAAGGAGAAGATGCGCAGTCAAGGAGGTTATTTTCGAAATTAAAGGCATGACAAATCAAAACATCATTGTTAAAATTGCAACAAAATTAGGCACTACTATGCATCCAATTGTTGGCACAAAGCTACTAAAAGTGTTGAAGATCAGAATGCAATTTATGAAAAGACAGATGAAACTTTGACTTGCAAGCAAGGAGTATGGTCATGATGAAGATCCATGGTATCTTGACTTTAGAGCTAGCAATCATATGTGTGAGCAAAATAAGAAGTTTATAGAAATGGATGTGTGTTTCTTGAGATCCCTACATCCCACGTCAACATCTTCTGGTGCTTTCATTGAGACTCTGAGGAGATGGTGGCCAGAATGCGCAGAACCAACTCTGCCGCCCACAGCGCACATGCAGGCGAACCCTCTGTTCGGGAGCCAGACGACAGGGCTTTCGCTTCAACCTCCCGCCACCGGGTAGAATCTGCTTCTTTCTCCAGAGGTACCCGCGTCTCAGAGCTTCAGGGGATATTGGCGAACCTCACCGACTTAGTCACTGATCACAGCATAATAGGCCGTGATTTTCTGACAAACCCAGCCAGTCTACGTAGCAGTACTTCCTCTGCCGGTTGCGACGGCTCCTGCACCTCTTCCGCCGGTTGAGGTGGCCCGTGATCTTCTCCCACCGGTTGCGGCGGCGCCTGCTGCTCTTCCTCCGGTTGCGGCAACTCTTGCACCTCCTGTCCTGCCGGTCGCGGCGGCTCCTGCATCTCTTCCGCCGATTGCGGCGGTTCCACCTCTCCTGTCGGCCGCGGTGCCTTCCGTTAAGTCGTCTGGTTCTTCCCAGCCACCCAGATGCCCTCTCCCACCACGTCCACTACCGTTACCAGCCTTCCTTCCACCTGCTTTTCCTCCTTTCCTCGCCGGGAGGGACCCTCTCTTCCCAGGTGTCTAGGCCCCGCATCATGGGCCTGACCCCTTCTTCGGCCGGATGGATGGCAACGTCCATTTTTCTAAAGACATCCGACTGGCCCCAATCCCAGAAGACTTCAAACCGCCTTGGCTTGAAGCATATAAAGGTGCAACCGACTCTCGCGAGCATATACAAGGGTTCGAAGCCGCGATTCGTTATCGGCAGCCGGATGAAGCCACCAAGTGCCACCTCTTGGCAAACACCCTGAAGGGAGCGGTATTCAGCTGGTTCATTAAGCTTCCCAGGGGTCACATCTCTTCTTATGAACATCTGAAGTGGAGCTGATCGACACATATGGTCGTTTTCGACATAGTGCGCGCCAACATTAAGCAAGGCGAGAAGGAAAGCCTCCGGGACTACACCAATCGTTTCTTTGCTGCCACGGCAGAAGCTGAAGATGTCAACCCTACCGTGTTCATGCACAATTTTCGGAGAGGACTCAAGGTCAGGGATTTGTCCAAGTCCCTATAGCTGGCCAAACCTTGGAGCTACCCTGAGCTGGTGGCCAGGGCCAACCAATTCATGCTCCTCGAGGATGCTGAGTCCTCTCCCCCCGATGTTTCTGGAGCCAAGCAGGAGAAGAAGAGGAATCATCGGGGCGACATACCCTTGTCCACGATAATGCACGCAGCCAAAAGTCATGGTCGAGATGATAAGAAGTCGCGGCCTGTTCAGCAGCAGAGGCGCTTCTTCTCTCGACCGCTCCCTGAGGTCTACGCGGCGGTCATCAAATAAGGTTGGGTTCGACCTGCCAAACCTAAACCTAAACGGACACAGCTTCACATGTGTCGGGCCCTCAGAGCTCTGCTTAACAAACTGGTGAATCAGGGCAAGTTGGAAGACTTCATGCAGATGACACCGACTTTCAACACTGCCCAAAAGGGGAAGGCTCCCTAAGATACTAGGGCTCTTGCTAAAGCTCTACTGTCTCCGGGCCCCAGTCAGCCAGGGCACCCTTACCCTCCTGTCGCGAGAAGGATCAATGTCATCTTCAGCGTTGACCCTGCCGCCGCTCGTCGTCGAGAAATTGAGGTCGGCGGCATCATGCGCCAGTATTCTTCCTCCATCCCACTAACTTTCTGCCAAGAAGATCTTCCCCAACAGAGCAACCCGCACAACGACCTGATCGTGGTCGTCGCTCGTATCACCAATTTCGATGTTCGGCGAGTACTCCTTGACTCTGGGAGTGCAGCTGACATCTTGTTCGAGTCTGCTTTTATTCAGATGGGGCTCAATGAAGCAAACCTTCTCCGTGCGGGAACCACTCTGCTAGTTTTTTCCGGGGAAAGATTTCAGCCGCTGGGATTCATCTCCTTGCCCGTCTCCTTCTGTGATGACAACGGCTATGCCATGAGTATGGTAAACTTCGCCATTATTAGAGCTAAATTAGGCTACAACATCATCCTTGGGAGGACAACTCTTAATACCTTTGGGATGGTGATTTTCACGTTGCACCTCTGCGTGAAGTTCTCCACCTCTAGTGACGTTGTCACAATCAGAGAAGATGTTATGCAGGCTACCTGATGTTTCCAGATTGCTGCGCAGCTCAACGTCGACCAGCTGGACCCCAGAGAATCCTAACTAGTTGTACCACAAGAGTGGATCATAAATGGCCTTCAGAGACTGCTTGACTAGAGAGTCAGAGACATTCACTATCTTCGTAGCCTTTTCAGCTGCAGGCTCCTATGCAGACTTTAAAGTCCGCACCGGAACCCTAGCAACCTTGGCAGACGGAACATCTGCCTCCAGATCCACAACCGGAGCTCTTGTTTCCTCCTTCTGAAGCGCTTTGACAGTCTTCTCTGCCGCCGGCTCCGGCGACCCTTCAGATGGCTCCAAGACCCTCTTCTTCTCAGGAGGAGAGGCATCGACAGGGAAATCACTGGCTCTCTTCTTCTTCAAAGAAAAATCCGTCAGAGTCGTCCATTTCTTCCTCTTCGTCATCTCTCTAACAATTCACTCCTTCCCATGCAGAAACTTTCAAAAGTTGGTGGGGAAGAATGCGGATCGGCAGACGCCACCCCAGCTTTATCCCAACAAGCCTTGGGCAGTGCGTCCACCATCACATCGATTCGCATTCTAGGACCCACATAAATATTCGCGCCCTGACAATGCGGGGGGCTGATGTTGACACGTGGTTCCAGCGCTGCATCACAACCGTATACATGGCGCAGAGCTGGCATTCAGCTCTTGTTTATTTACTTATTTATCTATCTTTTCTCGTAGGCCTTAAGCCTTGGTCAAACCTCGACCAAGAGGAGTCAACCAAGTATCGTCCACGATTATCCAGGGTCATCCCCTTCCAAACCTCGAGGACGATGTTACTCAGTTGCACCTGTCGCAGTCAGCGTGGCCCGATCGCGCCGTTCTCCGTGCAAAGCACTTTTTCCAGACATGAAAACCAAGGATCCGCATGCTTCCGCTGCTACGGATCCCTAGGCGCAGTACTAAGATCAAGAAGTCTAGCTCTCCTTTTACTGACTCTAGTCCCTCCAGTGGCCGACAAGCAGCATGAAGGATTATTTTACTCCCTCTCTTTCTGAAAAATCAGGACAAAGCTGTACTATCTACCGCCTACAAATACCCTTGAACAGGCTTCCAGAGATGGATGGATCCGGAGGAGGGAACAGCCATCAGAGCGTAGGCGATTCTCATCCCCTTACTCTCACTGTATTAGGGCCCTAACTGAGGAGTGCTCTCTTTCTCTCTCTCTCTCTCTCTCTCTCCCCCAACTTACTTTCCACCTTAGCGTTGTACTAGCCCTCTCGGCTGTCTTTTATATAGTGAAATTCTTTTGTTGATCGCTCAGTGGACGTAGGTAATTTATTCCCCGAACCACCTTAAATCTTTGTGTGTTGCTCTAAATGCCCCAAATTCTCTTTTAAGCCTTAACCTTCAGGCTTAGCTTTCTGCGTGCCGCCGCTCCTCAGGACTCTCCCTTCTTCTCCCCTACATCCCACATCAATACTACATAAAAAATAGAATATTTGCTGTGAATATTAAAGATGTTGGTGCTAAATGTTTATGTTCTCGTGTTAAATACACATCATGGCTATAGCACTAATTAAGGTCTGGATATCTTCATTTTGGAGGTCTTAAACAATTATCTAACTAAGGGATGGAGAATGGCCTACCTCATTTCAACTCTCCCAATCAATTTTGTGAAGGATGTGCTCCTAATTAACAAGCAAACAAGGGGCCTATTGACATTGTACACACAGACACATGTGGGCTAGGCACTCCATCATTTGGTGATAATTGTTATTTTCTAACATTCATTGATGATTATATGTAGCAAGAAGAGTTGAGTTTGTTTCTTAAAAGTAGAAAAATCTAAGGCATTCAATTTTTTCAAGAAGTTCAAGATGATGGTGGGGAACCGAAGTGGTTATTCAATAAAAGCTTTGCGTTCAAATCAAGGAGGGGATTTCACTTTCAAGGCATTTGAATTTGTAAGAGCATAGTATTCGATGACATTTGACAGCACCTTACACATCAAAACAAAATGGTGTGGCAAAATGTAAGAATAAATTAAACAATTGATCTTTATATTGTTTGAAGTATATATGTTGAAGACAAAAGATTTGCCCTAAAGAGTTCTGGGCTGAAGTTGTTGATTGTGTTGTACATCTTATAAAAAGTTTGAAGAACATAACTTCCCAAAATGTATGGAACGAAAGAAAACCAAATATATCTCATTTGGGAATATTTGGTAGTCATGCTTATTATGCATATGTTCCCCATTAAAATCAAATAAAGCTTGATAGTAAGAGCTTCAAGTTTATTTTTAGGAAAGTTTACATATGCACTCATAAAGTTGAGCTTTTCACTAATTTTTTATTTTAATAAAAACTGTTTACTTATTTTACCCTTAAAATTAGATATTTATACGTGTTATCTCATACTTTGAATGTGTAATTATGAACATCATCCCCTCGTAATAATAAATATTTGAATTTTTATCTCCTTTAATAAGATAAATGGCTAGATTTCTCTCAATTTAATGGAGGGAGTGATGTTTGTAATTATACATTCAAAGCATAGGATGCAGTATAAATATTTAACTTTAGGAGTAAAATGAGAGCAAAAAGCTCAACCTTAGGATTAACATATGTAAATCCCCCTTAATTTTATGGGCTTTGATGCTAGATAAAAGGCATACAAGCTCTTCGATCCTTTGACACAAAAAATACATGTGAGCTGAGATGTGGGGATCAATGAAGAAAGTACTTGGAATTGAAAAACTAACAAAGATGTTCATTTCTTTGAAGAAAAAGATGAAACCATTAATATTGATAAAGAAATTGCTTGATAACCTCCAACTCCTTTATACTTCGTCATCATCTTATGATTTAAACCCAAATGCAACAAAGAATAAGAAGCTTGCAAGAAATTTACAAGTAACAAATGTAATAAATCTTATATGAGGGCTTGTTTGGTTGGAGGATAAATTTGGATAAGGAAAGAAAAAATATTTTATTTTATAGAATTGATGGGAAAGAAATTTATTTTAATATTAGAAGGTGTGTAGGATATGAAATAAAGTTGATTTTAAGGTTAAAATTTATGTTGGATATGAAATAAAGTTTATTTTTAATTAAGGTTGAAATTTGTGTTGGATGTGAAATAAATTTATTTAAATTTATAATAAATTTAAAATATTATTATTATATTTTTTTGCCCAATTTTGGGTATTTGCCAAACAAGGTTAGTACTTGCTAATGTAGAATCAATATCTTTTGATGATGCCATACATGAAAGATGAAAGAAGGTAGATAGCTATGGAGGAATAATTAATTAAGGCCATCACACAGAATGTACATGGGAGATATTGATGATAGAAAAAGTACTAGCTAGTACTGGATTTGCTTTATTTATGAGAGAAATTGCTTTCACTTGGCTTTCAAAAAAGCAACAAATTGTTACTCTTTCAACATGTGAAGAGAGTTTGTTGCGAATCTTCAAGTATATGTTATGCAATTTGATTAAGAAGACTACTTCGTGAAATCTATCTTTCTTAACATAAAGCTACAAGAATTTTAATAGATATCCAATTAGCAATTGCACTAGCAAAAAAACTCGATTTATAATGAAAGAAGCAAATTAACGAAAGTGTAATTAAAAGTTATAGAATTGTAAGAGGCAGGAGAGTTGTGAGAAGTTACAATGGGTATTCCAAGAGTTACTCTCATTTTAGTTTTGTAATTAATCCTCAAAATTAAGATTGTTAATTTTGTATTAAGTGTGTATTTCTCAATATTTGTACTTGTATTGAGTTATTTGGCAAAGAATAAGAAGAAAAAATATTTCTTTAATTTACTTATATATTAAAATCCTATCAAAGTTGTTGGGTAGTTTGTCCACCACCAGTTCGAATGTAAACTAGTAAAATTATTCATCTGTCTATTCAATATCTCCACAAATTTCTCTTTATTAAAGTTGTACAATATTGCATTTTAATACAATATTGAGCATGCATCATTAACATAGTGAATTTAAACCGTCAAATAGATGTCATAATTTCCTCTTAGTTTATTAGGTTTTCACGTAAACGATGTGCCATTTATTTTACTTATCTTCTTTTTTTCTTTTCTAATTTTTTCTCTAATGTTGGATTTGAAGATGACAACAACTATACTGAGCCTAGCTAGGTTTCAATTCGCATGCAGAGACTAATTGATTATAATTTTACGAGTGCAAGCGAAGTTTGTAGCTAGAGTTTTACTATATATTGTAATTAAAATGAACAACTTAACAACGATTGAGGTGCCGGATCGAGTAGTTATCGGGCATGACCAGAAATCATGTGGACTCGGCCAGGGCAAGTTCAAATCCTGCCGTTCACGTTTTTATTATTTCTTTAATTGATTCCGCGAAATAGGATAGACAGGTCTGCCTTTTTTTTTCCCCCCAATTCCATTGAATGCATTTCTAGTTCTGGATGCTTTAAAAATCAATATATATCTACAATCCATGTGTCTGAAGAATTAAATCACGGGACCAGGGCTTAGCTGGGCCAGGCAAATTTAAGCTTCTATTGCATGGACAACGCGTAGGCAAAGAAGCGATTCAAGCATTTTCTTTTACCTCTTTAGCCCAATATTTTAAAGGTCTGTATCTCTATGGAGATATCCAAGCACTATACAGAGTGGAGTTTTTGGCCTACTTTCGTCGCTTATAACTGTGACCTCTTTGAAGATATTCTTCTAGCGCAAATATACTAACGTGGGTGGTTTAAAAATCATAAGTAGCCTAGCACCGGCCAATATAAGAGTGAATTAATGACCCAAATTAATTATGCGTAAAAAGACTGCAAGCTTGGCACATTTGTAATATTTGTCTCTAATTTCATCCCCTTTTTAAGAAAAGCCTAAATTCCATGAATCAAACTCAAGAAACAACATATATTTCTAACTTCCACTCTTTCTACTGGCAATGATGTAATTGATTTGTTGATCTGCAACCGCGTGGGTCCCTAAAAAAGTCCTTAATTAAGGTCGTTAAAATATTATATTTTTCTCTGATCGAACATATATTTATAGTTATATAAATATATGACCATAGTTATACAATATTCGGCAGTACCAACCCCTCACGCATCCGAGTTTCTCTAACATACATCGTGTATGAAAACCTCATTAAGAGAAGTTTTAGAGATGATGTAAGCAATCAGAATCCATCGCATTCAATTCAATTAATATATATATATATATATATATATTAACAAAAAGGCGTATGAGATAGGCTGTAGCTATAGGGTCGGTACTCAGTCGGTAGTACATACTATTGTGCATAGGCTCAAAAAGAACTTAGTCTCTCCTATCTTTCCTAGTCCTCAGTCTCTGTCATGACTAGTAGTGATTCTCTTCCTCTATTACCGTGACTTCCACTTCTACGCCATGGCAGTAGCAATTATGAAAGCGCAGCAGTGATCAGTCTCAATTACTAAAATCCAATTCCATCATTAATTCCTAATTAATTGTCACGCGATATTGTTACTATGATTAACACAATATATATATATATAGCCAAGTCCTTTATTTATTATGAAAACTTATACTCATTTAGTTTTGCGAGAAGAAACAGCATTAGAAAACTGTGACAGATCGATCAGTTAAGGAAGAGGACGGAGTCAACGAAGGAGAAAGTGATACGTTAAAAAATATATAACTAAATACATAATAGTTCCATCATTACGTACGAGATAGAGGACAACATGAACTGGACGACGTTCTGCAACTCGCTCTACTATGCATTATAATATCTTCTCTAAAGTAGATCTTGTTAATTAAATTTCTACATACCTGTAGGGTTCAACTAGAAAGTCGGAGGGTTAGGTCGAGGAAACCAGGAGAACAGCCAGTTGCGGAGGAGGAATCGCCGGGAGACTCGGAGTTCCCTACATAGGCTGCGGAGGCGGCGCGCTTCGTCTGAACTGGGAAGAAGTTGTGCTCCGTGAGCACAGTCTCCCGCGGTGCTCTTGACAGATTCTCGCCCGAAATCTTCGTCTGTGAAAGTTAAAAGGCCACTAGCTAGCTATTGCATCATAATGATTAAGAAAGAAGTTGCGTTAAAAATGATCTGTCCAACGATTAATGCATGAAGTGGTTAGAAATGACCTCGTCGGAGGTCATAGAGAATGCAGGACCCAGAACATTGGAGCCGCCGCCTCTTTCTTGGCCTGGATATCCGCCCAAGAGACGCTTCTTCTAATAAAGTAAAGAGTAATCCAGTACATGTTAAGAAGCTGGCTAGATCAAGGCTAGGGGAGAAGAAAATTTATTCGAAACCTTCACAAAATGAGTGCAGCGCAGCTTACACAGACGCAGAACTCGCATTGGTCGGAGAAGCATGGCGCCGGGATTTGGTTTGAAGGGGGCTCTTGAAATTGGATCATGGTACCAAGTTGGAAACGATCCAAGGAGTAATGGTCGTGGGCAGCAGATCGGACAGCTGGAAGCGCCCCGTACCCTCCGGCACCGACGGCGATTGGTGTCCTACAGCTGGGCATGTACATCATTGCTGGCGATGGGAGAGGCACCGACGACGACTTCGTCACATCCTGCAAAGTTCCCTGAAGTGGCACAGACTGAGATTCCATCCAAGCGCAGCTAAAGCGGAAGAGCGCCGGGAGATCGTAGATGGGTACCGGAACGGGAGACTCCGTCTCGGTCATCATCTTCCACCGCTCCTGCAGCCGGAGGCGCTCAAGCTTCTCGACCCCGAGGCCCCGCTGCGGAGGCTTCTTCGGGCCCGGTGGCTTCCCCCCTCGCCTTCCTTTCGGCTTCACCTCGAACGCCATTGTCGTTCCACCTCCGGCCCCACAGATGCTGTCCGTCTCATCCATTGCTTCTGAGGCGGCGGGAGAGAAGAGACTCAAAGTGGGCGGCATGGATGCAGCTCAAAAACTCGGCGAAATATGCGGGAATAGGCTGGGGTATATAACGGTGGATGGGAATGCAATTGGGATTAGGGTTCTGAGCTTTAATTTGTTTCGTGACAGAGATCGAGGCCCGCGAACGCGAAGTCGGTGGGGAGAGAGGGAGCTGAAATAGAGAGAGAAATCTACAGTAGAAACCGTATTCGACAGAGGCGGTCCCCGGCCCGGCCACTCTGCGTTCCAGGTGTCGGACGCCGGGTGCAGGATGCTGAGCTCGTACGGTCTGCGCCGGTGGCAGGCGTGGTCGGGGCTTCAGTCTAACCTGTCGTTTTCCATGGTCCAACGAAGCATACGATCGATCATGACCGCAAAAATTTTCGATCCATAGATCAGACGGTTTAAGGGGATGGACTGCCGTTTTCGCCTGCCCCTTCATGCCACACTTGAGAATACAACCGTCAGATTTGGATATCCAAATCGAACGGTGGATATCGCTAAATCAGGGGACTGACGCCTTGCCGAAGCTGGAGACCAACGTAGCAGAGGGGTAAATTTCCAATTATCAAGTTTGTTGAGAACTCGAATGGGAAAGTTTTCGCCAGTGCCAACGTCACCACTAGCACTGGTGGTCCCACGAGTCGCATGGCGATGAATTCGGTCGACTGGCGCCTTGGCGGCTCCAATGACTGCTCGCTTGGACACGTGGTATTTTCTCAAAATTTTGTTAACAGTTTTAAATATACTTATTTGGCTTGAGTGCTTAAAATAATTATCACTTTCAACATAAAAGCTTGACATTATTTTACATATTAAAATTTCTCAATAACTATTCTCCTGAAACCAATAATTTAGATAATCATCACAGATTCTCACACAATAATAAGCTTATCAACAAGCTGCTAAGGTACACTCTAAAAAGAAAAATTTATTTAAAAATATTTTCCAACTAATGATATTTCATTCAAGTAAATGCTAATGAAATTACTCTTAAACAGCAATTTCTCAAGAAAATCTAGGCCTAATATTCTAGTTGAGACTCAACAAATTAAAAAATGTTATACTCTAGATCCATTAAAGCATATAAGACAGGTAATATTCTTAAAAAGTAATCTCTAGAGGTAATTCGTGATCTAATGTTTCAGTGTCAAGCTTTGCAATAATATGCCATATAGTTGAGCTTCAACATCTAAGACTCGAGAGAAACCAAGGCTCGATGTCTCACTATGAAGCCTTACTAAAATATTTTGAGAAGTTGGCCTTCAAAATCAAATACTTGAGAAATCTCATGAATTGCTGTTTCCAACATTACTTTTCATCAAAACGTACTAAATAGTTGGTCTTCATTAACCTCGAGTCCTCAGTAGAACTCCAGATATGACAATTAGGATGATTATTCCCACCAAACATATTGAGAAGTTGACCTTCAACATAAATGATTAAAAAAATGACTTGATGTTCTGAAAGGTCATATTTACCTAGGATAGGAGACTAATTAATTTCTTAATTAAATTAGCTCACTTGTTATATTTTATCCTCACATAAATAAAAAGCGAGATGTAACTTATTACTTTTAAGTGATTAATATGGAACAAAATAGAAGTCAAACGCAATTAATGCTAAGATAACTAAGTGATTTGTCTCAAATAATCAAGAAAAGTCTTGTATATTAGCCTTCTTTTATCTTCACTTGATGTTCATTATCAATTAACTTAGGAATTAAATTAGTTTTAATTTTGGGAGATTTGGTGGATACAATA
Organism: Apostasia shenzhenica; assembly: GCA_002786265.1. Classification (NCBI taxonomy): domain Eukaryota; kingdom Viridiplantae; phylum Streptophyta; class Magnoliopsida; order Asparagales; family Orchidaceae; genus Apostasia; species Apostasia shenzhenica. The sequence continues at coordinate 1,895,369 of KZ454830.1, forward strand.
AATAATATAATAACACTAATTAAAGAGAAGTAAAAGTAACGATAGCGAACAAAAAATTATATAATATATATTAGTTTTGTATCTATGTAAAAAAATATAGTACACATATAACATTGAAAAAATGATATATGATAAATAAATTTAAAAAAAATGTTAAATAAATTTTTTTGAAACAGTTTTCATAGTTGGTCTTCTAATTAGTCTAAAGGCAAAGTTTTGCCAAAAACCCCAAGTCTTTCAACGCGCTGTCAATTTATTTTCTTTGTAGGAAAGTTTTTTTTTGATAGATGGTTTTAGTGGACCAAGTTCTGTATTTGCTTAGACAACACATCAAGTTAAGTAGGGAGAGAGAAACGAGCTAGAGAGAGATGGTGCTGGAAATGGAAATGGGGACCGGCAATTGGGATGCTATTGCCAGGATTCTGACTACAAACAAGATAAAGAGATGTTGGACTAGAGAAAGAGAGAGAGGGGCATCTGGAGAGAGATATAAAAAGAGAATGAAGATGAAGTGATTGTCACAAAAGAGGAGGGGATGGGCTGCTTTTTTGCCTGGCAAGTATGCTATAATTATGGACGACAAATACTCCATAATGTGTGAAGGCGTAGTATTAGTCCTAACAGTATAGAAGAGATGGGACAAAATATAAAGAAATAAAGTAGTGAGGCCTGTAGCAGATCGGAGCTATGGCAGTTAAAAACGCCCCCCTCACTCCTGTACTAGCTTTTGTAGGCCATATTTCTAGTTATCTGACAGCCTCTAATTTTTCAACGGCAAGAAATTTCAAATTTTCATTTGGGAAACAACATTTTCATATAAATAATCAAAAAACAACTAGAGGTAAAGGCTGTGGAGGAAGAATAGAAAATTTGAAACAACATCGCCATATTATTATTAATAATTTTCAAGTCATAAGTATTTCAACTACTACAAAATATCCAAACTTTGAAGCAATTAAGCAAACCCCATGATTTTATTAGATGAAAATCGAAACACATAATCAACACTGTTTGTTTGGTAAGCCAAAGTTGCACCAATCAAAAATAGTCATACTAACCTATTAACATTTATTAAAAAATATTTTAAATTTCATTAAATTTTGACAAAATAATGTTGTGAAATCTACCCAATTGTGGTTATGCCAACCGGTTTTCATTTATCATCGAAGAAAAGCAACTGGTTTTCATTTATCATCGAAGAAAAGCAACTTACAAATGAACAATATAATTGATCAGTGATCACCTTCTTTGGCATATTCACTAATTTTGAAAATAACACAATCATTACGACAATGTCACATTACGCCGAGTATTAACTCAAAAATGAGCCTTTCAAAAGGCCAACACCTTATACAACATGGGAAGTATTTTGCCTAAAGTCAAAACCTTCTCAACATATTTATGGTTGAAGATAATGGAATATCCTAAGAGGGGCAATATTATTGTATATGACAACTTTCCATTAATTACTTTAGCCAATAGTACCTTCATCAAAAAAAGTGTCAAAAAAGCTTTCCTTAACTCCACCTTGAGTAAAGTTGAAAGAAAAGAATTTTGGACTCATAAAAGAAAAACAATAACAGGATAAACTTTATCTAGTGTAGACTCACACTGGTTCTAAAATCTAAAACTCATTGATCACTTCACTTTTCATATCTTATAATTTTGTGTATATCAACACTTTAGGATTTAGATACCTTCCTCTTGAACTACAAGATGCAACGAATAGAAAAAGGATGACTAGAATTAATGTGGATCATAGCCGATAAGAGTAATCCATGAAAAATGGACAATGGAAGCACCTCTTGGTATATCAGCTATGATGTCTTACACAAACTACATGTTAAAAAGAACACATCGAAAATCACACTTTATAGAAAGAAAATAAAATTTAATACAAAGACTCTCGACAAATGTGCACATCTACTCCATAATAAACGACTATAACAATAGGGGGCTTTGTTCAAGCTTTCTCTTTTCTATTCACAAACTTTCATCTTCTTGTCCTTTAAATTGAAAAAAGAACCAACTTGAGCTTCCTAATTTGGCTTTATAATGTCATCTAGCAGTCTTCGACAATGATACCTAGCATACGTTCTCCACTCTATATAACATGGAGTCTTTAGAGTTCTTATTGGACGACAAAGCAAACATAGGAGAAAAAGAACTAAATCCTTATCTTGGCATTGCTCTTTTAACATTTCCAAGCCTACGACAATACTGTTGAACTCATCCAATTGAGAGAGCACAATCGTTGCTTGAGTGAAATCTCATTCGACTAGCTCATCATCATACTTGCCGATGTAGCTTCCTTTAGGCAGTCTCGGAGGATCTCGTTAGACAAATGTAGACGTACATGAGAAAGCAGCTTCAGATCCTTTCTTTTGAATCGTTAAATAGTCATTGAAGCAGGCTTCCTGTCTTTACCAAGTAAGGAATCATCCAGCTCCATCTCAATTTAAGATGCAAAAAATATTCTATTGTGTTCTTCGAAGCGAAAACTTGATTTTCAACTAAGTTGTAAAAAATGACAATAGTTGAAATTGGCAAAAACAAAGAGGCAGCAAAAACATGATCAATAAAAGCATATAAAAAGAAAAAAATAATGAGAAGAATATTAAAATTTTATGTGAAAACTATTATGGGAAAAACACAGCAAGAAGAGAAGGCCTTTCACTACTTCAAACATGAAGTTCAAGGGGAATTACAAGAAGAAGGTAATGAGGCTAGCGATCGCCTACAATTTGCTCAAGTTCATAATGACAAACCTGAGAAAGACTAGTAACCAAATTACATTGTTATATTATCACAACACTGTCAAACAAGTCTTAACAGCTGTACCTTTATGCATGATCAGTCCATCACCTAGTCAAGAGCAATGGCATGGAACAGATTTGGATAAGTCATGTTCTAGATTCTTCAAGTGCCCCTCAAAATTTCGAGTACCCATCGAAATTAAAATATGTACTCGTCTTCTGCTTTTCGACAAACCTTTCGCCTTCGAAAATTTAACCAAGACTTTATTTCTAACATGCAACCTGCCACACAAAAACCCATGTTCAGAAATAGTTTTTTAATATGATCAAAGAATTCAAGCCACAATCTCAACAGTTATTGTGTGATATATAGTTTACAAAGTAATTAGTATACCATAAGATTTTCTAAAAATCCTTTAAAAATTTATTTTATTTAATGAAAGATTTTAAGAAATTTAGTGATAGGAAACCTCACACTGTTATACAAATAAAACTACATAGATGTAAATGTTTAATGAATCAAGTACTTTTGGGTTCATAACATCCATTTGGGTTGATAGGGTCCATCTTAAGTACTTTAAGGATGCTGAGGAAGAACATGTTTGGTGTCAAATCTCCAACAAGTGTCAGTAGAACAATGGCTGTGGGGGGGTACAACAATAAACAATCCAAACTTGAGTGTCCTGTATGAAAAATTCTAAACTATAAGCGTGCATTGTTCGACGCTCATTCACCAAAGATCACAGGAGCATGAGTCGACTTATATCGCACATGTGACACCGAAGCCCAAACCACTCTTGTACAGAGAGAGGGAGGTACTTCTTGCCTCCAGCATGCTGTCAAGAGTTTCCTACTTCCTAAAAAAATGGCAATTTGTTACATGCAATAAGAGCCAACATAAGCCCAAAAGAAATGCGGCCAACATGATCTCAATTTAAATGAACAGCAATCTGTGTATATACATTGTGGCAGTGTGGGGTTTCCCAAAGGTCAACAAAAGGGATGCTTGTGTGGAAATAATTTGGGAGATAAAAAGCTGGTAAATTGAGCCTTATTGATACTATATGTGGATTCATACTGTTAACGATGAGGGATTCAACAATTAAATGTAACGGCTAAGAAAACTGAAATAAAATAAATAGCACTATTAATGAAAATTATGCTCAGTAAAGTAAACAATTTAAAGAAAAACATGTGCAAAGCAAAAATAACAACAAAAAGCAAAAAAAAAAAAAGGCAAAAATTTCAAATTATGTCAAAAGCTCAGGAAAAACCATGATGCTGTAAACATTTTGAAATCTATATTTAATAGGTTTGTCAAATAAAATATAGTGATAAGAAATAAAAAAGATGAAGAAATATACACCAGCAATAATTAATCAAAGATTTTGTCAAATGAGGAAATCTACTTTTAAATGAACGAGTTTCAGTGCAACAGTAGGCAGTAGAGAAATGGCCAAACATGTGATAATGGAGATGCCGAGAGAAGAATGTAGTTTCCATGGATGCTCCTTTCCATGAATTGCTTTCTCCTTTTTAAAAAGTGCCGATTTTGGTTACATGAGTAGATTCGTTCGAACAAATTCATTTGAAAAGTGAAACAACTTGAGTTGAAACGATGCAACACATGGTCTACTAAACTTTGTCAATCTTAAATTAACAAAAAAAAAATTTCCTCATATGCATATTCACTTATCCTTCTATTATCCCTAGATGATTTTCTAGTGTACGGCTTAGATTAAGTCATATGTATTAATCAAATTAAGTTACGTGTGCGGTTAAAATTAATCCCTCTCCCCACCAAGTTCTTATATCCTAAACCTCTCTTTCTAAAATAAATAATTCTGGGGGTAAAATATGTAATAAAGCTTACTTTAGGAATGACATAAGTAAATGCCCCTAAAATAAAATTAATAATAATTTAAAGATAACATAAATGCTAAATAACACTAACATTTAGATAGTATCCAAATAACACTACCATCTTACTATAGTTAAATCTGAGGTTAGCTTTGACTAATAGCACCTCTCAAAAGTTGTATTAGACTATTATCCAAAGAAAATCCTTTTCCCAGGGAAAAAAAAAACCTTCTTTCCACCCCATGAAATATTATTACTCATTTTTTATCCTGATCGGCTCATGTTTCACATCTGTAGACACAATATTGTGGTTGGATGTAAATAAGGTTCTAAATCCTCACACTCTTTAGGTCACATCCCTTTTATTTGGTAGTTTTAACTCCTTTTCTCAACAGACTAACATAAAAAAAGAGCCAAAAAATACTCTAACAAATGCAGACAAAGAAGCCATAGATATGGTTTAGCACAAACATTCTGAAAATGTCAAGCATTTAGCTAAATATATAAAGTATCAATCCACATAAATAGAATTATACCTGATCACACAGTTTTGGATGGTAAGTTCCTCCCCAGTTTTGCAGTCTCAAAACTTGGTGCAGTTAGCAAGACTCCGCTATCAGACATGTAAAAGTAGTTGTAGTTTATCCTAGTCACCAAATCAGCCAAGTGAGGAAAATGCCCCACATTAAGCTTGAAAGATAAGATCTGCAGAGACAATCACATATACTAATCAAAAGCCCACAAACCAAGATCAAAGACTAGGTAAAGGAGTGACTTTGGTAACAAGTTACTCTGAGAAGAAAGGCAATGCAGTCATCAAACTGCTTCTCAATGCGGTCCACTTCCATTTCACACCTCGCCTTGATCGCTGGAGCGGCTCCACCACTGTGCAAAGTCTGCTGTGTGGTGTAGAAATCCAGTGCCAGTCCCAGGATGCTCTTGACTCTACTTGCAATCAAAGACCACTGCAAGTGCATAGAACAAGTTCATGTAACATTTCACCAATTTCACTTGCTGTCCATAGGTGAAAGATAGAAATCAAGGCCATGGATAGAAGAAAACCAGCTTATCTGGACCCACAAAACACTGTCGCTGGATTGACGAAAGATAAGCTTCGTGAACCTCTATGACTACATCAAGGGATCTGGCAGATGCCATAGCAGTGCAGAGTTCGATCCAAGAACTGTGAAATACCTGTTCACCAGCATGGATCAATTTTGCAGCTAATAGTCAATATTTCTTTTTTTTTTGAACTTAAGCAACCGCAGGAATGTTCCCTCACCCTGTCCATGACATATTGATGAAATGCATCAACAAAATGGAGGAGTTTTTGTTGCACTAACAAGTGATGCTTGAAATTTTGCACGGCGCTCCTACTCTATTAAGCAAGTTTCCAGCTTGTAAGCCAATCAACGATAGGAAATATAGGAAAACCAGGTGGCTTTCAAATGTACAAGCCTACTAAAATGCACAACTATAGTTCAACATATTTTCATATATGCACACTAAAGAATAACAACAAGCAATAAAATAATGTTCTGAAAAGAAGAGTAAGTTGCAAAAGTCAAGTAATTTTCCTGAACAAAATAAGCTGTTCCCTCACAAAACAGGACAAGAATACAGGGTTGTTAATGAGTCTAGTTCGAGAAAATCTACCTCAACTCAAACTGTTCAAATTTTAGTCAAGTTTGATTCGAGTCGATTTGAATGGCTTCTTAAATATTATTTCAAGATTTAAATATTCATTTGAGATATAATGTATGTTGTATAAATTTTTTAATTAAGTTTATATGTATACACAATAACACATGTTTTTATACCTTAACCTCTTCAATGTATATCCTCTATGACATAAATATCTTGAACATATAACAAAAAAACTAAAATATGTATCACTATACATGTACAGATATTAAGTAGATTATGAGTTAAATAGATTTCATTTTGAGCAAATAAACTTCAATTCACAAGAAAATCAAGTTTGAAAAGAGCAAAACGCAAGTGAGTTTCACCCTACAAATATGATAAAAATTGTTACGAGAAAAGAGCATCTTAGATATAAAAGTTTATGGCTAATATGTTTTGAAGTAATTCTACTATAAACCAAGACAATACTATTCAACCTATACTAGACCTCACATTTATGCCCATAAATCATGCCTCAACGTGTTAGCTTGCAACATTTCTTATGAAATCCATTAATGACGAATGAGAAACACTATTACTACATCTTTGTTATTCTAAAAATTTGTCAGAAACCACACGTTGTCCTTGATGTTCGCTCAGGCGTCAGACCAAGTCAGTCAGTACAAGCTCATTAGCTTCAACACCACAACATTGTTGGGCTAAGAGATTTAACGTCATATCAAAGTCAAAGGTCTTAAGTTTGAGCTTTGACATTCCAATTTCTATAGCAATTTAAGAAAGACCCATGTTGTATTGAGTTTATATGACAAAGTCAAATGAGGTTGTGTGTGCGCGCGTGTGTGCATGTGTGTGTGTTAGAGTGGGGGTGGAGGGTATATCTGTGCCTTAACTTGCAAGCTTAAGCTTCTAGGACAATTGCTTACCATAGATTTAACACAAAAATATTAAATCTAAAGTTGTGGGATTTAGTTCAAGTGTTTCAAAAGTTATGCAAGTTTAAACACAAAGTCATATGGAAGTAAAGATTTAAAGCTTTAATTTGCAAGTTCAAAAAATGGATGAGAGTGTGCATCTCGCAAAATTTAAAACCACAAGTTCACAGGTTCTAACACAGAAACATCTTCTTCATGAAAAGATTATATTATGCTTCAAACCTCTCTGATACTTAGAAAAACAAAAGCCCCATGCACTGTGCATGCGCCTTTTAATTTTAGAAAGATGAAACATGATTGAAAACTTTACAGAAGTTAACAAAGTTGAATGACCTTGATAGAAAAATGATAATTAATATTTAAATGAAAGAAACTAGTAAAAGAACATACTTTGTGACCCATGTCAAGACTTGTGCAGGAGACAGTAAAGAACCAAAACAAGTAAGAAAGTTGCTAGGTCTCTCAAAGTAGGTTTACTTTGAACATATTTCACAAGAAATAGTGGGATATCAGGTTTGCACCAAAATGCTTACCTTCCACATCCACCTTCGAGCTTTATCCAGTACATGCTTTGCACGTTTAACTTTCATTAAGAAACCCATGACCTTGGAAGAACAAAAATTACAAACTGCTATGAATGACAGATTTTAGTTAAAATAAATGAAAAAGTAAAGGCAAAATCAACTCAACGTGTTACCTGATTATACTTCTTCAGTGCCTCTACATTAATAATAAGATCAAGAGGCCAGGAGACCTGTGAAATATAAGCCTATGAAATTAAGCTGTACTGAGAAATAATAAGACAGTAAAACAATCTTGTACTCTCACCTTGTATGAGAACTTCAAAAGTTCAAGTGCATCGATACCAAAATACTGGCTACGGGTTTTATAAGGAGTTGTTGGATCTCTAGCCCTATTAGCCTCGTCATCAGATGTATCAGATTTTGCAATGGATACAACAAAAGAATCTGGGTAGCTTAAGAGTGTGATGTCAGCCGAGTTTCTGATGGATTCCTATAGAGGAGAAAATTATACAAAGAACAAAATAATTACATGGTTTTTACATCAATATGAAAATTGCTTGCACTAGGTGTTAAAAGAACCTGCAAAATAGTATTCAGCTCAAAATCATCATTCCATGACTCTCCCTTATCTATCTTATCAAATATTACAGTAAGAAATCGCTGCAGCAGGTCACCTGATGATGAACAGAATGTCAAAAACAAATGTTATCAAAAATTTGAAAGAAAACATAAGCCTGAACCAGAAAATGCACCTGATCCCAGCAAAAAAATTGCACGTAGTACATTCAGTTCATCCATTAGTTTCCACTCACTAATTAGCTTCAACAGGATGAGCTTTCCTATTTGATCCATCTACATTCAAAGCTAAAATCAAAATTTGTGGCATTATATCATTAATAAAAAGAATCTTTAAAACACAAAAGCAGCCTTTTCCACCTGCTTTTTGATATATACTGCAAGGCACTCCTTAATGATGACATCCGGATGGGGAGTTGAAGTCAAACTGATGTCCTGGATCCAGCTAAGAATTCTCAAAGAAAGAGTGCTATTCTTCTGGAATGGGAGAATATCTGAAACGCTGACATCTTCCTGTTAAAAAGAAATATAGGTTACATGACTATTCTAATAAAAATCCTAGGGTCCTAGGGCAAAGAAAATTTGTAACCATACCTGAAAGCAAGGAAGCAGAGTTGGAAATGAGTACAAGTTTTCTAAAGTGCTATTGTCAACCCCTTGGTGGAGCTGTTCAAATTCACTATTCTGAAAACCAAAAGTGTAGTCTGTTCCAAAAAGGATGTTTATACAAGCATCTTCCCCCCTAAAATTTTCATTATAAATAGCATTTCGCAAGCTTTCATCATTCAAAGGAGGAAGGTGGATATATCGAGAAAAGTTTAAATCGTCCCAAGAGGCTTTGTGCTTCTCCATGAACTGGTAGGTGAAAGCCACGATTGGATTCTGTGAGCTTACTGAACTACGTGAAGTACTATCAAGTACGTTCCTTTCTTGGTTATTTATGCTATGAAATATCATATCAAACTCCATATCGGCATTGGTTGCTTCAACTTCAACAGAAACATTATCTGCAGGTACACATGGAACATAAGATTCATAACCCAGGCCTATGTTTATCCTCCTTGATATTGCATCTGTCAAGAACTTAACCCATACTTTTTCATGGTTTAATGATGTCTGTTCATTCTCTCTAACTTCTGTCTCTGCATTCAGTCTTTTCACCCAAGGTTTGCATACTTTAGCAATCTCAGGGAAGGGCATTACGAGTTTCTCATAAATGTGATCACCATCACCTACTAAGCCTGCCAGTGAAACCAAGAAGAGTTCAGACAAGGTTAGAATTCTCAATATATGATTATGATTTTTCTTAAAAAAATGAATGTCTCTGTTGATGAAGACGTCTTGTTTGCAACTCTCAACTTCACTTTCATGACTCTTCAAAATGTTGGGCTCAGCCTCCACCTGAAACTTCTGTTTACCAAACACATCAGACTTTTCTGTTGTTGGGACGTCATGAAGGTAACTATTGTGGCTCTTATCAAACAATGCAAAATAGTCAACCCGAAGATGTTGGATCAACTGCAGGGATTTCCCAGCAGACACAATGGGCCTGGCTAATTCCTTGAGGAACATGGGGCAGTCAATTTCAGTTTGATCCCTTAGTCCAATAATGCTGAACTGGGTGAAGGGTTCCTGGCCTTCTAGCTTTTTCCTGGCATGAGGAGTAGATTCACCAACTCCACCAACCAGCTTCTCATCGGGTTTAGGGTTAATCTGCCTGCCTGGCCTAACAATATAACTTGTCTCCCAAAATGTGGGTTGATCAATAGTACTTGCTTTATTGGCATAGAAGAAAACCTGTGAAACGCACAAGAAAGAGGAAAATATCAAGTAGTGTAACATGAATCCAACTAGATAGGATCGGCTACATGAATCCTTTATTTTCATTGCGGTCTATCAATTAACAAATCTTTATATAGGTCTAAATAAGATTACTCCTTATAGTTTATTGTCATGCTTTCTTTGGTCTCCCTCTTCCACTTTGTACATGAACAAAATTCAATGACTCGATTTTTCTAATTAGAATTTCAATCAGCCTACGATTTATATGTCTAAACCATCTAAGCTAACTTTCTCTAAGTTTATCCTTAATTGGTGCAACACTAGCTTTCTTGTGGATAAATTTTATCTTTTTGCGTATATCCATATATCCACTTTAACATCTTCATTTCTACAATATTTATTTTATTTATATATTTTCTCTTTACATGTCAGCATTCAGCAACATATGCCATCATTGATTTTATTACAATTTTATAAAATTTACCCTTAAGCCTGAATGAAAATTTTTTATAGTACAACACACCAGAAACATTTCTTCATTTTACCCATCTTACTTGAATCTTGCTAATAACGTCATTATCTATTTCACCATTATTTTGCATGATTAATCTAAGATATCTAAGATATCAGCCCACGATTTATAATTGTAATAGGAAATTCTTTAGTTAACCTCTTTGTGTCTGAATACAGGTAACAGCTCCTTTATATATGTCTTTAATAATTTGACCATAAGCAGTGCAAATCCCTTTCTTTTTTAAAACTCTCCAAAGTATTTCCCTTTAAACTTTATTATAAGCTTTTTTCAAATAATAAAAGCCAAATGTAAATTTTCTTATCTCTCCTTAAACTTCTGAATTAAATTTCTCAATAAATAATTATCAAGCAGTGTAAATGGATAAAAATTAAAATTGCATAAATAATCATCAATTGCATTAAGTCTAAGAAATAATCTAGTAAGGTGCAAAATCATATGATCAAAAAAGATAAAAATTTGCATAGGCTAGAATTAACACTATGTGAAAAACTTAAGACAACAATTAGTAAGAAGGATTCATAAAGCCGATGGCCAAAGTTAAGCATAAAGCTGCCGCTGCCGATGATGATGCCATAAATAGACATGACATATAACGCCCGAGTACGTCAATTTTAATTTTATTAGTAACAATTTCATGATTTTAAATGATATGTATGATTTATATAAATAATTTTTATTTATTTATTTTATTTGTACGAAATTTTAAATCAATTGTAGAATAATAATAATAATAATAATAGTAATAATTTAAAAAAAATTAAAATTAGAAGATATTTTAATTGGATGCATATCATTAAAGATTGGACTAAATTATCCCTTAGAATAATCTAGAGTCTAGTTATAAGATTAAGGGCAATTTAGTCTTAAGCAATTAATTAATTAATTGTCATTTAATTAGGGGCTAAATTTAAGGGAGAGAAGTTACGATGAATCGTTCTTTCCCTATCTTGTGTGTCGGTTCCCAAAGGAAACCACAGGAGAGAGAAAAAATATATATATAAGAGAGAGAGAGAGAGAGATTTTGCCACGAATCGAAAAGATTTTCGTCCGAAATCATCCTTTCGTTCGTGGTGAAAGGAGACACGCCAAGCCGGTGCAACGAGGAGAAATCTGAGAGGAACTCGGAAGATATTCACAATCATGGTAAACAATAGGTAAGCAAACGATTCTAATGAGTATATACATTTAAATCTCCCAAGAAATTTTATTATTTTGAATTAGATAAAATTTGTATGATGATTCATGGAATCACGTTTATTGCTCGATCTCTTGCATACCCTCGTTAATTTGATTTATGTGAAATGTTGAAAGATTTGGGATAATTTTATTGTTCATTAAGAAGCCCTAGAAATTTTAGTGTTTTTCTTTGTTCGATATAAATCCTAGGGCTAAGAGATTTCCTAGATTTTATGTTTATGTTCATCAATTTTAATTATCAATAATAAATTCAATTAGAAAAGTGAGAAATTTTATGTTTTGCGTTCGGCCTTAAGCTATCTTGGAATAGTTTAACCGTCCGACAAATCGAATGTGTTGATCATGCCGTTCTTATAATATTTGGCCTTGGAATTAAATTATGTTATATATATAAATTGATTCTTAGAAAGAATATAAAATGATTATAATTATACTAACTTTATTATAATTGCACTTATTAACTTTAATTGATTTTATTTCCGCACAGTTAATCAAGGCTCTATTAATGGCTTTTTAACTGATTAATTTGCTGCTACATGTATACGACAGTGTGATATTTTGAATGAATATTATTTTAATTACTCCATTATGAAAAATGATGGATGATGATGATTATAAATCAAGAAGAGATTTATGATCTTTAGCAAGTAATGAAACTTGCTCATAAGGAATATTTATATTTTTTAAAAAAAAACTCAATAGCTTCATTGCGATAATTTATTAAGATTATGATATTTGGAATCTCGATATAACCGCATCTACCTCAGTCGTAAAAATAAAATTTGAGAAAATTTACTTATAATGTGAACTACCCCAAAATAAAATAATAAAACCCCAAACTCTATCCATGAAGTAGAAGGACTCATGGAGGACTGTGAGATCGTACGGGACTTACAGTGCTTAAAGAGATGTGATTAAGACCTAGGGGCAACTGATTATTGTGAGATGACGATCTTACCACAGGGGCTGAGGTGGACAAGGCGCTATATTCAAGAATTTCAAGGGCCCAAATTAAAAATAAGAGATTAAATAAAATGGTTTGTAGTATTGTGTTTATTTTATCTTTACAAATTCTTGTTATTATGCTGCTATGTATATCTTTTTTTAATTATAAAAGCATGTTATTATTGCACTCTAATAAAAAGAAGAAATATTTGAATGTTGCATGCAATATTTTATTTTAGCTTATTAGTTGAATTTGCTTACTCAGTCCACGTTGTCTTGGACTGATGCCATTTTGTGGTAGGTATTGTAGGTCAACAAGAAGCACAAGGGAATGGGGAATGTGATGGAGAGGAATTTTAGGAAGCTAAGATTTATCTTTCATCTTTGAAATTCTGAACATTTGAACTAATTACAGTTTATTTATGGTCCTTTATTTTAGATTATCACTAGTTGTGATTTTTCTTTTTTCTTTGGTGATAAAGAAGTTTGAGTTAGTTTGTTGGTTTATTGTTAATTTAAAATTTCCTAGCTGTCTTAGTTATCCTCTTTATTGCAACGTCACACCCCATTTATCATGGCATATTTGAAAGAAAGATTGCGTGATATTAAGGGGGTATGACATGACATGTACAACAAAAAAGAATATTGATTATGAAGAGTAACATGATTAAGGCCCTGTTTGGTGCGAGGATCAAAATCAGGAGCAAAATAGTATTAATTTGATCGAGTATTTTTGGTCTAGGATGTGAAATAAAGTTAATATTTTTATTGAAAATTACTGAGTATGTGAAGTAAAATAATATTTTTTTATATTAGAATTTATATAAAATGATTAAAAATATCTATTTATTATTATTGTTGTTTTTTAAATTAGTACCATTTTGGTCCTCGCGTCAAACAGGACCTAAATAAAAAAATAGTGGTATGCATGCCCATGCTTCAATGGTTCAACCGTTCAAGTAAGTGATCTTTGATGAGAAACTCAGCAAAGACCTTTATTTCCTTTAGCATTATTTTTTTAACTTGTCTGGAAAACCAGTATCAAGTGCTTGTGAATAATGATGACATCTCCTCAGTGTGTTTGGGTCTAAACTTTTCAATAATTTGATTCAGAGGTAGAAGTAAAAGATCTGAGAATTAAAAGCACACGATCACTCTCTACATACATTACTTGCTGATCTGCAAGAGAAATATTTCTTTTATGGTGAACGGGGTGACACTAACTAGATTAGCATTGAGTAGAAGTAGATTTTCGGAAAGAAAAAGCAGAACAAGTTAATGAAATAAAAGTTTAATAATCCTGACACAATGGTGCTTTAAAATCAACAATCAGTAATAAGAATAGAAGAAAATCTGAATCACATCAAAGAGTATACTGGCTCACGCAATGTATGGAAAGGATGACATCATAAATACCTCCTCATAAGGATCATCAAGAAATCCCTCATACAACCAAGAGTCGAGCACTTCAAGATATGGAAGCAAACTTTCTCCCAAAATAACAACTAGCATATGATATGCTTGTTCCTAGTTTATAGCCAAGAAGGTTTTGATAAATTTGCAAATATAAATATTAGAAGTAAAGACAGATGTCATTAACAAAATATTTCTAACCTCACTGCCCTGCACAAGACTGACTTCATTTAATTTCTTGAACAGATAGTCAAGAATAAAAACTGCAATTTTATTGGCTGGGACGCATGTTTGAGAATCACAATAGTCATTTGGTATTGATCCATGAACTAGTTGAGCGAGATGCTCAGCACCAGAGCAGATACTGCAAAGTACTATTGCACATAAGATGCTCTACAAAAAATGATGGATTACAGTATGCGGGAAGAGAGAACATAGAAAATCTGATTGAACTGCCCAACCTAGATAAGGAATTAGTCAATTCAAGGAGGGTGGTTGTCATTTGGCAACCTCTCGAGGCCAACTTCATTTCCTCCTTCAAAGCAACATCTCGCAATCTCTTCATGTTAAAGCAAAATAGATATCAGAATGATAGAACATGACCACCATCAAACACCCTGAGGGTGTACAAGAGCACATACCTTAAGCCATGATTTGACAGAATTCGCAAAAGCCTTTAAAGTAGGAACCCTTTGACAAGAAGCTTCTACCTTTTTGACAAAGAGTTCTACCTTTTTCAAGCAAGTTCCCCAGAAGATAAACTTGTTTAGAATGTAGTTGAGACTAGTATTGGATAGATGTGACGCATAAACCCCAGTCTTCACCATAAATTTTTCAGTGTCATCGTCCCAGTAAAATAAATGGCTCGAAAAACCTTGCAGCATTTGCAAGATACCCAACACCTGATTAAGTAGTTGTTAGAAGTGAGAAAATTTATAATCAACGACTCATAAGGAAGTGCAAAAAAGAAGAGAATTAGTAAAGTAAAATAACTGATTGCAAAGGTTCCTATCCCCTTCTACAAGATATTGCATTATGGAGAAGGCAGTTAGTTAATAAAATTAACGTTATGCTTATATGAAGCCAATGACATCCCTTATATTTTCTGGGAATCCTACTAAGGTTATTGTGTTCCCAACTTTAACAAGATCGTTCCAGCAAGTTGGTGCATCCAATCCACAAATTTCTTCGATCTGTTACAGTTAGAACAAACTAAAAAAGATGGCAGGCATGCCATCTTGTTTCTCTTGCAGGGAATCATTATTTGACAGTGTAACGCATTAAAGCAGCAGTAAAGACTAACATATACCAGTGGTTAACAAAGGCACCCTAAATAAACTGCTTTATTTCACTCCAAAGTTTTGGAAGATAATAAAAACAATAGCAATGTGTTGCGCATCCAACGAAATTCCCCCTTCCTAACAAAAAAAACCAAAAAAAAGGGTCACGTCGCCATGTGAGATATAGCAGTTACCAGTTCCCTTTCATCTACTCTGAAGTTCGGGAGCGGTTCTGCATGAGGTAGGCCCTTTGAAACACTAAAGTGGAGCTTGCTAATGAAGCTCCGTTGATGCAGTTCACCAGCTGAGTCACGCATCTGTCAAATTATCAGAATTACAGCAAACATGATCATGAAAGGTGCTTAAAGGTCAACGAAAATTAGTTTACTCGTTAAGTTATTTCTACCTTTCACTTAAAAATCTTCCACGCGATTCTTTCCACTAGAGCCGTGTATTCTGCAGCATAAAATCAACATCCTGATAGAGGAAATAAAAATTATAGTTGACTCGTAAGCCATAAGCATCATCAGAAAATACTGCCATTATCACAGTACATTGTAACTGCAAAAATAAATAAATTATGGGTAAGCAAGAGAGGCCCCATGGTATATATTAGATAATGTAAAGTGGAGGGAACACAATGGCTCCTGTTAATTTTTAATCTTAAATGAAGGAACATAAATAGAAAAGAAAGTGATTTCCTGTCAACATACAAACCTAGCTAGAGGTTGAAGGCGATCAAAGAGCTCAAACAAGAAGCCGGACAAAGTCCATCTTTGGAGATCAAGTACTAGTTTGTTCAAGATTCCTGCACTTAGCACAACGGATCTAAAGAAACCTGCACCAACCCTTTGATCCCTGGGACTCCACTGTCCAGATGATGCGAACGTAAATAGAGGAAGAGACGATCAAGGCCGTTCGAAGCAGCGGAGAGAACGAAAGCACAACGGCATAACAGAAGGGTAAACGGCATACCGCATTGAAACGCGCTCAGAGCCGTCGCGCGAGGTGCAGCCCCTGAAGGAGGCTGGAAGCTGGAGTCGGCGGACAGTGTCGACGCCGGGGAACCGCCGAACCGGAACGTAGAAGAGAAAGGGGAAAACTCGCCCGTCAAATAATAAATTATATTTTACTTTATATAAATTTAATATTAAATAATTACTTTACTTTATATTTAACATAATTTTTAATAAATTAATCAATTTTATTTCACATCTCACATAATTTTTAATATAATTAATTTATTTTATTTCAAATTAAATATATTTTTTAAAAATAATTAAAAATTTCAATTAAATTTTTTTTATTACCAAACAGCGCCAGCAGTCGACATTTCATGCAAATTAAAAAAAAAAAAAAGATTTTCAGGTTTTTGCAATTTATTTTAGAGTAATGCTCTGTGTTTTTTAATAAATAATTTTAAATTTTAAATTCAATTAAAATTATTATATGCTAATAAAAAATTACTTTTATTGTCATATTAATAAAAAATTAATTTTATTTATGTGATATTAGTATCATATAGAAAATTTAAATAAATTTAAAATTTAAAATTATTTATTAAAGATGTATACTATTATTTTTATTTTATTAACAAAAAAGTTTTTGCAATTTATGAGATATAATAATTAATGCTGTGTCTCCCGAATGAACTCCACAATTATTTATTCAAATTCAATTTAGGAATAACTGAATCAAGTCTAGGTTTAAATTCTGTCGAAATTATTTCACAATTAGTTAAAATTGACATTGAATTTGCGTCAAATCAAATTTAAACTCAAAATATTAAATTCATTATATATTTTATTAGACATAAAAATAAATTATAATTACTGATAAAAATATTTTAATTTAGTAATATAATAAAATAATTTTATCATATTTATTAACATTAAAAAAATATTTTTTTATAAAAAACTTAAAAAATATTAAATTCTAAAATTGAAATTAAGTTATCTTTTTTTTCTTATTAGAAAAATAAGACAAACTGCAAAATAATTTAATTATGTGGATCTCTTTATTAAACATAATAAAATTTGGGCAAATATCCTATCAAAAAAAAGGGCAAATATTTACGTTCTCTAACGCATATATAATAAAGTAATTTCCTATTTATATATTGACATTGAATCTGCGTCAAATAAAATTTAAACTCAAAATATTAAATTCATTATATATTTTATAAGTCATAAAAATAATTATAATTACTGATAAAAATATTTTAATTTAGTAATATAATAAAATAATTTTATCATATTTATAAAAAATAGTTTTTATACAAAAACTTAAAAAATATTAAATTCTAAAATTGAAATTAAGTTATCTTTTTTCGCTTAGAAGAATAAGACAAACTGCAAAAAACTTTAATTATGTAAATCTCTATATTAAACAGGCAAATATTTACGTTCTCAATGCATATATAATAAAATTTCTATTTATATAAAGCTTTCTACTTATATGCATATATTTTATATTTATATATAAATAATAATATCTACATATAATAAAATTAATTAGCCAAACAATTCTGATTCATCCCATAAATTTAAATCCGTTTTATAAGTATGAAACGGCTTCAAGGCCACGAAGCCGAAACCATCGAAAAGGTGGTTTCAGACTCGCGATTGCTTCTTCTTTTTTCTCAGATTTTTCGAAAAACATATCTGGGGATAAATTTGGTATTTTTCTTAAGGCTAAAATTAAGAAATAATTAAATCTGATAAATTCAAAATTTAAAAAATAATAACAAATCATCTTTTGACTCATAACCACATCCCTTAAATATCTCAAATTTTGATATATATCCTCGTGAGAATTTTAAATTAATAATATTCAAATAAATTATAAAATTTTGAATAAATATTTTTATTTACTTTTTATTATAAAATTTATATATTTTTATTATTTTTGAGATTTTATTGTGTGATAAAATAGTTTCTAAATTAATATTCATCCAAATAAAAATAAATTAAAGTAGATTCAAAATTAGTTTCAAGCCACTTTTCATCCAAACAAAATTTAAATTTGAAGCTGCTTCATTTATCTGAAATCGCTTCAAACTTTAAATCTGATTCTATTTATTTTGAATATGAATCCGCTGTCAAACGGGCCCATAATCTCAAATTTCAGAATTCTTTCATATGAATCTGTGGATGATATGATTGTTTTGATAATCTGAAGAAGTCCATTTCATTCGTCAAAATTATGTGTGTTAAGAATAATTTTTCTGACAATTCTCAGTTCTATTGGTCTTTCCATATGTGGTGTAAATGCCACGAACATCCGTTGTCTTTTATCTGGTAGACTTATTAATGATTCTTTTATTAAATATGATAGAACTCTATCTTCATAGATGTTATCCAATATTTTTGTCAGCAGATCTTTAGGTAATAGAGTTATCACCTTGTTGAGACATGTTTTTCTTTTGGATTTTTTCATATACGGAGAATTAATATTTTTATGTTTATACATGATTTCTAATATAGGATATAATTTATCATATTCTTCAGGATGATATTCCTCGCATTTTCGAAGAAGATGCTGAGAAAATTGCTTCTCATTCTGAAGTTTTTGAGTAGTATTATAGAGGGTGTTATCAATATAATAAATATGAGATACTATTTTCCGTAGAGTATATATCAGTGAAGGATTATGTTGCAATCCTCCAATTAACTTCAAAGGCTATTTATTATACTATATATTTTTGGAGTCATTGGTATATCAGATTTATAATTACTATTGCTACTGACTAATGAGGTTGATTAAATTTATCAAGAAAATCTATGGTTATTGTTCCTTCTCTGAAGGATATATTTTTCTGATATACTTTGGGAGATAAAATATTATTCGTTTTTTATGAAGAATTATGATAATGTATAAGAGAAGAGATATTATTTGTCTTCTGTTAAGGCATATTTGAGTTTAGTAGTCTACCTCTTCAATAATTATCCATAAAACTTGCAAGTATGAAGAATTCTACCTGTAATTATAAAGAATTTGTAGAACTATTTTCACGAGAAAAAAATCTGCTAAAATGTTAGTAAAATCAGGATTAAAAGAGATTGCATAATTATATTCATCTAATTGCAATAACCATCGTATTTGTCGACTATTGTCATCATATTTTTTATTTTTAATATAATGATATAATCCCTTATTATCAGTTATAATTTAAAATGATCTTGGTAATAACCAAAATTTAAAACTTGTTACTGATTTTAAAATAGTTATAAATTCTTTTTCATATATTGAATAGTTTATTTCTGATTTTGTGAATTTATCAGAAGTATATCCAACGACATCTTTTTGATCTGTAACTAATACTCCTACCCAGTAATAATTACTAGCGTAAAAAGTATTAACTGATCCTCCTTTGTTGGAATTATGATTTTAGGTATTTTAGTTATAATTATTTTTAGATATTTAATTTATTGTATTTCTTTTTTCATTGAGTTGTATTTTAATTTTATCAGTTTTCCATCGTATTATAATTTTTTCAGTGTCCTTTTTA
>KZ454830.1:1915335-1927245 GCA_002786265.1 Apostasia shenzhenica
AAAAACTTAAAAAATATTAAATTCTAAAATTGAAATTAAGTTATCTTTTTTCGCTTAGAAGAATAAGACAAACTGCAAAAAACTTTAATTATGTAAATCTCTATATTAAACAGGCAAATATTTACGTTCTCAATGCATATATAATAAAATTTCTATTTATATAAAGCTTTCTACTTATATGCATATATTTTATATTTATATATAAATAATAATATCTACATATAATAAAATTAATTAGCCAAACAATTCTGATTCATCCCATAAATTTAAATCCGTTTTATAAGTATGAAACGGCTTCAAGGCCACGAAGCCGAAACCATCGAAAAGGTGGTTTCAGACTCGCGATTGCTTCTTCTTTTTTCTCAGATTTTTCGAAAAACATATCTGGGGATAAATTTGGTATTTTTCTTAAGGCTAAAATTAAGAAATAATTAAATCTGATAAATTCAAAATTTAAAAAATAATAACAAATCATCTTTTGACTCATAACCACATCCCTTAAATATCTCAAATTTTGATATATATCCTCGTGAGAATTTTAAATTAATAATATTCAAATAAATTATAAAATTTTGAATAAATATTTTTATTTACTTTTTATTATAAAATTTATATATTTTTATTATTTTTGAGATTTTATTGTGTGATAAAATAGTTTCTAAATTAATATTCATCCAAATAAAAATAAATTAAAGTAGATTCAAAATTAGTTTCAAGCCACTTTTCATCCAAACAAAATTTAAATTTGAAGCTGCTTCATTTATCTGAAATCGCTTCAAACTTTAAATCTGATTCTATTTATTTTGAATATGAATCCGCTGTCAAACGGGCCCATAATCTCAAATTTCAGAATTCTTTCATATGAATCTGTGGATGATATGATTGTTTTGATAATCTGAAGAAGTCCATTTCATTCGTCAAAATTATGTGTGTTAAGAATAATTTTTCTGACAATTCTCAGTTCTATTGGTCTTTCCATATGTGGTGTAAATGCCACGAACATCCGTTGTCTTTTATCTGGTAGACTTATTAATGATTCTTTTATTAAATATGATAGAACTCTATCTTCATAGATGTTATCCAATATTTTTGTCAGCAGATCTTTAGGTAATAGAGTTATCACCTTGTTGAGACATGTTTTTCTTTTGGATTTTTTCATATACGGAGAATTAATATTTTTATGTTTATACATGATTTCTAATATAGGATATAATTTATCATATTCTTCAGGATGATATTCCTCGCATTTTCGAAGAAGATGCTGAGAAAATTGCTTCTCATTCTGAAGTTTTTGAGTAGTATTATAGAGGGTGTTATCAATATAATAAATATGAGATACTATTTTCCGTAGAGTATATATCAGTGAAGGATTATGTTGCAATCCTCCAATTAACTTCAAAGGCTATTTATTATACTATATATTTTTGGAGTCATTGGTATATCAGATTTATAATTACTATTGCTACTGACTAATGAGGTTGATTAAATTTATCAAGAAAATCTATGGTTATTGTTCCTTCTCTGAAGGATATATTTTTCTGATATACTTTGGGAGATAAAATATTATTCGTTTTTTATGAAGAATTATGATAATGTATAAGAGAAGAGATATTATTTGTCTTCTGTTAAGGCATATTTGAGTTTAGTAGTCTACCTCTTCAATAATTATCCATAAAACTTGCAAGTATGAAGAATTCTACCTGTAATTATAAAGAATTTGTAGAACTATTTTCACGAGAAAAAAATCTGCTAAAATGTTAGTAAAATCAGGATTAAAAGAGATTGCATAATTATATTCATCTAATTGCAATAACCATCGTATTTGTCGACTATTGTCATCATATTTTTTATTTTTAATATAATGATATAATCCCTTATTATCAGTTATAATTTAAAATGATCTTGGTAATAACCAAAATTTAAAACTTGTTACTGATTTTAAAATAGTTATAAATTCTTTTTCATATATTGAATAGTTTATTTCTGATTTTGTGAATTTATCAGAAGTATATCCAACGACATCTTTTTGATCTGTAACTAATACTCCTACCCAGTAATAATTACTAGCGTAAAAAGTATTAACTGATCCTCCTTTGTTGGAATTATGATTTTAGGTATTTTAGTTATAATTATTTTTAGATATTTAATTTATTGTATTTCTTTTTTCATTGAGTTGTATTTTAATTTTATCAGTTTTCCATCGTATTATAATTTTTTCAGTGTCCTTTTTATATTGTCTGTTTATGGTATTTAATTTTTCTTGTAAATGATTAGTATATTGACTAAATTGTGGAATAAATTTTCTATCGTAATTTAATATTCTTAAAAAACTTTATAATTGTTTTACTGTTTCAAAAGTATCCGAAATTTTTTTTATTTTAATTATTATATGTTCTTGTAATGATTCTATATATTTTAATTTAAAATTTTCAGTTACAAATAAAATTTCAGGTTTTATAATTCATTCGTATTAGTTTTAGATGATTAAAAATTTGTGAGATTTTTATCTGTGCTTATTGTATTGTGAATGTATAATAAGTTGTATGTATTGTTAAAAGTAAGTATTGATTTAATACATTCATGCTTATAATCATGTCACAAGAGAAATCTTTATAAATATATATATGTGGAAAAAAAATAATAAGATATAATTATTTTCTACCTGAGCTAAAAGAGTAATATTCTTAACATATTTTAAGGTTTTTATTGTACTATTTATTTCTGTAAAAGAAATTTTTTTCTTCAAATTTTTTAACAAATTTATCTACCCAAAGTTGTTCATTTATAATACTACGTGTTGCTCCTGTATCTATAATTGCATAAATGTGAAATAATTTATATCCAGAAAAATTTATTTTAATACATATTTTATTTAAGTGTCTATTCATATCATGCAGATTCATATTCAAATTCAAGTTTTGTGATAGAAAAAATTATTAAATCAAATAATTTATAATTCTTTCTCATTCTTATCATAATATTTTGTTTATTATTTCTTATAACAGTTTTAATTTCTTCAGTATAATCTGATCTAATTATTCATTCAGTGATTTTAAAAATCCAACCTTTTTTTTAATTAATCCATAATATCCAATATCTATTTTAGCACTTATACTCATTCTAATTTTTACAGTTGTATTGGGTTGTATTAGCATATCTTCAAATAAATAAAATTCATAACCTATTGCTAGTTCTACTGAATATTTTGCATTATGTTTGATTTTAATAAATAATATTTTATTGTTATGATTGGATAGAACATTTATACTATGTAGCTTGTATTCATCCAATCTTTTAATATTTATCATTTTTTCTTGAATTTTTAGCTGTATAGTTTTATGATTGATATTTAAAGGATAATATTTTTTTTAAATATCTTGTCCAATGAGCATATCAAAAGTATTTCTATCATCGCTATAAATTATGTCATATTCTAAATTATAGAGATCATTAAATATATCTACAATCATTAAACTATCTATATTTGCTTTGTATTTAAGTTCTTGAATTGTTTTATCAAATGTATAATATCTTTTATTTTCAGCTATATATATATATATCATTTTCGATTAAGTTAGCTTTGATATGGGATAAAGACGCACCTGTATCTATGAGAGCTTTTACAGTAATAATTTTTTCATTAAAATAATTAAAACTTGTATGATACTCAAATCTAATTTAGTAGTATTTGTGCTTATTGAAGTACTAGGACTACCTTCATATTCATCTTGATTTAAATCTTTAGTTTGCAATCTTTTTGATACATTCATCTCATCTAATGGTCTGTTATATCCAATAGATATTCTTCCGTCGTTTATATAGTTATATCCAATAGATATTCTTCCGTCGTTTATATATAATTGTTTAGTAGGTGTTTTTTCTATTAATTGTTGTTTTCAGATTTTTTCTATATTTAGATTCCATTCTGAAGGTAATTGAATATCTTTATTAGTTAATTATCTTGGATAAATTACTTCTGGATATTGATTATGTAAATCATCTAATCTTATATTATAAGGTATTGGTTTTATTTTTACATTATTAGTTTCTGAAAAGTGTACTAATAATCTCCATGTAAATGTTAAAAGTTTACTGCCTTTTAACATGAGTATATTTCTAGTATATGGAATATCATTAAACTTTGATCTAAATTCTCATCTTTTAAGCTTATAGAAAAATTAGAAAATATTTTAAAATTAAGTACTTCATATAATAAATTTGATTATATAATTCCCATAAGTGATTATTCAGTTGCAATTAATCTATTATCTGAAACTATTAGAGTTATAGGTGAATCTAAACTAGCTCTAAAATTAGCTTTTATAGTTATTTGAATACATCCTAAATGGAGGTATTTTGTTCGTTCTGTATTTTTTTACTTTATTTAATATTTCTTTAATCTTATTTTTAGTTATAATTTATAATTTTGTTATTACAGTCGGTTCTTCTGAACTATTAGTATCACCTTCAAAATATTCAATAAGATGCACTATCTTTTTTGTTAATTGTAAACAAAATTTTTCTTTATATACATCTTTACCATTTGTATTATTTTTTAATTTAATTATTTTTTGATAGAGATTATTGTCAAAAATAAATTGTTCATTATGATTATCAAATGATGTGTTTACTATTTTATCGATATTTTCTTCTTCAGTATCTGTTTCTTCATGCAACATTAACATATAGTTGATATCATCATTAGAACTAGTAGAGTTGGAATCTATCTCAGACATATATATTTTCGATGCACTATTTATATTTAAATTATCAATATCAATATCGTCAATAGATGAAATTTCATAATCTATTTCTGATAATGTATCTAACTCAGTTCCTGGAATAATATCATAATATTCTTTTATTATTTGAAAATGTGTTTCTTCGATAACTTTAATATCTTTCTTATAATTATTTGCATAATGCCCAATTTCTCCATATTTGAAATATTTGCAAGTTTTTTTATAAGAATTTGGTTTACGCTTAAAATATTTATTCTATTTTTTAAGCTTCTGAGGTTTATAGCATAAGTGAAATCATTTAAAAAGGTTTACGGTAATTGTGTTTGTGATGAAATTTATAAAACTTGCATGTGCGTTTGTTGCGTTTAGGTCCACCACGCTTGTTGTGATTGGGGAGGATGCCAAATTTATACATAGGTAAGACATTAATACAATATTATTTATGTTTAGTTTTAAACTTATCCTTTGAAAAGGATTTTCTTAATTTCTGTTCTCTACAATATTCGATGAATAAATTTATAACACATTTTACTCTTAAGGCTAAGGTATCAAATTTTAAATATGTAATATCTTTGTTGAGAACTTTATTAATAAATGTGGTATATTCCCGTTTATATTTTTCATCCCAAGGAGTAGGGAGTTTATTAAAATGTATTTGTGCCCAATAATTATGTTGAGACACAGGAAGTTTCCAGACATATTCCATATATTTTTGGGAGAATTTCTCAATAAAACATATATTACCTATTTGCATTCGAGATAAAATTATTTCTATTTATTCGATATCTTGAATTCATCCAATTATAGCAATAAAATATTTTTTTACTAAAATCTAACATAATGCAAAATATCCAATAGAAATAGCAATAGGTTATGAATTTTATTCATTTGAAAATATGCTAATACAATCAAATACAGCTATAAAAATTAAAACGGGTATAAGTGCTAAAATAGATATTAGATATTATGGATCAATTAAAGGAAAAAATAGTTGTATTTTTAATAACGACATGACAATTTAAAACAGTATAAGGTAGACTTTGTATTGCAAAAAAGAAAAACATAAACTACAAAATAATTTAATTATGTAAATCCCTATGTCAAACAAAATAAAACTTGGATAAATATTTATATTCTCAATGTATGCATAATAAAATAATTTCTTATTTATATAAAGATTTATATATATATATATATATGCATGTATTTTATAATAATATATAAATAATAAAATTGAGTTAGATTCTAATCAAATCAGTATAAGGTAGATCAAAATAGAAAAACACAAACTGTAAAATATCAAATATAATAAAATTTGAATAAATATTTACATTCTCAACGTATACATGATAAAATAATTTTCTATTTATATAAGGGTTTATATGTATATATTTAAACATATATATATATGTACATACAAGTATTTTAAATTTATATATAAAGAATAAAATTTGATCAGATTTTAGTCAAATAAGTATAAGGTACAGTTTATAGAGGTCGTCTCTCTCCTCTCAATCCTGCGCATGTACACAGGTTGCACGGCCGCGGGCAGGTCGAGCGGACGCCGGTGGATCGCACAGCCGCCGGTGGACATGCCGCGCGGCTCGCGCGCATGCATGAGATCGGGAGGAGAGAGAGAGGGGCGGGGTAAAATGGTAATTCTAAAAATTCTCAAAATACTTTGTAAATATTTTTGCTAATATTTAATATTTATTTCGTATAATATATATATTAAAAATTGATTTTATTTCAGATATAATATAATTTGTAATGAAAGTAGTTTGTTATAGGGGAATTTACATACAGAACACTGAATTCATCACAAATTATGCATTTTACTATCTTTTAGTAAATATTACACATATCACGCTCTTTTTACATTTCTATTGTTATAATAAAAATGTAAAAAAAGTGTATCATGTATAATAACAATAGAAATATAAAAAGAGTGTGATATGTGTAATATTTACTAAAAGATAGTGAAATCTATAATTTATGATGAATTTAGTGTTTTGTACGTAAATCTCTTTTTTATATTATGTTATTAAAATAATATATGTATATATACATATAAAAATGTGATCAACAATTTCAGGATGAAGCAAATTAAAATTTTGACTTCGTTAGTTCTGAAAGTTCTGAAATCTTTTTTAAAAATATTTTGGCTAATATTTAATATTTATTTTATATAATATTTATTAAAAATTAATTTTATTTTTACATATAATACAAATTTTTAATAAAAATTAATTATATTTTACATCTAATATAATTTTTAATAAAATTAAATTTTTATTTAAAAAGACTAAATCATTCCTAAATTATATTTCTTTTAAAAAAGATCTAATTTTATTATAATATCAATATTACATTTTTAAATAAACAATAAAAACTTGAAAAATATTACTGTCTTACATATCACCTATTAATTGAATTGCAATTCTCTTTTATATAGCTAAATCGGTATAATTAAAAATAAAAGAAATAGATATTAATTCACCTATAAAGTGATACTAAAAT
Organism: Apostasia shenzhenica; assembly: GCA_002786265.1. NCBI lineage: Eukaryota > Viridiplantae > Streptophyta > Magnoliopsida > Asparagales > Orchidaceae > Apostasia > Apostasia shenzhenica. The sequence continues at coordinate 1,922,598 of KZ454830.1, forward strand.
ATATTTCACAATAATATTAAGTATCACATAAATTATTTTAAAATTTAAAAAATTTAAAAATAATACCTTTTTTAATTGTATAAAAAACTTTTTTTAAATCTATGAGAGTATTAATTTAAAGATTTTTAAAACTTTTGGGGCCTGTTTGTTTGTAAAATTTAAATTTAACAAGATTAAAATTAAATTTAGGCAGAAATATTTTTTTATTGAAAATTATGAATGATGTGAATAAAATAAGTTATTATATTGAGATATATGAGGAATGTGATATAAAATTAATTATTATGTTGGAGTATGTGACGGATGTGATATAAGTTAGTTATTATTTTGGCAATACGTGTCGAATGTGAAATAAAATTTATTTTTAATATTAAATTTTATGTATGATGTGATATGACTGTTTAAAATTAAATAAAATTAATTTTAAACGGTCAAACAGGAGCTTGTTGGTTAATTTGAGGGCTAATTTCTATGAAGTGTTAGGGCTACATTTCATTTTCCCCGAGTGAAATTAGACCTCATGGACTTGGAGCAACTCCGTTCTGACGGTTGCTATCAACAAAAAAAAAAACTTCCGTTCTGACGGCGAGGACGGCTCAAGATACGATGTTTAAAGAAATCTTCCAGTCTCCACTAGGTTTGCCCTCGGGCCGGAGGGAAATCTAGGAACTGCCCTTCGTGCCATTGGCTTCCTTCTACTCTCTTCTCCCGTTCTCGGAGTCCCTACCCATCTTCTCCAAGTTCTTTTCCTCACTTTCTACTGGATTAGGAGCCGGCCCATGATCTTCCAAATGTGACTATGGGGAAAAAGCTTTTTCTTGGCAATCGGAGCCCTTTACCGGATCACCTCCGATGCCGGCGGTCTGACGGCCGGCAATGGCGGTGCCCGCAGCCGGCCATGCCAGGTCTCAGCTTCTGCGATCACCACTACAACCAGGTTCGCCGGAACCAGCCCAACAACAGCAGGACCACCAAGTCAGAGTGCCTGGAGCCTGCCACACCTCGAAGGCCCGAGCGGAAGCGTCGCCTTAGAGAGGAAGGCCCGGCGCGGGCATGCCTTTGCGCCGATCATCCACACAAAAGTGAGCGGCGGCGCAGGCTGCGGCTTAGGGAAGAAGGGCCGGCGGAGGAGCCGATCGGGACTACGCCGAAGAGAGAGGCCGAGCCGGAGGCAGAGGCTGACAGAATGGTGCTGAAGGGGGACGTGGAGATCGGGATGGAGGCTGCCAGGATTGTGCCGAAAGAGGACGAGGCTGCCAAGATTTTGCAGGAAGAAGAGGCGGATGTGGGGATGGACGCTGCCATGCCTGAGATGACTGGGGGCCTCGTCTTTTCGAGTCAATTTCGGTGCAAGCGGTCAGATTTTCGGCAATGGCGGTGCCGGGAATTGGAAATGCCTAGCCTCAACTTTTGTGGGTATCGTCAGCTTTGCTACCAACAGGCCAACAACAAAAGTGCCATAGTGGCGTCGTCCATGGCACACAAGTGCAAGCGAAGATCCCTTCTTGCCGCCGATTCGCGGCCGACAAGGAAGAGGCGGCGGTGGCAACCGAGTAGGGAGCCGCCTACTGATGAGCCGAGTAGGGAAGTAAAAGGGGATAAGAGGGAGGGAGAGATGGAGGCCGCGAAGCCTGAATTTTCGGGGGTCATTACCTTGCCGGATCACCTCAGATGTCGGCGTTCCGATGGCCGCCATTGGCGATGCTCTCAAATGGTGAAGCCTGGCCTTAACTTCTGCGAGTACCACCACCTGCGATGCAAACAGGCTAGCATGAAGAACAAAAAGGTAGTGGCGAATGCTGCATTGGCAAGGAAGCTGCTACTGCGACGTAGGCGGAAGAGTGGTGATCCTGCTGCGGAAGACACTTTGGGGGCGGCGCAGAGGGATGGGGAGGGGACTACTGAAGCTCCCGATTTGGAGGTGACGAGGGATCTTCCTAATGGTGTGATGGCTATCTCGCCGGCACCGGCAAGGATACCGCCCTATGCGACGTATCCATTGGATCAGAAGCTAGAGCACGATGGGTGCCATATGGAGCGGCGCTTCCGGTCCAAGAACGCGGAGCGGGTACCCATGGGAACGTTTAAGGTGGTTCCCTTGTGCTCATCTTTACAGTGTTTGCCGAATGTTTCCTTTCTTCTTAATGATCATGTTTTTCTGGTTTAATTGACGCAGAAGCTTCCTTTTGCTTGGATAATGAGAAGGGGCCGAACGAGGGTTTGCCATCGATGCAGGGGCGGGCAGAGTAAGGTAGTGCAAGCGATCCGTTGTTTAAGTTGCCTGGAGCTATTCTGCACAAGCTGCATTGAAACTTGGTCAGGTTCTGTCTGCCGTTCTATCAAATTCATGAGTTTTGGTGTGAAATTATTACTGTGATTCTTTTTTTCAGATTTAATAAGTAAGAAACATTTCTTATTAGTAAAATTCATTATATATCCACCATCTTTTTAATCATCATATTAGAAGTCTCTTTGCCTAATACAATTCTGTCAGTCTAAAATGTTTTCCATAGGCCTTCAAAACAAAAACGTGGATAATTTGCCACACACTGTTGTATGAACTGGTGATGTAGCCTATCAAAGTTGACCATGAAATTGCTGAATTAGCTCTTCAGACATTCACTACATGGACAGCATGCACGACCTGTGAATGAATTGTGACTGATTATTATTTTCTTGACATACACATTATTCCATGTTGCCAATACCAAGCTTTGTTTTAAAACCATTTCATATATATTGATATGATTTTGATAGAGAATACAATTTGTTGCTATTGGCATGTGCAACAAAAATTGGAATCTACGCCACCTTACATTATAGTGATATTGATGTAGCGCCAGATCACCAGCATCAATGATTTCATTATAATCTACTAACCTCGAGCGTAGATTTATAACAATTTATTCACATTGTACATAGTTTTTTTTATTCTGCATTTATTTCGAGTTGATTGGAGTCGTACATTATGTTTATGTCGGTGGGAATGCCCACTTTGGGTGTCATGATATATTATGGTCAGTCCCGTACCTGAGTCATGTGCATGGGTCGAATCAAATTGGGTTCAAGGATGAGTTTATCTCGAACCAATTTGATTCAAAAATGGAGCAAGCTTAGGACTAATTTGTGATGCAGCTAAAGCATGAGGACCGGCTATAATTTCACCTTATTAAATCACCTTTCAGCCTAATATGATCGGGGCCTTCTGTCTCTGCGGTTCCATCGCTCGGCTGCTCCGGCTCGCGATGGTTCGCCGCGTTCATTCGGCCGACGCCCGAATGGAAGCCACGCCGCTTTCGCCGACGCGTCCAGTTTCGTGGCCGGCGCCTATTTCGCCGACGCGTCAGATCGTGGGTCGCACCCCTTCGCTGAGCCGACGGTGGCCATGTTTCGCTCGGGCGCTCTCTGCTTTCGCCGGTCGCGACCAAGTCCAGCAAGTTCCCGCGCTTTTACTCGGCACGTGCGCACACATTCTCACGCTTGTAACGCCAACTTCTACTCCACCTTCCTCTGCTATAAAACAGGGACTCAGAGAGGAGCGGGATGATGATGATGCAGTGGATGATTTCTTACCTGATTCGCGGAGTGGAGAAGTTTACTCTTTCGCTGTGAATCTAACGCAGGTGGCGTCAATTCGGACCAGGAACGCAGAGGGGCTGCAGGTTTCCTGGTTTTTGATCTTCGAGTGAATCTACGCAGGTGGCGTCGATTCGGACCGGGAACGCAGAGGGGCTGCAGGTTTTCCCTGGTTTTCTTTTTTGTTTTGGGTTCAGTTCTATTTCCATTTACCTTGAATTTGACTTCATGTTTATGTTCTGTTTTCGTTTGCCTAAATCCAAACTTTATTTATTCTCTTGTTAAAGCTACTGATCCATCTACTGGCCATCATTTATAGCTCCTTTATTCATTGGAGTTTGAATGTCCAGTTTGTTCAGCCAAAATTATATCCAGTTCTAGGTTTTCCTATTTGAAATGATTTGTTATATCACATTTGCTAGCTAATTTCCTGATGATGTTATGCTTGAGATATCATGAGTTTGGTGTTCAATTGAAGCTAAAATTATTCTCTAATTTGCTACAACCTTTGGAATAAACTTTGATAGATTGAAAATTCTTTGATTTCCAAAATTTAAGGAGTTAAGTTAATGTTTGGTGGTTAATCTTTATTAATTTGGTAGTCTCCTATTTTTAATTTGCTTTTGTTTCTCTGAAGTTGCTTGGAATATATTTAATTTCTTTGGAAACTCCATAGAGATTATGTGATTCTGTTGATGCTAATGGATGGTATAAGTTGCATATATTTTGGTTAATCTCCTTTGGCATCATATAGTTAAATTAATTGATGGATATTTGGGTCCCTAGAATAGTATCCTTCTAAGTAATTAGTCTTAGGCACAATCCTTTATTGGTAGGCGGTTAGGATCGCATTAAAGACCGACTCCCGCGCCTGCAATCAGCTTGGTATCAGAGCAAGTTTAGAGTACTACTCCCTAGTAGTACCCGATCTCTTGTTCGTGTCATCTTATTTAGTTCATTTTTGAGTCCATCCTGCGTTGCATTTAAAAAAAAAAAGATCGTTATGGCATATAATCTAGATATTCATATAGGACTAGTTATTCTCTCTAGGGGACAAACAGGATTGAAGCGA
>KZ454830.1:1927270-1951149 GCA_002786265.1 Apostasia shenzhenica
CATGTTCCCGTCGGCCGCGCCTATTTCCGCCGCACCGCGTCAAGCCATCGTCCCGGCTCGCACCCCCTCGTCGCTGCTCAGCCCGCCGGCTGGCCACGTCTCGCCTCGCGCTCCCTCTGCCTTCCCGCTCGCGACCACCAGTCCAGCACAGCTCCCCGCGCTCTACTCGGCACCCGATCCGGCCCACATTCTCACGCCTTCGCCTACCGCCCACCTCTACCCTCCACCTTCCCTCTGCTATTAACAACAGCGGGACCTCACGAGCAGCGGAGCCGCGATTCGCATTGATCGCCACGTGGCCCACTCGATCTCTCTCACCTGATTCCCCCGAGTGGAGCAGTCTTCACTCCTTTCGCTGTCGAAATCTACGCAAGGCCTGGCGTCCAGACTTCGCGACCAGGAACGCACAGGGGCTTCCAGGTTTCCTTAGGTTTCTTGCATATCTTCCGCCACGTGAACTCTCACGCCACGGTCGGGCGTCCGCCCATTCGACCGGGAACGCCACGAGGGGCCTCGCAAGTTTCCTGGTTCCCTTTCTTGTTGTGGGTTCCAGTTCCCCTATTTCCACCTTTCACCTTCGAATCTTGACTTCCACCTGTTCATGTTCTCGTTTTCGTTTGCCTAAACCTCCAACACCTTTCATTCCTACCTTCCTGTTACAAGCTCACTCCGACTCCCACTCTCACCTGCCCATCAGTCTTAGCCTTCTCTTCATTTCATCTGCGAGTTGTCGCACCCATGTCAGTTTCGTTTCCACCAAAAATTACTATCCACGTTCTACGCTCTCCCCTATTTGACACATGAGACTCTCGTCTCACTCGATTGCCACACCTCCATTTTGCTAGCTAACCTCCTTCCCGCATGCACTGTTATGCTCACCGATATCCATGGAGTTTGGTGTCCTCAATTCGAACGCCTACCAATCCTACTTCCTCCTATCTGCACAACCCCTTTCGACATAACCAACCTTCCTGATAGCCACTTGAAAATTCTTTGCATTTCCAAACACTTAAAGGAGTTTAAGTCTAACTGTCCTTGCCGTGCCGTTCAATCCTCCTATTAATTTGGTAGCTCTCCTACTTTCAATTTGCTTTTCGTTCCTCTCCATGAACGTCTCGCTCGGAATCATATCTTCCACAACTTCTCCCTTTGCGAAACCTCCCCACTACAAGCATTACCTGTGATTCTGTTCGATGCTACATGGACTGGTCATAATTGCCACTCATCATTTTTGGTTCACCCATCTCCCTCTGCGCTCATAAGTTAAATCCACATGGCCCATATCTTGCCGGTCCCCTCAAGCCCAACCTACCGTATCCTCTCTAAGCTAAACTTAGCCTTACAGGCACCAATCCCCCTTACTTGCCGGTCACGCCGTCTAGCCCGACCATAACAGCCGATCCCCCGCCGCTCGCATCCCAGCTTCGGGCCCCTATCCAGAGCACGCTCCTTAGCAGTATTTCACTCCCTTAGCCAGTACCCGACTCCTTGTTCGTGTTCATCTTATTAGTCCATTTTTGCAGCGTCCACTCCTGCCCCGTCCTGCATTTAAAAAAAAAAACGCACTCGTCCTATGCGCCCATATCAAATCCTCAGATACTTCCCACTACCTAGGGACTAGCCTTACTCTCCTCTACCGGCACCAACACCAGCGTCCCCACTGACACCCGACATCCTCACTCTGAATCATTCCACTCCCCCTTCCCCCCATCATGATTATGAAGGGGTCTTTACCACACAACCATAGCATTGACGCGCGAGGAGATCTGCAAATATCCTACAAATCCGCCCAACCCCAACTATTCTCGTCCTCATACTACTCCAGCCTTCCGCGCATCATCATTCCATGGAGCCCCCTGATGTACGTACTCCTCAGTGCCCCTCTCTACTTCAGGCAAGTAGGCTTTCTTCACCTCCCCATACGGTGCGAGTATCGCCACTCCCCTACTCCTGCCGCCACCACAAGAGCTTACGATCCAACCAAGACCTCACCCTAGAAGAACGAATGGACCTACCACTTGATCATACCACTGCCAGCTGCCCCAACGTCATCGCAATCTGCTCTCTCTCTTATCGAAGGCCTAGAGGCACCTTGACTCGACAAAGTGCTAATTGCATTCTCAAAAGGCCGTCGACGCCACTCTCCCTTCACCAGACCTATGTAGACAACATGCACAGAGCTTCGACTGCACACCCCGACTCGTTGAACATCGAACGACTTCGTCCTAGGCTCCTCGCAGCAATAACCTTGGCATCCCACATCCGCATTGCCCCGACTTTCCACTGCACCACGAGTGAGCCTTTCTATATCTGGCACTCGCATGTCGACTGGAACCACGTGCACATTGGCGTGACCTCCACCAAATCACCCTACTACCGAGAAGACAACACCATACAGTAGTCCTGACGGTCCGACAGAACGCACTCGCATTGTCCACGCAATTCCGATCTACAGCGCGTCCTAGTAGTTGCCTCCCTCATATCTCCCCCTCAACAAGCCAACGACGAGACATCGGACTTCTTACCTCGAGCTCAAGCAATTGAGTCCTTCTTGAGACTTTAGCACTCTCGCCTCCTGCGCCCTACTCTGTCCGACGACCCTCTGTCTAGTTTCTCAACACGAGGACTACCCTCCATCTGCTCTTACATTGACCCTGTACCCTTTACCATGAATACCTAGTACTTGCCCTTATTCCCAACTCCCTCTACTCTTGACAGAGCACGATCTCCTACCAACTCTCCGGCACCTTAAACAGACCCCACCCGGCTTTCAATCAGTTGGACTCCTCCACTCCTTCTGACCGTTAAACGTCCATACCTGCACACCACCACCTCCACGCCAAGAGCCCTTCTTCATCCGTGGCCCTCCAGAGAACGGGGTCCCTAGATTTTCTCGCGCAGTCCCTACCGCTGCTGCCCCACAATACGCACGGACGCTCTGCAACAAATTTTCCAACTTCCAAGCTGTGCACGCGCATATTGTCCTCAGCGTCCTCCTGCCCTTCACCGCAGTCCATCGCCCTCTACGACCACTTAAACACTCTCTGATTTGAGCTTTGTTCCTTTCTTCTTTAAAACAGCGAAGCCCTACCCTTACTGGAGACCGCACTTTTGCCAATTCAATTCTTGAAACGCCTGCCCAATGCTAGTTGCTTCAGGAGACTTTATCCTGCCAACCCGGCCTCTTCCCCTCCGACTTGCCTTGACCCCGTTAAACATTCTATACGTGCCTTTTTAACGATAGTCACTCCTAGAAGTTTCAGTTCTATGTCGTACCTCGAGTCATCGTTGACTCTCTCATTTACGTCACGTCATTCGACTGAGTCATCCTCCTGCAGCTCAGCTTTATCCCTAGCCGTCGACCCCGTCCATCCAGTGGTCCGAACGTCGCACCTCGCTCACTATTAGCTCGCCCACTGCATACAGTCTAGTGAGTTCGTGCATCATCCTTCTGCACAGCCACTATCGCATGATCTGCATTGCAGGACGATTCAGCGCACAAACGCTTGCACTCTTCAAATTATCCGTTTCACACCATACCACAAACATAATGCCACATTCCACACTAGCCGCACGCAGTATCGGTACGTTTTCTGTATAGATTACTGTACCTCGCGTCCCATCAAATCCTCAGTTAGATTTCCTTAACTGGCAACAATCTAACGAAACACCTTACCTTCGCCCACAAGAAAAAATAGCGACCTCTACCTCAACCATCTCATCAGAAAGCATCTAGCTCCTAATGCCCCATATGAACTTGATTTACCTGATCACCCTATGCGCGGATCCCAATCCAGAGTTTTCAAATGTGTCACAATCTTGTCTCTTTTTCACTCGAGTCACCCTTTCTGTCTATGTTGTTCTTCCCTGAGTCTAACTCCACTACCTCCACCCAGTTCACAGCCTCCACTTCCCCCCTATCCCAGCCTTACTCTCACCCAGTCCCATGAACCTACAAAAGCCACGGTTGCCATTAACCCTCACTTAAATCTGCCAGTCTCTCTCCCTCCCTGACCGCCGACCAGTCTGCCACCCGGCTACCACGCACCTACTACCTGAGCCAGACTCTTGCAGTGACTCACATCTACTCTCTCTCACTACCATAGACCGGCCCGCGTACTTACCACGGTTCTCTCTGTCCACGCCCATCGAAAGAGCCTCTTGCTCACCCTCACAGACCTGTTCACTGCGTTTCACCACTCACGACCTGAGCTGACACCCATCTATCCCCCTAGCCCCTTCACGGCAGCCCCAGTCACACTCTGGCAACTCAATCTCTCGACCGGCCCAGCTCGAACCTTTCTTCTCCCGCAAGCTGGGCCCGAGATGACCCTGTAGCCCGCCCACCCCCCTGCATCACCCCAGCCATCCAACTGATCCTCTCATTCATCCAATCATACGCACTCTCGACGCGCCTAGATCCTATAAAACAATTTACTTCCACCTTTGTTACCATCAGTTCATTTCTTATCTCTGCACTTCCCTATTTCGCACGTTTGATTGCCGGCAGTCGTACATATGTTCCTACTCGCGGTGGCAATGCCCACTCTTGCCGTCGTCACCTGCTATTAATATTCACTGGTCAGCTCTGCCCGAGCTCCACCCTGTGCATGCGTGTCGAATCAAATTGGGTAAGGATAAGGCTTTTACCTTCGAACCAATTTGATTCAACAACTGGAGCAAACGCTTAGGACTTAATTTTGTACCTGCCAGCTAAAGATCCGAGGACTCGGCTCATAACTCTCCACCTTATTATAAGTCACCTTTCACGCCCTAATATGATCCGGCGGCCCTTCTGCTCTGCCGTGTCCTCCACTCGCTCGTGCTCCGGCTCGCGATGGTTCGCCGCGCTCACTTCGCGCGACCCCCGAACTCGAAGCCACGCCGCTTCGCCGACGCCCGTCCCAGTTCGTGCGCCGCGCGCCTACTTTCGCCCGACCGCGTCCAGATCCCGTCCGTCGCACCCCTTCGCTGAGCCGACGGTGGCCATGTTTCGCTCGGCGCTCTCTGCTCTCGCCGGTCGCGACCAAGTCCAGCAAGTTCCCGCGCTTTTACTCGGCACGTCGGCGCACCATTCTCACGCTTGTAACGCCAACTTCTACTCCACCTTCCTCCTCGCTATTAAAACAGGGACTCAGAGAGGAGCGGGATGATGATGATGCAGTGGATGATTCTCTACCTCCTCGGATCCGATGGGAAGTTTACTCCTCTTCGCTTGTTGAATCTACGCAGGTGGCGTCAATTCGGACCAGGAACGCAGAGGGGCTTGCAGGTTTCCTTGGTTTTTGAATCTTCGAGTGAATCTACGCAGGTGGCGTCGATTCGGACCGGGAAACGCAGAGGGCTGCAGGTTTCCCTGGTTTTCTTTTCTTGTTTTGGGTTCAGTTCTTATTTCCATTTACCTTGAATTTGACTTCATGTTTATGTTCTGTTTTCGTTTGCCTAAATCCAAACTTTATTTATTCTCTTGTTAAAGCTACTGATCACTTACTGCGCCATCATTTTAGCTTCTTTATTCATTTGGAGTTTGAATGTCCAGTTTGTTCCAGCCAAAATTATATCCAGTTCTAGGTTTCCTATTTGAAATGAGATACTGTTATATTGCAATCCATTTGCTAGCTAATTTCCTGATGATGTTATGCTTGAGATATCATGAGTTTGGTGTTCAATTGAAGCTAAAATTATTCCTCTATTTGGCAAACCTTTGGAATAAACTTTGATAGATTGAAAATTCTTTGATTTCCAAAATTTAAGGAGTTAAGTTAATGTTTGGTGGTTAATCTTTATTAATTTGGTAGTCTCCTATTTTAATTTGCTTTTGTTTCTCTGAAGTTGCTTGGAATATATTTAATTTCTTTGGAAACTCCATAAAGATTATGTGATTCTGTGATGCTAAGGATGGTATAAGTTGCATATATTTTGGTTAATCTCCTTGGCATCATATAGTTAAATTAATTGGCATATTTGGGTCCCTAGAATAGTATCCTTCTAAGTAAATTAGTCTTAGGCACAATCCTTTATTGGTAGCGTTAGGATCGCATTAAACCGATCCCCGCGCTGCCATCAGATATGTTTTCAATGTAAATTCCTAATGCTGCCCAGATGGCTAATTTGACACCTAGGAGTTGTATGATCGTAGAGTTAGTTAACTGGTCGTCAAGAGGTACGTGGTGGATCACTGAGAAAAAGGAGAAAAATAAGGAGAAAAAATAAGAGAAAGAAGACTCAATCTTCGTGTGAAAAGCATCCCAACCAAGCAAAACCATGGTGCCCTTGGGCAACTTAAAGAATTCCAGTAGCTTTCTTTTTGGGTGCAACATCGAGTACACAAGATCATTTAAAGGAATTACACGAGATGCCTTCGTGTGAGCTCGTTGAGTCGTCGTCTTATGTCTTATCTCGTGGTTGGGTCACGGAATATGTTTAAGGGTGATCTTACATGAGACCATGTTGGGGCATGTTTTCTAGGGTCACCTACTTAGTAGTTTTGTTCTCTTGCAGTTTATCTTCTCATGGCCCATCCATGAGATGGTTGTGAAGTCTTCCTCCTTAAGTATGACTTTTGACCGTTTGTTATTGAATCTTTTGCCTTTCACACTGATTACTTGTCCTTTATAATGTATAGAGTTGAGATGATTTCAGTATTTTTTTCCATTAACATCAGCTTCCAAATGGATATGTGAGGTGCAATGATTTGATTTGCATTATTGTTATTTGAAGAGGTGGTGAACAGAGTTTTAGAGTTTCACTTTGAAGTTTGCTTGCGACTACTTCCTGGTGCTTATTTTCTTGATGATAGGCACTTCGCACTCGAAAGCGGCCAAGGTAATGTTGATGGAGGTTCCCCTAGAGGAGCCTGCAAAATAGTTTGACCATGCACCAGTGAAAGTGGTGTTTGCTCGAGAAACAACAGAGAAGCCATTAGTGGATTTGGATCAACTAGGGAGAGTTAGCGATTCATCGATTGGGTGGTGCAAGATGGTGATCTTATGGCTGGGACTAAGTCTTCATCAGTTAAGGCTTCTATTTAGATGATGGCAAAGATGGCAAAGATGGCAAAGGAGGAGGTCCATCCACCTTTCTATAGATGCAAGAGGCAGGGGACACTGCTTCCCAGACAGAAGATCTCGTTTTGCCATTTGACACTCCATAGCTGAGGTGATTCTCATTGGCGAGTTGGGGGACAAAGAAGGCTTTGTAGCATTGCATCTGGTCTTTCTTATGGTTCCCAACTTCTGGTTTTGGGTAGTGGTGGGATGCAAAGGTTTCACAGAAAAGTAGAGGTTGAAGTGTTTAATTCGATTGGTGGAGGGTCTTTTGATGCGAATGCATCTACCGTTGACAAGCCAGTGATCGATACCTCTGTGTCTTTTTAAAGGTCTTTGTTGTAGATGTTGGAGCTGAACTCTAAAATACCATGGTTTATTTTAGCAGGGTAGATGTCAGCTCAGGTTGCAACTGATAAGGCTGAAGTAATAAAGAATGTGGTTGAGGGAGCCATAGATATAGGAAGTGAATTGATGAAGACAAAGAAGGCCTTTGATCAAGCTACTAAGTTAATTTAGAGATGCTATAACAGCAAGAGAACTCATCCTAACAATTTGGTTGATCAACTTTAGAACGAGAAGGAGATTTTAGATATCTAGCTTATGCTTGTGGGTAAGGAATGTGGCCACGCTAGTTCTGAGGCTTTTGTATCTAGAAAAAGGTTAGAAGAGGTGCAACACCTCATTCGATTATCTCAGAAGAATCATAAAGAAACCGAGGAGCATCAAATTGGAAACTTTCGGGTGAAAGATAATGACTTGCACAAGGACACTTATATATCAAAATGATTTGATGGTGAAAAGAAGGGCCGAGAATTGTGCCAAAAAGACATGAAACTACACCTAGAACTCTCTTCCTGGTAACCATTTTTGTGGTATTGTGTTATCGCGACCATCAAAGGTTTTACTTTTTCGAAGCATCCTTGACAACTATTAGAAGATCAGGGATGTGAATTATACCATTTGTTAGAGTTGTATGATTTGTCTTCTAATATGGGATCTTCATATGCCCACCTATTTCGCTTTCATGAAATTTGATTTTCAAAAGAAGGAGATTAGGTTTGCTCCTCTTCTTCATACAAGAATTCTTTCCTAATTGTTTGTAGTTGAAGTTCATCTGCATAGTCTTCCAAATTCTGTGGTCTCCGATAGAGACGTGAAGTTCATGACTTCTTCTAGAAGACCCTCTGGATTCATGAGTTAGTCTCCCTGTCACCTACACAGGCATTCAGGAAGGTCTTGTAAGAGGATGGCATGGAGATCAACTGAATCAAAGCTACTCTTGCCTCTTCTATCCTAGCTACAATGTTCTTCAGATCCACTAAGATGTAGATCAGGACATGGTGTTAGAAGAGTACTTTCTATCATACTAAGTGAGTACAATTGTGCTTCAACAAGTTGTCAGTCAACAACTTCATGTACAGGTTCTACAGCTTCTGCTAAAGACCACTTGGGCTCACTTCTTTAGCGACTTTGAAGATTAAATCATCAGATTAGCACAAGTATCATTGACTGCTCCTCCTATTCCTATTCCGCATATTCCTTGTCATCTATTAACTACAACTAGATGCCCTGTTGCTTCAGTACAGCAGGTATCTTAATGCATCATAGACTGAAGCTTCTTGCTGTGAACTTGTCAATCTTGATGTGGTGCAATGTCATCTTCTTTGCTCGAGAAAACATATCAAACTTGTCTCTCATACCAACTTGTTGGTGAAAGCTGATGAATGGGTTGAAGAAAATACACAGAGAGTGAAGAATGGAAGACGAAATCCAAAATCCGCACAAAGCATAATCATAACCACATATAAAGACAAATTTAAGTGGTTCACCCCAAAATTAGGGCTACATCTTTGTTAGTCGTGGATTTCATTAGAAGGAACAATAGTTGCAGGAGTATAGGAAATCAGCAACACACGGATATAGACACAATGCTTATAAGGATGTAGACTGCTTTAGAATCACTCTAGTCCTAACAAAGAGTTCATATTTTACTACGTAAGTGCAGAAGTTGATTCCCTTATTGCTTTTATAGGATGGCAAAGGCAGCACATGCTAAATGCCATGTCAAATAGCTGTCAGATAACAGATGACAATGGTTGCTGCCGCATAGAACCATCGATTAGATTGGCTAGATGGCACATCTTCTATGCTGATGTGTTGGGTTTCAACCACAACAATAACAGAGTCTAGCAAGGCACCTAAAGCCAGATGCCGGGGTTCGATAGCCTTCAAATTATGACCATAGTCTAAGTTTGGGATTGATTTCGGATGGTGGTTGGAGCTCCATCTCTAGATTGAGCTCAAGGTCGAGGCACTGCATTGAGTTGAACCTCATTAGCTTCCAGACATCAGGCCTTGATGACCTTGAGATCAAACCACAGAATCAAGGCCAGATCTTAACCTCAGACAGATCCTTGTCTGATCTAAAATGTAGATGCTTGATGGGAATTGCATTTGTAGTTAGGATGTTGCATCACTTTACTGCTTGTTTTAATTTGTGATTCTGTTCTTTGCTTGTTGATAGGCACTCTGAGATGTCTGAACTTGAAGTCAAGGTGTGCTGTCCTGTCTGTCGTGGTTGCTGCAGCTGCATAAATTGCAAGTCCAGAAGAGATGAGGATGGTGGGTCTAAGGTTGCTTCCTGCAGAGATCTTTCACATATCAATATGGGAATGTTTCATATAATGCGTATAATCTTTACCATTTCACTTTTCATGTAAATTGCCTAATGATGTCCTAATCCTTTTGTTTCTATTTCCTTCAGGAACTAGCAATTCAAGAAAATAAGTTGATCTCTACTAAGAATGTAAATCATTTGATATGTCATCTCCTCCCACTTGTGAAGCATATTAATGGTGAACAAATTACTGAATTGGAAGTTGAAGCAAATAACCAAGGTTTGCATTTCAATTTGAGCAACTGCCTATGTTCCGTATTTTGAGTCTTTGATTCATATCTTGTATTGCAGGAAGAAGATTACTTGATGTCCACATTCAAGTGCGGAAATATAGCAGCATGGAGCAACTTAATTGGTGAGTTTAGTAGGGGAGATTGGGATTTTTAGTTGTGTCCCTTTTTTTTTTGTCTTTTTATTACGTAAGTGTAGTCTGAATCAAGGTTTTCCAATCAGTTTTGATTTCTTACTAATTGTGGTGCTGTCTTTTCCGTCATGCCTTCTGTAATATCTGTATTTACGACCTGTTGAAACTTTGCATATATGACAATCTTCTGTTCTGAAGTGCTTGACTTCTTTAAATCCTCATTTTGCACAATGCTCTAATGTATGTTTCTGTTTTTCTCTCAGCAATACCTGCAAAACAAAAATCACTGATTTCCATAGGAGCTGTTCCATGTGTACTTATAGGTTCTGCTTAAGTTGTTGTCAGAAGGTGAGAGGTGGTAGCTTGCCTAAAGGTATTGGAAAACATCTTCACGAGTATAGGAAGAGGAGAAATGCTTATTACCGTGTTGACAAGGCTATTAATGGAAAGAAGGCTGGCGTTGCATGTGAGAAGCATGTTAGTACGTCATCCTTGTCTGCTCCAGTTGTGCCATCTGATTGGGCAACTAACAGTGATGGAAGCATCTTTTGTCCTCCCAAAGAGCTAGGAGGTTGTGGTGATGGCATTCTTAATATTCATTTTGCCATTATATCTGACTCAGTTCAATTCTTTACAGAACAGATTGATTCCTGACGTAGCTATCCATAAAAATTAAAAGGTTTGATGATTCCTTCTACTTCTTATTTCTTGTTTACAAAAATGAGAAAGTTCGTCCATTTTTATTTTACAGGTGGGGTTACTTGGATGATGCTTTTGCTAGTGTGGGTCACTGATCTCTCCTTGGGAAAATGTGTCTTGATGATCTAACAGGCTTATAGAAATAGTGAATTACTAGAAATGATTACATTTCTATTAGGAGAGTGATACTACGCAATATATAATTGAATATATGCCCATCAACCTGGGCTTCTTAGTAAGGGCCATCACACATTCTCTTGTATATTAATACCACAACTTATGGAATTTCCAATGTGAGTGTTCTTGTGTGTAGGCTAACAATCTTCTTCTCACATTAGAATTCATTCAAATCAGATGTACTCTCCAGTGGGCCATCATAAGGGGAATACCCACCAAGAGCCCACACCACAATGTGAGGCTACTGTGGGAGCTCACTTATTTCGCTCAACCACTTGAGGCCATTGTAGGAGTCACCTATTCTTGGAAATATTCTACATAAACTACTTGATCCCAACTGAGCTTTTAGCTCTTAAACTACTTTTTAGGGGACTAATACTTTGGGACCATATTTATATGTGAATGGTCACCCACCAACGCTAAAGCCTCGACTTGTGGGTAAAGACTCATCGAGTATTTTGGTCTAGGATGTGAAATAAGGCTGATAGTTTTATTGAAAATAATTGAGTATGCGAAATAAAATAATATTTTTTTTAATTTAAATTTATGTAGAATATAATAAAATTTTATTTATTTATTATTATTATTATTTTTTAAATTAGTATCATTTTGTCCTAATTTTGGTCCTCTCACTAAACAAGGCTTAATAGTCATAATTGTAATAGACTCTTCATGTTAAATATTGTCTCCTTTTACTCCTACTATGGGTGTGCCAAAATCAAGTGTATTAGCACGATCATTCCCCTCCAGTAATAAAAGGTTCAATTTGGCTGCAGATGTGAATCTAAGATGCCTTCATTCAATCGATTGCACCTTTCTTCGATGATTCAAGTGGCATCAAATGGTAGTCGATTTTTCCACTAGATAATATAACAACAAAATCTGCTCTCAACTATGCTTACAATGTCTTCAACCAAAATAACGCTCTTCTCAACTTCCTTATTGAAGGAGCAGAGAAGCCTTCTTAATAGAAATACTTATAGGAGTAAGGTTAAACAAATTAGGAGCCTCAAAGGTGCTCAAAGTGATCTTGATGCAGTATTAGAACCTTAACATTGAAAACACTAATATTTTAATGACTAAGCTAATTCTTGTAAATTGGTGTTTCGTCAAAGTTTTTCAAAGATGGGATTTTCATTTAGCTTTTGCATGGCATTTTTTTTAAAGAATTTTTATACAGGCTTTAAGGCGAATACAAACCATTATAATCATCAATACTAAAATTCATCGACCTACAATGAACATGAATGTCGAGCATATAATTGAAATTGCTTGTAGTAGTTTTGCACTTAATCTCAAAATGAATCTTATATGTGTGGTGTGCAAAAGAATCAACAGAATCAAAAATATGTATCTAGGAAAGTAGAAGAATGAGATTAAGTGGAATATAGGGTTTGTACCAAAGATATATTCAAAAGGCTAACACTAGTGGATTTATTAACAGAATCATTATGAGCAAATTGCATACATGACAACTCAATAAATCACCTAGACTAAAATTTACAGCCTTAATTTGACCATTTGTTTATGAGTGAATTAAATTTAACTATTATGCCATATAATTTCTAGGATTTTGCAAAACTATGAAATGAACTTGACATCTGTATTTGAAACCATAAAGCTAAGCAAATCATGTAATTTAATGACCTTCATAAAAAATAACCTAGAAATATGAGATATGTAATTAGAAGTACTACATAGTGAAGTGCACCATCTTAAAGAATTTACCAATGACGACAAGACTGGAATCAAGATAACTAACATTTTTTTTTTTGTAATGCACTTCGAATAGTTTTAGGTAAGCCTAAAACAAAAAATATGCTTAGGTTCATATGGCATAAGTAGGGGTGTGACAAACCCATGTTCTTGAAATTAGTGTTAACATGGCAAGTGCGATATTGGGAAATGTTTTTGGTGACATCCTTATGTACACTAGGTCAATTAAACATTTCAAAAAATCGTGCAATCAATTTATGTCTACCTAAACTTTTAGTAGGACCTCCTGCCTCTCCCAAACAAGATAATCTCATAGACTACAATTCACAACATAAGTTTGATCATCTATGTTTGGTTTATATGCATTTGAAATCTAAGTACAATGTTACATAATTTCTATTGGGTTCTACAAAAATACAAAACTTGGCATCTATATGGAAACCATAAAGCTAACTAAACCATGTAATTTAGTAATGTGCATAAAAAATAACTTGAAAATATGAAACACTTTATTAGAATTGCTACGTGAAATGAAGTGCACCATCTAAAAGAACTTATCAACAAAAGTGAAATCAGGACATCTAATAGTTTTAGGTAAGGTCTTTCCAAATTTTAAGGTAGTACAATGTTAACAGACGAGACCTATGTTTTGTTTTTTGTTCTTAGCAATTTGATAAGTGCGACACTGAGAAATGATTTTAGCAATATCTTTCTATAGTTGAGACCAATAATTCATATAAAAAACTAGTGCAATCATTTTATTTCTACCTAAATATCCAATAAGACCTCCATTATACATGTCCCAAACAATATAATCTTGATATGATGTATGCCACCTCTAAACAAATTATCATGAATGAGAAAAACAGTTATTGTGATGGTCATCACTATGAATTTCCTTAAAAATGAATGTTAAATCTTGGGTTAGATACATGCTTTTTAAGTTTATGAAATCTTACAACTTCAACTTATTTAAGGATAACTGATAGGAAAGGAGTGAGATTTGCTAAGATATAGCTAATTGATTCTATTAGGAGGAATTGGCACACTATAGAGTAGAGAATAGAATGACTTCGTGAAGAAGTCATTACATAGTAAAAGGCTATGAAATCAAAACTTAAACAAAAGCATTTCCTAATCTTCTATGTAGACTACTAGTACGATCAACTCTTTGCACTTCACTAAACCTTTATTGTTACTTATCTGTAGAAGTCTGATGAGTCGATGACTTGGGAGGATCCACACTGCATGCGTAGGGGACTTATTTTTGGTTTTAGTGACAAGAGGTCGAATTGTATTTTCTTGACTCTCTTGAGCATGCTGCTTAAAGAGCCCTTTATATCAAGAAATTTGTAGGGGTCATTCTCAGCATAAGTTTACTTTCCAGCCTAACGTCTCTAGGACAACTCTATCTAACACAATCATCAATCCACTTTTCATCCTAGGAGCACTATCTTTATCTAGAGACACTGTGTGAAAATTTCTCTCAGTTGCTCCTCAACCATTTGGATTCATTTATGTAGGTTCCATTTAAATGGCAACAATTACAACGATGTTTTTATCATTCAGTCAGAATTTCTTTGTCTGCTTCTAGACTGTTTGGATCTACTTATGTAAGTTCTAATGGCGACACTTACACCATTATGACTATTTCCCAGTGTCACTATTGTCATGAGAGAGTACCTGCAGAGAACCCTTGGTCAAGAGCATGATCCTAGTAAATCCATTGAGTTTGAAGATTAAATAGTTGAACTAGCCACGTGTTCTAGTGATGATGCTGAGATAAGATTATGAGGACGGTGTAGAGTTTGAATGTGCAGCTATCATTAGATGTGTCATTTCTATTTCTAGGTTCTATGAAAAGAAATTGTATTATTTATACCTATATTTATTGTAATGATAAATTTGCAAAACTTTATTGATAGTGTAGCACCATGAAGTCGCAGCTAAAGGTGTAGCTGCTGATGGAATTTGGGACTCTTTTAAGGATAGACAAAGCCACTATCCTTTTTTACATGAACTTCTGAGCCTTCCCATCATAGTTTTATCTATATCAGCTGTGGTAAACTATCACATCTTCCTTTTTTTTTCCACTTACATTCTATTTGGGGCAATGTTATATGCAATGACTTTCTGGGACCCCTGTGGAGAAAGCTTATTTCACAGTTTTGACAGAATTGTTTCTATAACCATATTATCATCACATATGCAGCACAACCGAATAGTTTTTTAAATGAAAATAGTTTTGTTGTACAATACAATTGTAACAAAATGCTGTCACAAACACAACATTTACCTTTTGCTTTTTTGACTATTACAGAATCACTCATATTCCTAGAGATCTCATTTGTTCTTCTGGCTATTTGGCCCATTTGGCCACCATAGGTGGATTTTTGTGGGAATGGGGGCGACTTTCCCTACTGATTTTTGTAACCTCTTTACAAGGGTTATCTGTTGTAAAATTTTAATGATTAATGATTGGCTCTGACCATTTTTTCCAAAAAACAAAAGTCTAAGAATATATCTTGGCATTTCAGCTTCTAGCTTTATTTCTACTTGATTTATGGCTTTAGGTTTCATTATCTTGAATGAAGATAGCCAAGACACATTCTTGTTGATTCAAGTTTAAGAACTAAAAAGTTTTATTTGTGAATTTTACATTGGTCAGAAATTACTTTGGTGGATGACAAATGTCTACGGCGTGTTGTGATGGGAGAACGAGTTTTTGGTTTCGACCAAGATAAAAAGATGAGCAAGAGCAGTAAACTGTAAAGCGTGAAGTTCAAAAAAGAAAGAACTGAATAGAAGAAAATTTGGAAACCCATGCGAGAGAATAAATTATGGGAGGGCAGGGAAGTCCTTCACTAACTTCAGGAAGAAATTATAGGAGTTAGATGATGAAGAGGCCAGAACAACAATCCAACAGTGAATTATGGTCCTAAGTAATATACTAGGAGAATCCAGCTCCACTTTAACATACATTATACATGATTGTATAATATTTCCCCTTTATTGATAGTCAGAATTCGCACTTTATGCATGATCTTTTGTTTAGTCTTTTTCTGAAGTTGAGAATTAAATGAAGAAAATAAGTTGAAAGCCACAATTTTGGGAATCCTTCTATAAAATCATGTTTTTTGGCTTTAGTCCAACCTTGTCAAAAAAAATGTGTTTTTCACTACATTTTTGACCTTTTCAATTCCTCCTTTGTCCTAGTCTTATCAATCCTGGGCTAGAAATCTTCTTGAAGAGCTTGTATGGTATGAAAGAAGTCAAATTGATGATCAAATATTTGTCAACTTCTATAATCTAGCAAACTTGAACCTAACCTTTTCTCTGAGTATATGATAACTTCCTTTTTTTTTTTCCTTCTGTTCTTATATGATCTACTATAGAACAAGCAGATGGAATACATAACTTAAAATTCGTGAGATGGCTTTGTTTTGTTCGTTTGGGAATGTTTTGGTTGATTGTTATAGCTCGAATCAAATCAGTGTAAGCTCAAAAATTGGCAAAACGCGGTTCCTAATTCAGTGTAAAAAAGATGTAAACCCACCCAAATCTCCTTTTAAGTCTTTCACAGTGGCTCACTGGCTTTGCCCAATTTCAGCATACCTTTTTTCATTTTTTTTGGGGCATCGCTTCTTGCGATAAAGTTGACAGCATGAAACTGGAAAGCCTGCGTTATCCACGCCATTCAGTTTTGTTTGATTTCCCGTCCATTCTTCCAGCTGCTACCGGGGGGAGAGAGAGAGAGAGAGCATAGAAAACCACGTCCAGAAAGGTAGAAATCCCCTGGGATTTGAGACTGTCTTTAAGCAGCTGTGATTAGTGCCTTTTTAAGCGAGTATGAATGACATTTGCATTCCTTTTGATAGCTAGTGCTCGGTTTAAAGTGAAATAATACTATTCGATCAACATTTTTAAGAGCAAAAGTCACTCGTCGTTCTCTGTTACTTGAAAAGATAAGAAAGCAATTTTCCTCCACTCGCCCCCAAAAGTTAAAGTTCATTAAAATAAGTGCCAGTCATGTTCTTGCTGATTCCATTTTCTCTGGCTGCAGACTCGTGGGCTTCAATCTCTTGTCTTGTTCTACCTCTGCGGTGATTTTTAATAGAGAGGAGCCAATTGATTAAGTAATCGCTTCGTTTAAGGAACAGAAAGATTAAATCAGAACCAAATGAGCATGTTCTTAAGGAATGAAACTTGTAATCCAGGTCCCATGTGAGATGAGGGGACAAAGCATTCCTCTTTCTTTTCTTTGGGTAAAAGGGAAAGAAGCTAGCTACAGGCACCATGGCCTAATAAATGCCATGAAGATGCTTTTCTAGCTCATAATGGAGTTCCCCGTCCCCAACCCCATAGATGTGGTGCAGTGTTAATTATTTGTAGAAATATAGTGAAGCTCCTCATAGAAGCATTATGATCTACCATTTAAATAAGAAAGAAAATCTCGTGGAAAGTCCATTTTAACAGCAGTTGGTGCTCCTCCCGAGCTTTGAAATTGAGAAGGAAATTATTAGAGTTGGTAGGTTCTTGGGCATGATTTCTGGAAAGACTTGTTAGCTTCAAAGGTGGATGAGTAGGTCCACAATTATTGAATGACAACATCATTGCAGCTGAGGAAATTGCTTTCTATCATCTCTAATGTTTGTATTTTTGAAAAATGAATTTGTGAACAGATCTTTCGAGCTTGCAAAGAGTGAAGAACAGGAGAAATTTTGGGGTCAGGGGCGCGACCCACTTCATCCTTCCGCACGCCAGTAACAGTGTGGCGCGCGACCCGGCTCCACGCACGCAGGACGAAACGGAAGAAGCGGCGCCGTTATGGCGAAATTTGAAACGGAAACGGTGAAATTTCGAACGACGAAACCACGCCGTTATGTCAAAATGTGAAACGGCAAAATTTCGCATTCTTCCTCTTTAATCGCAAAATCCCTAAGTCTATTTTCTCTATCGCAAGCAGCCCATTTCTCAGTCCGGATCAAAAGATGTCTGTTTAAAGGTACAAACCTCTTCTGCTTGTGCTTCCATGCTACAACTAATATGGAAACTGATGGTGAATACGTAGGGAAAGCTGAAGTTGAGGATGAGTAGAAAGCAGAAATTAAAGAAGACATTTTTAGCAAGTTTTACTCTTTATATAGTGCGATGTCAATTTTTCCCGCTCAAAAATAGCTCGCAGAGTTGTCAAGAAGAAATGGAAGCAGCGGATTTTTTTTATTTATTGCGCTATGTGGCGAAAGTTCGCCGTTTCGCCATTTCGCCATAACGACGCAGTTTCTCCGTTTCGCCATTTCGCCATTCGAAATTTCGCCGTTTCACATTTTGACATAACGGCGCGGTTTCGTCGTTCGAAATTTTGCCGTTTCGCTATTTCGCCGTTTCCGTTTCAAATTTCGCCATAACGGCGCCGCTTCTTCCGTTTCGGCCCGTGTGCGTGGAGCCGGGTCGCGCGCCACGCGGCGCGTTGTTACTGGCGTGCGGACGGATGAAGTGGCGCGCGCCTCTAACCCAAAAATTTCTCGAAGAACAGCCACCAATTCACTCCATCCCATGAGCATTAACCATTATCATTTGAAATCAGAGCTTTCCAAAATTTTCGAGAAAAGGGAATCAAGGGAAAAAAAAATTACAATATCAAAACATAATATATATCCCGACTATATTGCTCAATATATGCAAAACGCTTTTGTTGATCACGTGATTTGTGTGTCTAATATAGAAGACATTAGAATAAAGTTACACATCCTTAATAAATAATCATAAATATTGAAATAATTAGAATTTAATTCTTGTAGCAATAACATCACACAGATAGATAAAAAATATTATTTTTATTTATGTGAAATTATTATTATATAAGAGTCATATAAAAATTTTAATTTAATTTAAATTTTGAGGGAATTTACAGAGATTATAAAGCATTTCTCTAAAAAAGCATTTGATTCATTATTATCTTAATATTATGTTATGTAATTTAGATGTTATAATAATTAAATTATATTTTTTATTAATAATATTGTAATTTAATAAAAAATTATTTATAAATATAATTAAATTAAATAATTATTTTTTTTAAAATAATATAATATAACATCAAGATATTAATCTTCTATTTCAAAATTATTTTCCTTTTTTCATAAAAAAATATTTTCTTTTTTTTCATAAAAAAATATTTTCTTTTTGAATGGTGTTTCAAAATAATTTTCGCAAACCCGTGAACGCTGCACGGTTTTTGGCGCATCACAGCGAGGACCGGCGAATGAGAACCCGCACTCTCTCTCTCTTCTTTTCTGTCTTTTCTTTTCTCCGTCATAATTTGTTCTTTTACCCGGCTTCCTTTCTCCCTTGCCAGGTTCTACGGTAAACTCCCGGGATCTCTTCTTCCTTTCCCAATCTTCCCTCCTTTCGTTGTTTGTGGGGATCACATGATATTCTTCTCACACTTGCTCACACTCCACTACATGCCAGTAGAAGTGTGACAACCATAAACAGACAGCCCCTTTAATTTCTACGTACTGATCGATTAATCTCCATCCTCATCTTTGTGAATCTCTTTTTAATCTTCTTCTCTCAGAGAAGAACGTGCGTGGATGCTGCATCGACTCAAAAGATAAGATTCCAAGTGTTCTCTAGCTA
This sequence comes from Apostasia shenzhenica, assembly GCA_002786265.1. Taxonomy (NCBI): domain Eukaryota; kingdom Viridiplantae; phylum Streptophyta; class Magnoliopsida; order Asparagales; family Orchidaceae; genus Apostasia; species Apostasia shenzhenica. Next base: position 1,946,595 of record KZ454830.1, read on the forward strand.
CCATCATTGCTTCTTTTCACATTTGCTTCGACGATCTTTTCTTTTCTTTTCTTTTTTTTTTTCCTTCGGAGAATTGGTCTGTGAGAATATCTCTTGAATCTTTCCCTTCTCAACATCACCTAGCAGATCTGCAGGACAAAATGAGAAGAATCATTGCGGCATCTTTTCTTCTCCTTTTGGCGGCGGGAGCTGTGAGAACCGCTTCGCATGGAGTTTACTCCAACCAGCAGCAACCCTTGGAAGATTCCTCAACCGTACCAGCATTTCCTGTCGCCGGCGGCGCGGCCAACCGCTCCGCTTCTGCTTCCTGTCAGCTGGACCTCTCGTCTGAGATGTTCGGCGGCGTGGACGATGCCTGCGGACGCGGAGCCGGCGGGTCTCTAGACCGCAGCCGATGCTGCCCCGTCCTCGCCGCATGGCTCTTTGCAGCCCACGCGCGCTCCGCTCTCCAGTTTCGGCGCGCATCGACTCCGGCCCCCTCGTCGGATCAAGACCCATTGCCGATGATGCCGGAGACCGAGTCCCAGCGCTGCGCCGATGCGCTCCAGATCTCGCTCGCCGCCCGCGACATTCGCCTACCACGACCCAACGCCACTTGCGATGCCGCCCTCTGCTTCTGCGGCATCCGCCTCCACGAGATCGGCTCTCTGTCTTGCCCGGCGGCCTTCAACCTCTCGGCCGCAACCGCCGGAGCCGGTGGGATGGCCAAGCCAACCGCCGCCGTTCGTGCGCTTGAACGCGACTGTCGCAACGCCTCGTACGCCGGCTGTACCCGCTGCCTCAACTCCCTCGAGAAGGTTCGTTTCGTATTAAGAGAGAATCCCCATGATCCGCATTTCCGCATTTAAGTCAACCTCGGCAACGGTTTTCGCAAGATTGGAATAAATGTTGGTGCAATGCATTAAATTCTTCTCCCCTCATGCGCATTCTATTAAGTAAATAAATATGATTTTTGGCAGTTGAAGGGTTTCGGCGGCCAAGGCGGCGGAGAGAGGGTCCAGAAGATGATGGAGCGCGACTGCCGGCTGATGGGGCTGACATGGCTTCTGGCGAGGAACAAGACGGCCTATATTCCGACGGTATCGGCCGTTCTGAGGGCGATTCTCTACAGCGCGCACCCGCCGACGCCGCCGTATCGCTGCAGCCCGGACCAGGAGAACATGCCGCTCGCCGTCGACTCATTCCAGTTCGAGCGCGCCAGCTCCGGCCTGCCCTCTTTGGGTTCCCGTTTTGCCCCTGCTTTTTCATTTTATTCCCTGCTGGCCCTCAGCGTTGCGGGTCACGTGGGATAGTTAGCGCAGTGCCGTGTCCTTTTGTTTGGTCTTTTCAATTTGGTGCAGCATGAAACGGACCACACACCGCCCAGGGTGACCGGAAATTATTACATCCAGATAGTGCTCCGTCTGGGTGCCGATTAGAGGCCATCACGTATACCTAAATTCATCTATATTATACACGTGGCGGCTTCTGATTGGCATTCAAATGATGCTCCATCCAGATACAATAATTTCTCCATGGTTCCGCTTCTAAGGGTGATGTACAGAAATTAATGAATATATATATATATATATGTCTGTGGCGCTAGTAATTTCCGGTGTTTATCATGCAGCTCAAAAGTTTTCTCCAAAAAAATAATTATGTTTGGTTGATTATTATTTTTATATCGATATATTTGCTCTGATTTTTTATTAATTACGTTAAACGGATAACCCCTCTGAATGCAAACCCCATGCGCAATTTATTTTCTGTTTTACATTTTGTTGTTCTTGAATTCATGTGTAATATTCTGTGATTCAAATGTAGATATATTCAAAATTGTGTGGCTTGAGTAATTCTCAAAAGGTAGTGACCAAAGCACGCTTAACTACGAAATTTTTCATCATTAGTCCAACGGTTTTACATTAAAGTCGTATCTACTATTTGAGATCACATTATTTTCTTAAATAATTTAGGATTTTTCTTCTTTTTCAGTGTGAGACGATTCATTTTTGTGTCCCTCTCATCACTCATTATTCAGCCTGAAAGCGTGCTAAGAGCCGCACTTTACATAGTGATTTCTTTCTCTTAAAATATCACCCGACGATTTTGAGTGAAAATCCTAAAACTTTAATATTTAGGTGGCGGCAAAGAAAGGAGACATCTGCGACGTAAATTGATTTTAGGACAAATCAAAGCTTTAGTGTAGTATTGAGAAAGAGAAAAATATGTACTATTAAAATTAAAAATATAATTTTAATGATTTATTGATAGAATATTTTTTTTCAAATAGATTTTAATTATGTTTTAACTTAAATGTGTGTATGTAAGATTTTATAATATTTTGAGTGTACATAGCGTAATTAACTAAGAATGAATAGGTAAGTGTAGGTAATTATTCTTATAATATTATTGGAACATTCACAATAAAAACTCTATTTTTGCACTGATATATGATAAAAAATAAAATTAATTAATGTACTAAAAATTATATAAGTTATTTTATTTTATTTTTAAATAATTATGACGAATTTATACATCAACCGAACTGAGAATATGTATGAGAATTAACATAATCGCTTGGTTGGAGATTTCCTGATAATATAGAGATCCTTTTTCATCAACTTTTGAGTATTTATCATTATTTAATTTTACATCAATTTTTATTATAAATAAATAAATAAATATAAATATTAATTTCTTGGATCTCTTTAATTTTAATTTTTGTTATTTAAATATTACATGATTATTATTTGCATCTTTAAATTTAATATTACATTTTACTTATTTGCTCGTTTATCTTCAATTCAGGCCGCAAGATTAAGTAATTTTGATCTCTAATAATATTATTTCTATAACTATAATATTTAAAAGTTTATTAGTAATATGCAAACTCTAATAATTACTTAAATATCAAAACTTATAATTATAATAAATGAGTTAGCAACTATCTTGTAGACTTGTACTGAATATCTTAATATTCTGTCTCGTAGAGTAATCCATGATAGTTCACAGAGCTATCACTATAACTTTCTTGAAATTTTTTATTAAAAAATTGAAATTAAAAGAAGAAATACTTTCTAGCCCCATAAGTGATTTCAACTATTAAATTTAAAGGGCGTTTGGTTTGTTGTTATCTTAATATTATATTATATAATTCAGATATCAGTTTTTGATTAATAGTTTTATAATCTAATAAAATATTATTTATAAATATCATTAAATCAAATAATTACTTTCTCTAAATAATATAATATAATATCAAGATAATATTGAACCAAATGTTCCCTTAATTAAAATTTTTATGTAATATCTATGTAATTATAGTATCCCATAAATAAAAATAATTTTTATTTTATGTGGGACATTTATCACATAAAATTTTAATTAGATTTAAAATTTGAAATCAATTAATAGGAATTCGTAGCATTACTTAATTTAAAAATGCCCCATCAGTTTTTAGAAGAAAAAAAAAATCTTAGTAAAAAATATCGGGTCAAAGCTAACTCAATGTAAATTTTTAGATTGTGCTGCCTGCCTGGTGCTCATTTGATTAGGAAGATAATCATTAATTTCTACTTTTGGAAAGATTATTGTGTGCAATAAGCAATTTATATTAGTGATTCACTAGCCAATCACGCGGTGCTTTGCAGAGTGAGCAGGCTCCACTGCATGCAGAATATCATAGACGGTGTTAACACTCATTCAGCGGGCCTGCTCACTCTGCATGCAGAACATAATAGACGGTGTTAATAGTTGGACAAATCATTTGATTGATTGACAGGACTATCTACAGATCAGATAGTTTGGTTTGTCGATCGGACGGTTTATTTAGCTGCTAGAAAAATGAGTATTTAAAAATAAGTAGTAAAATAAAGGGGCATTTACATATATACCCTTAAATCATCTTGAATTACATATTAAACTCCTTATTTTTTAATTTTACAACTTAACTCCCTAAATCATTAAAAAATAAAAACTAGTAGAATACATGTATTTGCAAACATGTTTATAATTGATAATAAGCATTCAAATAATTATAAATCAGCCAAAAATATCCTTTAAAAATCTTGAGAAAGACCTAAATATATTATTTTTGGATGATTTAGGGGGTTAAGTTGTAAAATTAAAAAATTTGGAGTTTAATATGTAATTCAAGATGATTTAAGGGGTATGTATGTAATTTTCTCTAAAATAAATTTAAGGGTTAATTTCACCCAGGTCCCTGACTTTAAGGGTTATTATCACACAGGTCCACGTTTTTTAAAATATATCTTCTGGGTCCCTAGGTTTTCAAACATTATCATCTGGGTCCATTTTTTATTTTTTTATTATTAAAAAATATAAAAATTACCATTATAGCCTACCATATTAACCATCTCTCCACCAGATCCGTGCGGCCTCGGCGTCGGCGCACGACCCCGCCGGCGGCCTGCGCTGCGGCACGACACCGTCGGCGCCGCGCTGGCTGCCGACGGCGAGCCGCTAGCGGCCGGCAAGGCAAGGCGTGCGCGACCTATCGGCGCAGCGGCATCCAGCGGCGAGCCGGGCCGCTGTAGGGCCGCTCGGCGCGCAGCGG
>KZ454830.1:1951174-2019613 GCA_002786265.1 Apostasia shenzhenica
AGGTGACTGAGAGGATATATGAACTTTATCACAGCCAATTCTCCTCAGGGTGACGCTCCGAGGTTAACTGCCTAGTTAGTTTTTGTGAGTAGGGGTGATATGATTTTAGTATTTCCTGCTAACTCATCCTCCAGTGGTCTCTGAGTAGCAATTGCGAATTAGCTGTAATCCTCCGATTTCGATTGTGTATACAACAATACTCTTTATCGCATATTTTACCCCAGGTAATCTCAGAATTCGATCTAACTTACTTACAAGTTTAATTTTTAGACCACGCTTAATAGTGTGACATGCACTTGAAGTTTAATTTTGGATTGGCATAAAAACTCAGTGAGGGTATAATTCAGCTCGCAGCAGCGGAATAACCTGTGAGGTCTTCATTGGGTTTTTATCTTTCGATGGGGCTCGTTGATCGGAAATTGTTTGAAATATGAAAGTTCTCGATTAGTTCAGCCATTTGAATCTCATTTTAATGATAAGTTTCCAAATTTGTTCATTAGACTCTGATGTATATAATTTTTAAAATAAATTACATTCAGGGGTTACTTTTATCTTAATTACCATACATAAAATGTTAGAAGATATTTCTTACGATTAATACAATTTAACATTAATTTTACTACATTTTTATTTATTTTGTAAGTTTATAAATAATGGACTCTTTAATTAGTGTGACTATGACATTGCAAATGTGATGTTGATACCATAGTATTCTTATAATAAATATCAATGTATTTGCACCTTCTGCTTGATACTGTTTTAATTGCCTCTACTGGATACATTGCACTTCTAATTGAATGAAGGGAAGAAACGTGCGTGGAGATGCTGCACATGTTGGAAATAGGTCAATGGTCACGAAAGGACTGTTTTGTATAAATAAGATGTGCATATAAAAGCGCATTCTCAAAAATACTTCATGACAACGTGTTATAACTCTAGGCTCTCACCGTCTACACTCACTAGCATTAGACCGCTCCATGTGACCAACTCACTTGTAGAATCTCTCTGCGTTTTCTTCTGCATATTATCTTTGTCCCATATAAAGGTAATTATTTGGTGAGGTGTGTTCTCACTACTAATGAGATTTATGATGTGTACTAGATGTATAGCGATTTTTATCAACATCCTATCGATTTAACCTCATAATGAATGCTTGATTGATATCTATTCATCTCATCGTGATCAATGCGTTTTGTTATATCCAATATTATTTCAAGAAATGGGATTATGTTTATTTTTAGTGTGCACACCTCTTTGATTGAACCTACTGTATCGTGAAGAATTGTCTTTTTTCTTTATTGGCTCAGTTTCTGGTGATGATAATTCCCAAGTTGACTACTCCTCTCAACTTCTGTTTATTAATTGGAATATTCTTCCTCATGATACTTTCTATTCCTTATATCCCTGGTCACTTTCACTCGGTCTAAGAATAGCATGATCTGCTATAACCTAAGTGGACATAGTTAAAGGAATCGAGTTACCTAAGGCTCGACGCATCAGGTAAGAAATGGGAGCCGCGCTATACTGGAGAACGAACGCGTTTCATTATTTTCTTTGGAAGAGACAGAAACAAGAATAGGGTCACGTATAGTCTGTAGAATTGGTAAATAGACAGTGAGAGTAAGTTTTTTGGAAATGCCGAAGGTATTGGTTTCTAGCGGGGCCATTTGTTCAGGACAACTATTTTAGATCAACTTTCTATATTATCACGGCGTTAATCTCTGGAATACTTTTCGGCTTGTGCTCTCTGGTAGAAGTCTAGTGATATTAAACTTGCTTTCAATCTGTTGTCTCAAATAGTCATGGAGTTTCTAATACTCTCCCACTACCCTGGAACAGACGGTCCTTTATGCTCTCTAAGCCTATAATAACATTTTGCTTGCGGCCAAGAAGCATTATCTTCACACTATTTAATCCTTATTTCCGCAACTCAACCAATCGCAATAATTGAAAGTAGGAAATTCAGAAATTTATATTTCTCCGTCGTAACTCCCCATCTTCCATCAAAATGGGTAAATTATCTGAATTACAAGAAAATATGGAAAAATTAACGTCACTACCTCTTCTGATATAGAGATGGCGGTAGGTTTATTAGTGTGAATATGTGGATCAAACTTAGCTATAAAGTCGAATAATATGAAGTTTTATTTTTCGGTCCTGTCGCCCGGCCGGACAGCATGTACAGAGATCAGAATATAATAGAGCAGTGAAAAATATAATGCAAAAATATATAAAACACTACAAAATTGCTCAAATAAAATACTCCTAATCCTAAATCATGCTTTGATACCAAGTTGATGTGGGATGAAAAATACCGCAAATGATTTAAGTTTTTTAATTAGCAATTAAATGGTAAATCCGTTATTCTTTTATCTCTCACTGCTGTTCCATAGATGATTATGTTTTCTTGAATAATCGTACTATGTGATAAATAAGATTTATACGTCCTACAAATTAAATTAATTTTAAATTAAAAATTAAGTCTTGGATCATTCTGACTGTAAATAAGATGAAATTATCAAACTAGCGTTAGGGCATCCAATTTATTCAACTGATAAATTCGACGGTGTCAGACAAATGTTTAGAACATGGAATGTCTCACAATTAAATTCGAATGGTAATGTGTGATTTTTGTCATAGAAAATAAGAGTATAACAAAGTCCACAGCAAAGTTACGATGCCAAAACCGAATAGATCAAATAAGAGTAAAAGACGATTTCGTTCAAGATTTAAACTAGTCTTAGTGTTATAATTTTGATCCTTCGTGTGCAGCCGAAGTGCTAGACCACGTATCGCCTTTTTTTAATTTAATTGTCGGCTTGGGCAGTAGCTGGAAGTAGGTGGAGCTTCATGGGTTCTGATTGGCTTTCGGGATATTACAGGTGAAGGGTTGAGAGAAACGGTTTGATCAATCTAGTTTGGATAGTTGGGGTTGGCCAAGAAGAAAGAACCACAAGGATGGTGGGCACAATAGCAAATGCACGGCATGTGATTGCTTTGCATTGAATTTCGGGTGAAGCTGCTTGCGCGCGAGCGCTCTGTGGTGATTGGGTTGCTGGCAACACAGCGAGTGTTGGAGGTCGGTGGCGAGCGCGAAGAAGACAAATGAGCGGATCAAAGAGTAAAAGATGGGAGATTTTTTTTCTCTCGGGATAACTAGGTATTAAAGGATTCTACTAAGGTTAAACCCCACCCTTTCCTTTACGAAAATATCGACCCCTTAATCCTGGCCTAAGCTCTATAAGAACAAAAATATAATTTTATTCATTAAAATAAACTATCTCATTACAATGAAGGGCAACCTCTTTATATAAAGCTAATCTGTTCAAATTAATTGCAGTTTCATATAATATTAAAGAAGGAAATAAAATACTAAATAAATAAAAGTAAATATGAAACTTGCAAAAATCCTTCAAAAATCTGTTCTGAATCAAATCAATATAAATAAAGCTAATATTTGAAATCTCCACTAATTTTAATTAATTTTGAAATTTGAATACTTGGATCTTAGACGTAGTGTTATCTCCTCAATTGTTTTCAGCCGTTCACAATTGCTATTCTTGTGTCCCATCACTTTGTTATATAGGTAACTTTGGGATGCGCTTCATCTCAACCGGTCTTTCAATATGCAAACCTCCCAAAGTCACCCAACTAGATAAACAAATTCTTTACAGACATGACGCAGAATTTATTTATCAAATAGTTATAAACTTTCAGGGCCTCCTTTAACCAGGTCGTAACATGCCACCATGCACTCATACATAGTTATATGTTTCTTCCTATTATGGGACGCGATATAACTGCCAAAAGAGCAATGGATCAATGCCAAATGGGTTAGGAGACTCTCCATTTCTCGTTGAGCCAAAGTCGTTGGACGAATATAGCCAGTTGTGTATCTCATTGCTTTCCAAATATAATTGTTAATGTCGATGTAACGCCGTGTGATCTACTCTCTTTGAACAAACTCATTCCTACGTGATCTATACACTTAGTTAAGGCTTTTGCCTTTAGTATGCTGATGGCGGTACTTCGAGAAGTACGGTCCCTGTATCTCTGACTATTAGTTATTTAATCGAAACGAGCTGAGCGTCATATTTACAGCTTTGTGTTGAGCTGAAAGTTGATAGCTGTTTGGTCGACCGTGGGATTGGAAGTTTACTTAATTCTGCGTAAGCTTGTTAGATTTTGTAATTCGAGCGGGGGAAAATCCGATTGAAACCATATCAAACTTATCAAATAGTTTTTCATTGTTGGGTCATTGGTTATTTTAATGTGGGTTGAGATTTAGTAGTCTCTTAGATATTTGATTAAAGGATTTTGTATTGATGCACGGATTTGGATTTATTTTCTATTTGTTGCTATTGGGAACCATCTCGCAGCTTGAATGAACACTCTGGATGAATAAGAGGTGATCAAGGGAGTAGCTCACCGAACGCAAATGCTTAAGAAAATTGTAGGACTCCGCTTTATTGAAATCCTTAATCTAATCTGAGTCCCGGTTTTCACAAAGTGAAATAGTCTGATCAGGGCGCTGGTTTGGAACATCGAACGTTCTTTATACCTGCTAAGGATTCGTGGACGATCTCTGTCTTACTTAGTAAGTCAATTCTAGGATGTTGAATTAACGGTTCTAGCATTTTATCAAGCAACTCAAGCCGTTACATTGTCGCTCGCGCATTTATAATTCACTTCTTTGTTTTCCCATTTTATTTGTTGATGTATGTTTAATAACCTTCGTATTTATCGATATGCTATAGTCAAACATAGTTTTTTGTGGAATTTTTAGACCAAATATTTTTTGGACAGAACTATCTCATTATCATCTCATTTGTTTTTTAACCAATACTTTATTTGTTTTCAGAAGATAAATTTGCCTTATAGATCTCTCAACACTCTGTTCGACAAGGATTTCTCTCGCATGTTTGGTCCACAAATTGGTCAAACATTAGCATCCTTAGATTAATTTTTTATTTGTGGTCCTTCCATTGAACTGCAACACTAAAGTTTACTAAGAATCCCTATTTTACTTAACGGTTTTTTATCATGTACTACTATAGACGCCATGAAATGAACTTGTATAACACTGAATAAAGGCATTTTAAATTAATGTTTGCAGAGTGAGCAAGCCTTTTTATCTGTAAATCATATCAACGTTTTTTATTATTTGGGGCGCTTGGGCCAAGCATGCAATCAAAAACTAAGACCTAAAGAAACCGCATGGCAACAAGTGCTAACCTCAAAGATCTAATTTATAGAATTCAAAATTTTGAGACCAAGATGGGTGGCAAAAAACTCTACAATGGAACTTACGGAATTATTCTTTGTTTTTACTTTATTTTAAATTAGTATGCCGATATATACTCTTAGCGATGATGACTCTCATGCTGCTATCACATCGGGTCGCTTTAAGCAGCATTGTATTCTTGATAGTCACCGCAGATCGAGTACTCATGCTTTGTGTGCTGTCTGCGGCACGGCTTCACTCTCGGCCGCAAAGCCTGCCGGTGCCAGGTGGGATGGCCAAGCTCAAAACTCCTGCTCTCGTCTGCTCGTATCAGTTCATTTGTTAGGATCTCCCTAATGCCTGCGCATTCTGAACGCGATGCTCTCTGTCGCAGCTCGACGCTCGCTGTACCTACTCGCTTGCCTTCATTTCAAGAAGACTTCAACTCCTCTGGTGCAGAGAATAGAGGTCACTTTGATCCGCTCTTGCACATGATTCGTATTACAGAGAGAAATGATTTCATCACACTCACTTGAATTCTCTTCCAGCTTGATAATATTTCCGCAATATATTTACCAGCACTCAACCCTCGCTAATCCGGTTATGGTTCGTCATAGAACGGCCGGAATAAATGTTGCGTTGTCATCATGAAGGATCAATATTTCTATAGTAGGCACGTTGCTTCTCAATCTATTTGAGGACGCTATTCATATTTCTCATACTAAGTAAGCACGTAGAATCACCAAAGTATATAATGTGCATTTCTTCTGAGAGGCAAGTTGAAGCGTTTCAAAGAGCTGGCCATAGAGAGCGGCGGAGAGAGGGTCCCAGAGATTGATGGAGGCGCGAAACATGCCGGCTGCAGTCGGCGAAGAGAGTGAACAAATGTAGTCTTCGCTGGCCGACGGAACAAGACGGCCTATTATTCGACGGTATCGCGGCCGTTCTGAGGGCGATTCTCTTTACAGCCGCGCACCCCAGCTCGACGTCCGCCGTAAATCTGGTGCTCTTTTCGCCCGCGCAAGATCACCTGTCGGTTACATATGGGTGGAGAGGCACAATGCTCACTGAGGCATGGTCTCGTTCTCGCTGTTCATCTGGTCTCATCTCGCTCCAGTTCGAGCGGCTCCATGTTCTCGCCCTGTGGCTCTATTCTTTGTGTGATTCCGTCGTACTCAACTGCCTCTCCTTCCTGTTTTCATTTTATATTTTCTCCTCTGTCTCTGGACACATTCACAGACGTGTGGCAAGGGTCTTCTTACTTGTGTGCATACTTACGCTCTCTATTGCGCCCGCAGTCCTCTTGCTAAAGTATTGTAAGTATTAATTCGTTTGGTCGCTTCATTACTTATACATATTCTAGTGAGGCTGAGGCGTGATATACAAATTCGTACCACACAACACCGCTCAGGGTGACAGAGGACAAATTCATATAACAATCCTGAGAGTTTATAGTTGCTTATTTTTTATATTGGATTAAATAATTAAGAACCGTCTTTCATCATCATTCTCTCACCCGTCTGGGTGCCCGATTAGTACGAGAAACTATTCTACGTTCACACTATAAAATTTCATCTATAGTGCACTATAGGATCACGTTCTTTGCGCGCTTCTCGCATGTGATGGAGATCTCCACTTTTCACATATATATGTAAACCATAAGCTTCAAAACTCCTTCTTGCTTTAGATAATAGATACCTTTTCTTCATATCGTTATGCAGGTTTGTGTTATAGACTAAGTTAGTTCTATAGTTTCCATCGCACTTTTTACTATTTAGATGTTGTGTTGTGATAATTAATCTGGAATTCTAATGTTACTTTTCTCATCATTATAATAATTATATAACATTGTTTTGTTATAATTATCCTCAGTTTCTGTAGAGTAGACTGATATAGTAATCTTCCAACCTAGCGCTGTTCCTTGATCTCTATGATCTTCTGCAGGATTTCCATCAGAAGCAAATATAGTTTTTCTCCAAAGAAAAATAATTAATGGTTTGGCTTGTCCATTTTAGTGACGAACTTGTGATCTATATTTTACTTAATCGAGAGTCGATTGTGTTCTGAAAAGATCCGTGCTCCTATCACTTGATATTTTCAGTCTAAAATATCGGTAATAAACCGAAATAACCCCTCTAAGTGCAAGCACCTCCTTCTCCTTCAACTGCGCGATTCTTTTTTGCACGTGTAGTCTATATAGTAATTTGTGTCTGTTTCCTTGATGATCATGTGGTAGCGGACTTCACAATTCTTGCATTGATGGTGCACCTAGAAATGTGGATATTATCAAAAATCCTGTGTGTGCAGAAGTCCATAGAGATGATATTGCTCCTAAACATGGTAGTGATCAAAGCACGGCTTAACTACGAATTTCTTTCACATATATCCTCTCTAGAGTTAATTGGACTTATCTTGAATGGCATTACGGTTATTCTCTGAACATTAGATAGAGATTATATATACACACATATACTCTAGTGTTTTTGTATTGATCCATATTTAGATTATGAATTCTTTAGAACTTAGTAAGTTTAGGTAAAGAATTTATCTTCTTCTTTTCAGATGTGAGCTCGTCTCTTTCTCTCGATCTCATCTCTTTCTGCTGTCTCTCTCGTCTACTCATATATTTCAGCCTGAAAGCGTGCTAAGAGCGCACTTTACATCAGTGATTTCTTTCTTTCGTTTTTATATAGCATATCACCCTGATTCTTTATTGCATTGTTCATCGATCTATTGACGCTGATTGAAATTCTTACATATGATATCCTTTAATAATATTGTGAGTAAGAAAGTTATGCAATTATGGTTGAGCACTGAAGTGAAAAACGAGATAGTTGATATTATCATTGCTCAGATCTGGTTACTAATAATTGATTTTGTAGTGACACATAAGTAAATAATTTCAAATTAGAGAGTTTTTAGTGTCATTTGTTGTTTACTGATATATAATGTTGGATAAACCACTCTCATTGATTGCTAAGGAAAGCACACGCTAATTATGTATATGATAGGTTAATACAGATAATAACTTATATTTAGTGCTTTAATTTAATATGCAATAATTGATTTGTATATAAAGGAGCAAAGATCATAAAATACACTCCTTTTCTATTTCACATAAATTAGCATGTGTTAAGATATATTTGCTCCTTTTACACACTTAAAATGTTGTGTAAATGTAAGATTTTTTAATAATAATTTTGAGTGTTACATACTCGTCAGTCACACTTATACTTGATAGGTGAGAGTATTGTTTTTGTTACTGTTTTTTATTTTTTTATTTATGGGCTTTTCCTCTGTTACTCGAGATATAACTTCAAAGAAAGCTCGCAAGTGAATATCCTTTATAATATTATCGTGCTTAGATATATATCTCATTACACAATAAAAACTCTAAATTTTGATGCACACTGGCACTAATAACTTTGCACTTTATACTTTTTAGTAAGGAAAGTGCAATCAATATTTGAAATTAAATCTTGTTAGATACATGGACTTGCGTGTTTTTGAACATCTATAGAATATCAAGAGATAATAATACTCATATTACCTTATCATATATTTAATATACTTATATCTAATAGACGTCTTATATTTATAAATAAGTACCATAAAAAATACACCGAAACTTAAGAAGAATATGAGATTTGGTTTATTAGATTATATTTAAATTGTAAATAAATAAATTTTTTTAATTATATTTTATATAAAGATCACGTCTTTAGAGATTTGTGAAGTATTCACCTGTATAAATATTAGAGATCCTTTTCTCATTTATTAATGTTATTTTGAAAGATATTTATTTTAAATAAAATATTAATTTTATCTATATATATATTTTATAACTCTGTTGTACTCGAAAATATTTTGTGACTATTTAAATATTATATATTTGATAAAAATAAATATTGATAATAGATTAATTATTTAATTGCATGTGACTGATTTATAATATTAGTATATAAATATGAATTATTGGTCTTCTTTATATATTTAAATAATTTTTTATGTATAGATTAAAATGTTTAAAACATATGATTTAATTTATTATTTATTATTATTGTCATCTTTTTAATTATTTATAATAGTTATATTTTTTATAGCGCTTGTAGTACTCTATAGCAGCTACACAGTTTTATAGGTCTTCATTCTACGAAGAACCAGATCAATAGTGCTAAACGGATTAAGTATTCGCCAGATATAGTTGCTGATATCGTTTCTCTATAGTATTCACATTTTAGAAAATTATCGGATGTGATAGAGATATATCATTCAAACTAAATACAATCTTAGGATAGTCCAAAACAGATTAAAATTTATATAAAAATTGATTTAGTGGGTATGCTCGATACAATGTAATTCATTATTTATCTCATTATTAAAATTATCACCTCTTATATATATCCTCGAATTATGTATATTAAAACATTTTAACACTTGAGTCTAGGTCAACTATCTTTGTAGACTTTGTACTGATAGTCTATTGATAATAATATTCTGAAGAATTGATCTTTGTAGATGACGATATGATCCTCTCCATTAGTATTAGTTTCTTCTAAGAGGGGTGATTTATCACTCTACAAATAACTTTCTTGAATTTTTATTAAAAAAAAATCAGTTGTGAAATATCAATCACATTAAAAAGAAGAAATACTTTCTAGCTATTACCCATAACGCACGTAGTTTCTTTCAAACTATTAAATTTTTTAAATAAATAATTGGGATAGATTTGGTTTGTTGTTCAATTAGCTTATAATAATTACTAATTTTTATATCAATTTCTACATATTTCAGAGATCTCAGTTGCATTATTATGATATAACTAGCTTCTCTATAATAAAGTATGAACTCAAATTAAATTTATGAATTTATAGTAGAATATTTAAATCAAATAATTATTTCTCTAAATAGTTCTTCACTATATTATCATCACTTACGATAGTGCATACGATAATATTATTGTATTTTTTGATAAATTTCATCATAATGATTACCTTTAAAACTTTATATTAAAAATTTTTGAGATGTAAGGTTTATCTTAATTGTTTGTTATTTATATTATTTGTTAGTATCCATATAATATAAAATAGATATAATTTATTGAATTTTATAGTAGCGATACAATGTTTGTGCAAACATATAAAATATATATTTTATAATTAATGATATTATTATAGAGAATCATAATTAATTTTTAGGTAATATAAACGTTAAGTCTTATATAAATCGTTAATTTTAGATTTTGAAAATGATGTCCGATCCTCACATCAGATATATTTTAGAAGATATTAAAAATAAATCCTCTCTTGTGAATATAAAAATTTAACTTCATCGAGAGTCAAAGCTTAACATCTAATTGTATAATATTTTATTAAAAGCAATTATTTTTGTTAGATCTGGGTCTGATCCATAGTGCTAAGCTATAAATTTGATTATAGGAAGAATATTAAATACACTCATAATTATCGTGCACTATTATGGAGAAAGATTATAATGATGTGCCAAAATGCAACTTTATATTAAGTGATATTCACTAGCCAATCACCGCGGCTGCATACTTTTGTCTCGGAAGAGTGAGCGGCAGAAGAGAGCGGTTCACATCTTGTCATTTTGTGACGAGTATCATAGGGCTTAAAAAATTATAATTTCTAATTTACTGGATACATTTAACACATAAATTATCACATATAAGATTATGACAATTAAAATGCGGTGGTTTACATAAGAGTTCAACACTTGCCTCTAGTCACATGCAGAAATATCCCATCTAAACAAATTAGTAAAATTTAAAGTTTATTTATCAGTATAGTATATAAAGTTTGAGATTCCAATCTATAAATCAGTTTGATAAATTGACTTTATGAACAGGGCGTATTTCTAAACCCCACAAATTTACCAAGCAAGAGATAGTTAGGATTTAAAAAAATTGAGCAATACATGATTCTAAAGAAAGTTATCATATTTTTAAAACGTCAGTGAGCTCTTATAGGTGTATATGGTTCGAATATGGATAACGGTTTATTAAGCTGCTAGAAAACTGGATATATATGAGCATGTTAAAATAAGTTAGTAAAATAAAGGGGCAGCATCTTTACAGTTAATACAATATATACGTTCTGATCCTCCATTGCAAAGTCGATAGTCGCTCGTGTCAGAAAACTTTCAGAATATATAGAAAAGTCCACTTACCATATACATTTTTGGGTGTGTAAATATTTACCTGCTACTTAAACTCCCTAATTCGTTTGGATTTTTAAAATTATATATATTTAAGTATAAGGGACTCAGTAGTAATACCAATGGATAAATACATAAGATACTTCATTACCTTTTTTAGTTTATTATTATGATTAAAATGTTTAATAAGAAAATCATTCACTAATAATTTATATATAATAAGTTAAAGTAATGTAAGATCGCTCAAGAAAAGTAAAGATATAATTTTATAGAAGTGTATATTCCGCTTTAAAAAATCTTGATAGTATAATAAGACTCTATAAATATATTATTTGTATTATGTGAGAATGATTTATAAGAATGTTTTGAGGTTAGTTGTATTAATATAAAAAAATTATTGTATATGTATATATTGGAGTACTAAATAATACAATGATGATCCTTAAGGGGTATGTAGTGAGTATTTATATGCAGGCCATCTCGATTAAACTAAATTTAAGGGTTCACAAATTATACATACTAGGTGCCTAGTAAAGGATACCGCTCTGACGTTTAATAAGAGTGGTATTTTTATTCCGACAACGCACTGGTCCACGTTTTCGTAAAGAAGAAGAGTTAATTAATTTTCTTATAGTGTTTTTTATTTATTTATTTATTCTCCCTTTATAGGTTATTTAGACAAGGGGCCTTATTTTTTCAATATGAGAGCATATTGTATTCCTTCTATTGGGTTTTTAGTCGCCAGTTTCATTTTATCTATATTCTCTTATTATTAAAAACATACTTTTAAATCATAAAATCTTTGACATGCCTTACATTATTATTAAAACCGCCTCATTTTTTAATTTTAAACAACTTAACCCTGCCCTTACCACAATAATACTAAAAATGAAAACTATCTATCCTAAGCCAAGATCCAGGATCATGGCTATTTTCGCAGCACTAGTAGTTTAAATCCAATGCATCGTAACCATGTGGCCTATAGGCTATTGATGCCTTGTAATAAATAGCGCTGCCCAGCACGACGCGCCGGCGGCCTGCGCTGCCGGCAGACACCGTCGGCGCCGCGCTGGCCTGCCACGGCGAGCCGCAGACGGCGGCAAGGCAAGGCGTGCGCGACCTACCGGCGCAGCGGCATCCAGCGGCGAGCCCGGGCCGCTGTAGGCCGCTCGGCGCTGGCGTCGGCCTCCAGCGGCCGCGCGCCTCGGGGCGGCGCCCGCGCCGGCGGAGGCGTCGTCGCGCGCGAGTCAGGCTTCGCCGCTGGATGGCGCGCTGCGGCGCGCACGGACGGCTTCGCGGCCGCGCGCGGCAGTCCCGGCGCGAGCAGCCGCTGTGCCCCGAGCGGCTTCCAGCGGTCCGCAGCGCCTCGGGCGGCGCGCGCGTCGGCAGAGGCGTCGTGCGCGACGCGCAGCCGGCTCGCCGCTGCGGCGCTGCGCGCGGCTCGACGCTTCCGCCGGCCGCGCGCGCAGGCCGCACGGAGCATTGCCGTGCGGGGCCCTCGCGCGTTCAGCTGGCCTCCAGACGGCTGCTTGTGCCTGGGCTGCGCGCGCGGCCGGGCGGAGAAGCGTCGATGCCGCGCGCAGCGGCCTCCCAGCGGCGAGCCTGCTGCGCTGCGGCACGATAGCCTCTGCCGGACGCGCGCAGCAGCCCGGCAATGCTGGAGGTCGCACTGCGCGCCGCCCGGTGGCGAGCGACCGCTGGCGGGCCCGGCTCGCCGCTGGATGCCTCTTGCGGCGCGCCGTGGCAGCCCGGCCGTGACCGGATGTCGTGCGGCAGCGTCAAGGCCGCCGGCCGGGTGTCGTGCGGACGCGCGAGGCGCCGGCGGTGTCGTGCGGCCGCGCTGAGCCGGCGGCGGTGTCGTGCGCGCGCGAGGCCGCCGTGCGGTGTCGTGCGGCCGCGCGAGGCCGCGGCGGTGTCGTGCGGCTGGCGCGAGGCCGCCGGCGGTGTCGTGGCGGCCGCGCGAGGCGCGGCGGTGTCGTGCGGCCGCGCGAGGCCGCCGGGCCCCGGTGTGGTTCGTGCGGTCCGCGCGAGGGGGCCGCCGGAGGCGCGCGGCTTCGGATCTTGGTGGACGAGAGGGGGAGGGTAAGGGTATAATGGTAATTTTTATATTTTTTAATAATAAAAAAATTAAAAATGGACCCAGATGATACTTTTTGAAAACTTAGGGACCCAGAAGATATATTTTTAAAAACATGGACCTGTATGATAATAATCCTTAAAGTTAGGGACCTGGGTGAAATTAACCCTAAATTTAATTATATATATGTTGGAACTTAATTGCTATTAATTTTTTAAAAAATTAGAAAATTTAATTTTTTTTTTATGTTAGATTTAGAAGTTTTTTTTAAAAAAAATCCGCACACTTCAGCTGCTCAGCAGGATAAGCCAACATTCCATCCCCATGATGCTCCAGTCTAGAACAAAAAATGGGATCTCTCCTTCTTCTTCTTCCAGTAAATTTCCCCCGTCCTCCCCAGTTTTCTTCTTCCTCTTACCCCCAGACGAAAACCCTAATCTTTCGAACTCTTTCCTTTTGTGCTGCTGCCCATCTCAGTCGCTCGACTGCACTCAAGAGTACTCCCAGGGGTTTCGGCCCCACCATCTCTTCCCAGAAATCTAAGAAAAGGAAACAAATTAAGAAGGGCTTTGTGCCGGACAACGAGGAAGAAGAAGATGAGGAGGACGAGGAACAGAACGAGGGGACGATCCCAGAGGTTGTGACGAACCGGATGATGAGGAGGATGGGGCTTTCGATAGGCATTCCACTGTCCATCGGGCTCCTCTTCTTCCCATTGTTCTACTATCTGAAGGTGGTGGTGAAGGTAGACTTACCCGCCTGGATCCCCTATTTCGTTTCCTTCTTCTTCTTCGGTGCTTCCCTTCTCGGAGTGAGCTATGGCATCGTCTCCGCTAGCTGGGATCCATTTCGCGAGGGTTCCTTCCTGGGATGGAACGAGGCCCGTCGCAACTGGCCTGTTTTCTGGCAGTCCCTTTGGAGCGGCGGAGGCAGGAAGTGACATAGCATTCTGCACTTGAAGTGTTTGATGTTTTGCTTAGCTCAGGTTCTGCTTCATGGATCTCACTCTCTGTTACAGTAGATAAATAATATTATTCAAGTTAATAGAAATGAATCATTCTGCACAAGTATTACAATATTTCTAATGAATTATATTCTCTTGTTGTGAGATTGGGGGTATTTCTCTTTTGTGAGAAAAGATGTTAATTTTGAGGCTTCCTTTATTGTGAGATTGAGTGTATTGAGAATTAGGATTGAGAATTTGTTCTATTTCATTATATGACTATACTTATATTGTGGCTTATACAATAATGGATTTACTTTCTCTTCCATGAATGTAGGCTCGAAAAAATTATGTGCTGAATCGCGTAACTTTGGTATCCCTTTGTTAGCTACTTTGCTTTTATTATTTTCATTGATCCTATTTCTACTGCGCTCCTACCGATTAGACGCGATTAATTCTTTCTTAATAAACTAGTATCAAAGCTACTTATTTGGATTCAATGGCGGTAAAGTATGAGACTAAGAAGTTCGATGGCTCCAAAAGCTTTGGATTATGGTAAACCAAGATGAAAAAGATGCTAGTCCAATAATGCCTAGCAAAGGCACATTTTGGGTTGATCCAAAATGCCCGAGACTTTATTAGAACAAGAAAAGGAGTAGATGGGTCAAAAAAATTTCACAGTCATCCAGCTATCTTTATCAAATGAGGTGTTAATCGAGGTCTTAGATGAAACAACTATGATAAGATTATAGCTTAAGTTGGAGTTTTTGTATATGACAAGAAGCATCTCCAATAAGCTCTATTTGAAGTAAATGTTGTATTTCCTTTGTATGCAAGAAGATACGCCAATCAAGTCTCATTTAAATGAATTTATTTCTATAATTTGGGACTTGAGAAATATTAATGTTAAAATTGAAGATGAGGATCGGACTTTGTTACTATTGTACTCTTTACCCCTTCCTACTATACATATTTTTGAGATATTATGCTATATGGAAGGAAAATCTTAACTTTGAATGATGTAAAAACTTTATTTCTCCCTAAAAATATAATAGTTAAGCTTGAGGGTGTCGGGAATGACAAGTATACTGAAGGATTAGTGGTTAGGAAGGAGATCTTCATAAAAAAGATCTACCTCAAGCCATAGTAAAAGCAAATTAAAGAAAAATATAAAAATTTGATTTATAGCTAAAAGAAAGTGTATATTAAGAAAAAATATTTTCTTAAAAAAAAAAGAACTATATAGCCAAAATGATCAAAAAAATATTAAATTAGTAGAAGCCAGTATAACTTCAGAGAGGATAGATGTTGACATTTTAATTGATATTTTTTCGATAATAGTAGGAGTTAGTGATGATAATAAGTGGATTCTTGGCTCAGCATGGTCATACCATATATATCCTAATAAAGATTGGTTATCATCTTATAAGCTATATAATGGCGGTAATGTATTGATAAAAGGCAATGTTATATGCAAAACTACTAGTTTAAGCACAATTAAATTAAAAATGCATAATAATATGATAAAAACATTGATAGATGCTAGACATATTTTGAATCTCGAGACAAACCTTATTTCTTTGTGTACACTTTGTAGTTCTGGTTGCACATTTATTAGAGATGCTAATAGTTTTAAAGTAAAAAAAGGTGCTCTTATTGCCATGAAGGTAAATAGAGTTGGCAATCTATATATATTGCAAAGGACAACAGTAAATGGTGTCGTATCAAGATCATCATCATCTATGACTGAAGATGACACCATTAAACTATGGTATATGATATTAAAACATATATGTGAGAAAGGTCTTACATTACTTACTAGTAAGAGTTAATATGCAATCAGCACGCAGGCAAAATTAACTTTTGTAAACAATGTCTTTAGTAAAAAAAAAGAAAGTTAGCTTCAGTATTGTAGTTACAATACCAAAAGCATATTTTATTATTATTTTTATTCAATTTTATAAGAATCTTTTCATGTTCCTTTCAAAGGTGATTCACAATATATGTTCATCTTTATTCATGATTATTCTAGGAAGGTGTGAGTATTTATTTTAAAGAGTGAAGATCAAGTATTTACTCATTTTAAGCAATGAAAGATATTAATAGAGAAACAGACTGGTAAGAAAATTGAAAGACTCAGAACTGATAATGATCTTAAAGTTTGTAATAAAAAAATTGATAATTTTTATAAAAGTAAAGGCATTCTCAGGCATAGAACAGTTGTACATACACCACAATAAAATAGTATTGCCAAGAGGATCAACCTTACTCTTTTGAAAAGATCTCACAGCATGCTCTCTTAGGCAAATTTAGGCCAAGAGTTCTGGGAAGAAGTAGTCTTTATAGCACCATATTTAGTAAATTGTTAGCACTTGGATTCATCATCGAATCTCAGCCGTGCATGTGGCATCTGAAAGCTCACTTTATTTATTATCGTTCACGATATTTCGTTCATCGGTCGTGATATTTAACTAATTATACTTTGTCTTTGTAGATCTCTTACGTTGGCCACGACATCTATGATGACTCAATAGCATTATGTATAGAAAGTGTTAGAAGAGATTAGTATGATTGATACTACGTCAATTAGCACTCTTTTAGCTGCTCATTTCAAATTATCTAAAAAAGATTCACCATAATCTATGGATGAACTCAAATATATAGTATAGGTATCATATGCTAATGTAGTAGGTAGTCTTATGTATGCTATTATTTGTACTCATCTAAATATTGCACAGATTGTTACTATTGTAAGCATGTTGTTGATCCAGAAAAGTTACACTGGCAAATAGTTAAATAAAGCCTAAGATATCTTTAGGGTTTAACTAATGCTTATTTATAGTTTGGCAGTAATGATGACTCTCTTATTGGATACCTCAAATCAGATTATGTAGGCGACCTCGACAGGGAAAAGTCATTGACAACTCATGTTTTTACACTTGGAGGATGCGCTATTGCTAGAAAGCAGTACTTCAGTTTATAGTTGCTTTTTTCATCATTGAGGCAGAGCATATGGTTATCACAGAAGCAATTCGACAGGCTATTTAGTTAAGGAGTTATATGATGAACTTTCAGATACTTCTAATACTACTGTCGTTTATGCAGACTCTTAAAGTATTATTTTTCTTATTAAAGATCTAATATTCTACAAGAGAATAAAGTATATTGATGTCAAATACGATTTTATTTGTAATGTCATTAGTGATGATGATATTAAAATAGTCAAGATTGATACAGTTCATAATGCAGTAGATATGCTTACTAAATCTTTATCTTCAGTTAAATTCAAGCATTGCTTGAATTTAATCAGCTTATATTACAGCTGATTCCCCTTTAGGTTATATTTTGAAGAGAAAATTCTGTTTAGAAAAGGACAATAAAGTATTTATTTGAGGGGGAGAATTGTTGATGATCAACTCAATCAAAATTGTGTTTTTTAGAAGCCAAAGAAGTTAAAAATATAGGCAATGTGAAAGCATGAGTTGAAGATGAGTAACATGAATTTGATCATGTGTTTTTTATGGTCAAATCAACCACCAAGTTGAGTCGCTGATTTAGATTTAATTTCGAATCTTTAGATATAAACAAGTCTTCGTAAAGGCGTGAATGAGCATTTCATTATTATCCTATCAAACAAATTAGGTTTAAGGAGAAAGAAGGAAAGTGGAGAAAATTTTTAATGTTCTTCTCTTTTAAGCTCTTTTCAATTATATTTTCTTATTTTGAGATTGAGTGTATTGAGAATCGGGATTGAAAGTTTATTTTATTTCATGGTATAACTATACTTATATTGTGGCTTTTATGATAGTAATTTTTTTTTTATGGACATAGGCATGAAAAAATTCTTGGTTGAATCACATAGATTCAGTATCTCTCTGTTATTTATTTTGTCGGTATTATTTCCATTGATCTTATTTTTGGTACTCTTCTAGTGATTAGACAGGATTAAACCCTAAAAAAAGCGATTGGAAGATTTTTTTTTTTATGATGTCTTATTTTTGGAAAAAGGATAATACCCACTAATCTTTTTTTTTGTCATAATAATATCCACAAATGTTTGTTTTAATAGGCATCTGTAAGAGGCCCATTATCTATGGATTTGTTTGAATTGCTGATGGTAGACTCGTCAGCCCATCAAGGGCCCAAAATTCTATAAGAAGCCCATTATGTATTCTTTTAGAATTTGAAATAAAATTGAAGTTACGTTGCAAATAAGAGTAATTGAAGTGTTATAAAAGGAATCCACACTATAAACTTCGGTCGAATAACACTGCCATCACTTCGAACATATAGACTAAGGCCTCGTTTGGTTCGAGGCGAGATTTTTGCTCAACACAAATTTCAACTATAAAAATCAACTTTATTTCACATCCAATACAAATACGAATATTAGAATTGAAAGTATTTCATATTTTATACACTTTTTAATAGTAAAATAAATTTCTCTCTCATTAAACTTAAAAAAAAAAATTTCATGACTAAAAAAAAAACTCAAACCAAACGAGGCCTAAAGGTCGGTTGCCGACTTCAGATCAAAGCTATAACAATGTGCTTTTCCAAATGGATGAACCAGAGGTGCAAGCTGATCAGCCTCGTTTGGTTCGAGGCGAGATTATTGCCTAACGCAAATTTTAATTATAAAAAACAACTTTATTTCACATCTAATACAAATATGAATATTAGAATTGAAAGTATTTCATATTTTATACATTTTTTAATAATTAAAGTAAATTTTTTTCTCATTAAATTTAAAAAATAAAATAAGCCTGACGAGCCGCTTCCCCTCTCTCACATCATGTGATTTTATATCTTGCTGTTGTCTGAAATTAGAAGAGATGACCACCGATCTCATAAATGCCTATACATCGCCCGTAATTAATTTGTGTGCTTCAAAGTCAAATAAAGAAAGGAAAGGAAATTAATTTGATTTGATGATGATAAAAAGCAATAGCTAGTTGTTGTCAAACGCTAAGACTAATTAAATATAGGGATAATTACTTACATGTCACATAATTTAAATTTTATTTATATCTTACCCATTTATTCTTAGTTAATTACGTTATGCACACTCAAAATATTATAAAATCTTACATATACATATTTTAACTTATTTCTATTATAATGAGTAATCATAGTTTTTTAATAACCTAATTATAGTTAGATTACAAAAAATCTGAGCTGTTCATCGTATTATTTTAAAGATATTTAAATATATTTTGAGTAAAAAATTTAAAACCTTAATGTTTTGGTGGCGGCAAAGGAAAAAGACATCCGCGACGTGAATTAATTTTAGGACAAATTAGCTCTTTAGTGTGGTATTAAGTAAGAAAAAAATATGTACTATTGAGAATAAAAATATAATTTTAATGACTTACTAATAATTTTTTTTTCAAATAGGTTTTGATTAAGTTTTAACTCAATTGTGTGTATGTAAGATTTTATAATGTGTTGAATATGCATAGCATAATTAACTAAGAATGAATGTGTAATATATAAATAAAATTAAATTGTATAACATGTAGGTAATTATCTCTTAAATATATGCGATTCTTGGTATATTATATATATATATATATATATAAACAATATAATATAATGATAAATGCAGGACAAGATCAACCTTTTATCGCCAATGGCATCCAATTATATATATATATATATATATATATATATATATATATATATATATATGTCTATAAATGGAGCTGAAAGGAACAGCCAATATTTAATTTTTATATATTTATAAATAAAAAAGGAGGCAGATCGATTAATCTCCATTGTGCGGTCAGATCGGCAAGGGCGGCCGCCGCCACCTTCCTGGTCGGAGGAGAGAACTCAGAGAAGGCATGCATAATTCGTCAAATTAAATTTAGAAAAATTTACTTATATCACTCTTAAAATAAATTTTATTATATATTTTATTTTCAAAATTATCTATTTACTTTTATCTCCCCTAAATTAAATTTAATTATATATTTCACTCCCAAAAATTGTTAGTTACATCAAAATTAATGGTCAATATTTAAAATGATTAATATTTAATGGTAATGGTTAATATTTCACCCCCAAAGTTAAAGTCACAGAAAGATATCGAGAGTGAGAAAAGGAATTTAGTTTGTAAATAATCATTCAAAATTAGAGGAATAAAAATAAATATATAATTTTGGGGTGAAATATGTAATAAAGCTTACTTTAAGGGTGATATAAGTAATTGCCCCTTAAATTTATCATCTATGATGTCTCGTTGGACTTAAAAAACAACGCTTTAAATAATTAATATTTGCAGCTTAGGCCAATCAATGGACCAGATTCTAGTCGGGTCAATCCTGACTCAAATTTAAATTTATATATATCATATTAGGTTATGCTCATAATTGATCCGAGAATTCTCTTGAGGTCAGAATTTAGACTTTTGAGTTTCATTTGTGTACAATAAAAGGCATTATTTGAAGTATTTTTTATAATTAAATCTAGAATTGTATTAAATTTATTAAATAAAATAAGAAAAAATGTTTTATGACTTTAAGTGTTTCAATATAAATTTCAGTGTATATATTATGGATACACATATATTGGTTTCGAAAATCAAAAAAGAAAATTATTGTGGAAGTTAGGTATAGATCAAATCGCATATTTAATTTTTTTTTAAATTTATGTGACAATTTATATTCATATTAATTTAATGAGATAAAATAAGAGAATGATTTAGAATCTTACTGGAAATAATAATGACGATAATTTTGAACTCCAATAAAATCATATCGAATCTTCCTTAATGATCTCCGAGTCACAATGAATGCAAATGTGTGGGTGTTTATGATTTGAGTCTTAATCATATAATTTAATTTTTTGATCACTATTTGTATTCTTATCACATGAAATAAATAGTGTAGTTTGCGGAGGAGAATACGATTCTTTCTTATGAGAAAAATAAAATATTTTGCTCATCCGACGCTAATAATTTAAAAAGAAAAATCTTATTAATCATTTAATATTTAAAATAACTGCCCTCGTTTAAATAATTAAATAATTCAATTAATCAAGAAATCTGCCTAATCAACGTAACTGCCACCCTCTGATTATTTTTTAATTAATCAATTAATTAATTAACTAAATCCACATTTAATCTGGAACTGTATTCTTCATCGGTGGATTAAAAAATGTAAATATTGGTGAGAAAATTTTTATCTCATTATTCAAAGGATTAAATTGAGATTTTTCTCTCAAATTTTAAATTTTTATAAGAATTTTTTTATGAAAAAAATACGTTCAGCTATAGGAATATCTTCTTGTGGTATATGTACCCACAAAGTAATCCATATCACATTATAAATAATAATTTAAATTTATTTTAAATAATCATATTATTTAAAATATAAATCAATCCAATTAATTATTGTGTAAAATTAATTTAGAATTCTTAATTCTAAATTAATAAATTTAACCTAACATGAAATATAGTTCATATAATTTAATGGAGCCATTAAGAGAAAATATGAATATTATAATTTTAAGTTCTAATAATTTTGATAATTAATTAATACTTTAATTAAATATCAAAATTATTAATTCTAAATTACACTACTAAAAATTTAAAGTTGAACTCTTAAAATTATAAAATTAAATATATTCAAAGGATTTGAATTATCATTGATATACTCACTCCATATAAATCAATCTTCCATAAATAATTTATAATTAAAGGTAAGTATATTTTGTCAATCTATTTAATTATATCTTTCTCCATAAATATCATTGATTCTCCATAAATGATTCTTTATTTAAGTCTCTCTACAAAAGGATTACTAGTTATATTGTATATTTATATATATTATAAATTAGATTAATAAACTGGTTAGATTTTAAAATTATGAATTTATACTATTTATATTCAAGTACTTTTAAAAGAAATGTATAAATTGTTGATTCCTCCCTTGCAGTAATATTGTGATTTTGATGTTTAGTAATATGTTTAAGTTAATTTGTACTAACAAAATTATTTAGTATTTTTAATCTCAGGTTTATTAAATTATATACTAAAATTGAGATCAATCAACTTGAAGAGAAAGATTCAAGTATTGAAGATTAAGTGAAACAAATTTTATCAGTCATTTTTATTTTATTTGAGAGTAGAATTATTATGAGGTTGATTTTGATTGATAGAATAGTCTGGATATGAGTTTGAGCACTTAGAATCACTGCGAGTTAATTAGATAATCTTAAAAGTTTGTCTATAGTTAAAATTCTTCTAATTATGTGGCCTAGTAGTGGTGATATTGTTCTAGATATTTTTTTTTGTTGTAATAGCTCCAGGACAGCTTAGCTTCAAGGCGATATAGGTGAACTTGGACTCAAGTGCTCAAACTATTCATCCACTCTTCTTCTAGCTCTCAAGATTCAATTATAAGAAGGAAGAGTAAGTGATTTTCTTTTTATTGTAGTATTTTAGTTCTTCTTTTCTGCCTTCACTTTGTGTGTGAAGAGGACCTCCAAATAAGGGTTGGAGGAGGTGAGTGAGTGAGCCCTCACTTAAAAGTGAGGAGGACTTCTAGTGAGTGGATAGAGGAGAATTTGTATGGGCTTCTTTGCCTAAATCAAGGAGTGTGTTATAGTGATATCTTTTCGATTAGAGTTGGGTGAATTCGGCACTTGTTTGAACCGAACCACGTTATATCATTGTTTTTTGTGAATGTGATTTTTTTTTGTCTGCACTTATATTTGCTTTCGCTTGTATTTTGCACTAATTGTTATATCTAGTAAATTAAATTAAATTTTAATTACGTCTATTCACCTCTCCTCTAGATGTCATACTTGATCCTACATAAATGAGTTGTTATTTGTGTTCAGACACAAGAAAGTTTGAATAAATATTTTTCTATTACAGTTAGATTATATCAAGGCTCAACTTTAAATTCGTATCTTTTTACTTTAGTTATAAAAATCCTGACTAGACATATCTAAGATGAAGTACATTAGTATATGTCCTCCATAGGTAATATTATTTTTATTAATAAAACTAAATAGGTAACCAAAATGAAATTTATGCTTTGGAGAAATATTTTAGAATTTAAAAGTTTTCATCTTAGTATATCAAATACTTAATATATGGAGTATACATTTAGTAAAAAAAAATACTTATATTAGTGATGTGATAATTGGTAATTAAATTATCACGAAAATTGAGCACTAAATTAGATTTCTTAGATCAATCATATAAAATAATGGTGAAGTAGATATTAACATTATTAGTAGGATTCAAGCAGAATGGGTGAAATAGAGAAATACTTCTGATGTGTTATTCGATAAAAATTTTTTATCCAAACTTAAGAGTAAATTTTATTAAATTGTAATAAGACCAATAATGATATATGGTATTAATGCTGGCCTATAAGGAGAAACATATAAATAAAATAAGAGTTACAAAAATAAGAATACTAAGGCAGGTGTGTGGGTATATGTGAAAAGATAAAATAAAGAATAAGTATATCTGCAAGAAAATTAGAGTTGCATCAATTGAGGATAAATTTAGAGAAAATTAGCTTAAATAATTTGAACATGTAAATTGTAGGCCGATTGAAGCTTTAGTTAGGAAAATCGAACTCTTGAATTTTCCCCACATACAAAGAGGAAGAAGGAGACTAAAGAAAATATAACAAGATGCTATAAGAAGTAGTCTTACTCACTTAAACCTATATAAAAATATATTAATTAATAGAGTGCATTAAAAACAGAAAGTTTATGTAGCCAACCCTACATAGTGAGATTAAACCTTGGTTGTTGTTGTTATTGTTGTTGTTGTAAACGAGTCAAATTTTAAATAAATTCTTATCTAATCCGTTTATTTGTAAATAGATCGTGTCAATAAATGGGATGAGTTGGCGGGTCAAAGAAAGATTCATTTTGAAATTTAATTAGATCAAAACTCAGATTAATCTGATTATGATCTGATTCATTAATAAGCCTACTTGCAACACCCAATGGGTCATGAGAACGTCCCTTTCTTTTAGCCCACCACGATATATTGATCATGGACTTTAGGCCATATTGCTTTTTTCTTAATTCCATGATCTAGTTTTCTTTTTTCATTGAAACTTTATATATGCTTTTTTTTTTCCACTTTTCCTTTTCTCTCCCAATAATTACAGCTGAGCATTAAAATTAAATTCTAACTTTTTAAAACAATAATTTAAAACTTAAATTTTCTAATTTTAAAATTTTAGATTTGGTACAAGCTAGAGAGAGCTTTTATATGCTTATGGTAAGGTAAACATCTTTTTGCACAGGATATGGGACTAAAATACCTCAAATAAAATAGGTTTTACTTTTGTGAAATAACATTACAAATAATAAAAGTAATTGGCTTTGCTATATACCTTATTAATAAAATTTCATGGATATTTTATCAAAAAAATAAAAAATAAAATTTAATAAGAACAATCAGGTTTCAATATTCCAATTAACAATAAAATTTTTCCTTTTATTAATTTCTCTTTTTTTAATTTTATAGCAACACAAGATTTTAACCCCTCATAAATTTTTTTTACTAAGGTGCCTATTTCATGTAGTGAGGGCTGACTTTTTTACCTCTCACTGAGCAAACAAATAACGTATATCAGATGAGTATTGCTTTTTGTATGAATATTCTAATCAAGTGTACTCATTTTTTGGTGGGACTGAGTTTTCAACTGATTGTCACCACAGTGGCTTCACTTGGAATGGAATTTTTGTAGCCTTCTTCTTCCTAAATTCGCCTGTCGCCTACACAACAACAACAATAATAATTAATAAAGAATCACTCTTCAGCCATATCTCATCCACCCCTGTCCGCTTAATCACTGGAAAAACTGCCTGCCATCAGTACTCATGTCACCTTTGTTGTATGAGCCGTATGGGTATAGAGACTAGTGCCAACTACTTTAAGGAGATCTAGTGCTGTGATGGTCTCTAATAATTCCGCCAGCACCTACTTTTCCATTTAATCTAGCAAAACAATCAAAGTTGACCATGATCTAGTTGAGGGTGCGGGCGAGGGGGGGCTAGTGGAAAGAGGAAGGATTTAGGTGACACTAAGGGCTTGCTTTTTTATTACTTCTTGTGTAGATATATCTTTTGATATATCTAATATGACAGTGTGTGCAATTTAATTTGGGTCTTCAGTGGATATTATGATGATAATTCTTAGAGATTGTGCCAATGTAATAATGTTTTGACTTCTAATTAATCAAGCAAATATATCCTGCTTGACTAACATTACTTTTTTTTTGACACCTTTCTAGACAATTATTCATTTTGAACTTCGAGGTTTGTTGTATCTCTTCAACATGGTATCTTCGATAATCTTATTCAGTTTCCTTCGCATAAGAAGGATAAGCCCAATAGGTATAATATCATGCATTTAATTTGTTGCTAGAAATCAACCAGAAGAATGAAAGAGATTTTTTACGTAGAAAATCGATCGAGCGGAAAAACCACGGCACCTTTCCGGCGGCTTCAAAGATTTTCACTAATGTATACTTTTTATAAGATAACAGTGATGAAGTGGGGAGAAGGTTGAGCAGAGAGATGTTTAAGCAGAAAATTCCAGGAAAGTAGTGCCTTTTCTTTCTGTTATAATGAGATTTTATACTCTAATCTGATTTCTGGAGTCACTTCAAGAGAATGAGCTACATCTTTGATGTCAGGCCAATGATGTTTGCTATATTGGCGTATTATGGCCACGGCTCATGTACGGATAGTACTGTCCAAGGGGGGGTCATACCTCTTAAAAACGGTATGGAGCCCTGTACCTCACATTGTGTGTAGGTAGTTCGTCGTGGTCTCTTCGGTGTGGCCTCTTCGATAACAGCCTTTCGCTTTGGGATCTTCTCCATTCGCCGTTGAGCACCTGTGACGCCAATGTCACGTAAGTTTCTATGTGTATGCTTCAGATGCGGCGGCGTGGATCCAGACGTAACAGATATGCATCAAAATTTAGAATAAAAGTTGACATAGATCAAAATCTAGAATTGAGTTTGACTCCAAAGATTGGCTAATATAAAATACCTCAATTTGTTTATGATGAAAAGTAATAATAGTCGTATACATGTCTTGAGTTCTCTTACTAAATTAAAGTACTCAGAGACTTTTGAGAGACCAATATGGTCCAAAATAAGAGAATACTAACTAGCTGGTAATAATAAAGCAATAAAAATATTATTTAAAAAATCAATAACAATTAAGTAGAATATATAATATTTAATTCTTCTCTCAAAGGTGAAGTGCTAGTGATATATTTTTATATATTTATCTGGGCATGTTTGCGAGCCTTTTTATAGTTTTCATCAAGGGATTTAAATCTCTGTGGCCTGATTTGAGAAACTAATTAATTATAGGACTAATTACACAGGCCATTCAATTACCTTCTAATTGGATCAATTCTTCAGTAAGATTAATGCTAATAAATAAGCGAGTGCTTGATTATATGATTAAAATTAATTAATTAGATTAAATAGAAGATATGATACAAAATAATACAAAAAGATGATAATATATATATATATATATTAATTTTTACTAGTAGTAATGATATTATTACTAATCAGCAGGTATATTTACGAGTATATTTATAAATGTTAATTTTAATAAAATTAAATTTAAATAAAAATATTTTTTAGAGTTGTGTGTATGATCATAAACAGTTAAAAAATAAGCTTTAGGCTCTGTTTGATAATAAGAAAAAAAAAGAAGATTTGGTTGAAATTTTTAGCTATTTTTAAAAAATATGTATGATGTGAAATAAAGTAAGTTGGTTATATTAAAAATTATATATGATGTGAAATAAAGTGATTGTTTAATGTTGGAATTTGTGTGAGATGAGATATAAAATAATTTTTTAAATTTTTTTAAAATAAATTTAAGATTTTAACCGTGAGTAATTTTAGCTATGATTTTTAGTCCATTACTAAATAGAGCCTTAAAGTTGTATAATTTACACAATAATATTATCGTATATATTATTTATTTGGCAAAATTCAAGAAGAGCACTTCAGGCACCACCTTCAGCATATATGCGTGCCATTGGCGGGGAGCAGCGGGGGAAAATCAGACGGCGGGGCACGGCTACTGTTGACTTTTTCCATAATGATTGCTCTCACGTGTGCCAATAGCTGCTCGGCACGTATTGAAGCCTCCCTTGGTTTGACCTGGATCGATCACGGCGACAGCCGGCGGGATCCAACCATCCAAAATCCAATTATTGCATCCCGTGATTCGTGTGCCAGCTGCCCGACCAAGGCGGTGGGGTCTGCTTTGACCAACTAATGCACGACACCTGTACTCTAGAAGGTCAAAGATCGGCACGTCAAAGTACTGCTGGACCGTACATGTGATAACTCACATTAAAAATAATAATAAATTAAGCGGACCTGGTGAACCACTAAGCCCTATTAGGCCAATCAACCGATCAGATCATAACCCAATTTGATCCAAATTTCAATCAAATTATCTTATTAAATAGAATAGTTTTTTTATTTTAAATAATAATTTGAAATTCGACCCAATACTTTTATATATTTAGTGGGTTAGGTCCGGAGCACTGATCCAATTCGGTAAAATTCGATCCAAATTTTTTTAAATAATATTATATGTTTGTATTGATACTTTTATTTATTTAGATGTTTTTATTGATTCTTAAGATAATATTTTCTTATTAAGACAAATAAATAAATATAAAAATAAAATATAATGCATAAGATTAAAGTTTTATTTATATTTGGTGATATAAAATTTTACTAAATGTTATATGTTATTAATTTATATTATATTTACATTATTTTTGACTGATTTTATTAAGATTATGATTTTATAATTTTTTTTGTTTATAATGTTATTTTAAATATTTCATATTTTTTATAACATTTATATATATTATTATTTTTATTTTGATATATATAATTTTTATGATGATTTAAAATATTATATTAATATTTTTAGTTAGGTATATTAAAATTAATATTTTTAATAGAAATAAATAATATAAAATACATATTATTTACTTATTTTATTTTTCATATTTTAAATTTATATTTAAAGTTGATTATTCGATAACATATATACTAACTACTAAGTAACGGATTAATTATTATTATTACTATTATACATATAAATTCAAAATGAATAAAAAGTTTTCATTCTGTTAAAGAAAATTAATGACTTAAATAAATAAATTATAATTAGTATAAGTTCCAAGTGATCAACCTGAAATTTGATCTAAAAATTTAATTTGTCGTAGGTCATGAATCGAATCCAAATTGGCCCCAATCCAAATTTAATTTTCTCTCTCTCTGCACTAGCCTTCGTTTGTCTCTCCCTTGCCTATGTTTTCAGTTTTCTCGTCTATTTTTTTTTTCTTTACTGAGTTCAAGCCAAAGTCGAAATTGACTGATTAAAATTTAAATTTCATGATAAAAATTTCAAAGAGAAGATATATTTTTAAGATTTAATTTGATAAAATTTTAGTGTTTTCACTATATTTTGAAATATTTTCTATAAATCTTAATTTAAATAGATATATTTTTAATTCTTCTCAAAAGATTTTTAAATTTAAAAATTAATTTAATTTAATTTGTATATACATATAATTTTATATTTATTTTGAAAATTAACTGGAATATTTAAAGAGAATTTTATATTAAAATTTTAAAATAATTTTTAGGGTGAATAATTTGTTTGTATGATTTTAGATTTGACTAACACAGAGTAGGTGTGAGATTTGAGGTGAACCTTAAATATTTTTGAAATTGGTAGGTACGTCTTAGTTAATTAAGTAATATTTTTATATATATACACCCTCCTAGTGTGGATATTTTATCGTATTTATTTGGCATCTCAATAGACGTGATCATAGAAATACAACTGCTTTGAACACTCTTTGATATCTGATTATTTAATTTATTTATTATTATTGCAACTTTACACCTTATTTGCTTTATTGCATGCTCATTTATTATTTTTTGTATATTTGATATTATGTATATATGATTCGTTATATTTGGAGCACATGAACTTTTATGCATGCTTAAGATATAATAGATCAACATGTGCAACTAGATACTTTTGTCTAATGTAGCTCATGAGCCGGACTGACAAGTGCCTGTTGTTTGGGATTGACAAGTCTTTATAAGAACCGGCGGGTTTACTTTGTTAGACTTCGACCTAGTAACTCAGTAGATTATTATAGCATTAATTAGTATAGATATAATAATATATGAATGACATCGTGTGATTATCTGTTATCTTATGATGTGCTTTGTATGTTTGTCAGCTTTTCATATTTTCGTAATTTAAATTCTGATTATCTCTAGTGTATATTTGTTTAGCCTTCGAACTTACTTACTCATTTAAGTCTGAACTATCCACTGAATAGTTTATACTCACCCCATTATTGTTATATTTTTTTTATAAATTAATGCTAAGCAGAAAGATAAAGTCAGCAAAATTTTTATTTATTTTTGTTGTATATTTTAGATATGTACTTTTATACAAAAACTAGTTTTATAATGATATTATATACTGTGGTTTAATATAAATATATATAGTGTTGATATACTTATAATTTGTGAGAGGTTATATAATTATTGAAATTTTATATTTTTTTACTATTTGTTCCTATTTTTCTCGTTCTATTATGATGCTTAGTAAATTCAATTTGCTAGAACAGGGTGTGATAGTATGCGTTCCTTCCCACGCGTCCATACTAGATCTCAAAGAAACGGAGGGCTAGCGCTAAGATCTAATGAAGAAAAGACCTACTTTCCAGCGGAGCGGTCCTGTCGCCTGTTATTTATTATGTAAAATTTGGGACCTGAGCGAAATTAACTGAGGTGTTAATTGTGTGCTTATAATTAAATTAATGGCTGCAGGTTCTACATTAAGAGCTGATTAAGCAAATGCAACGTCGTAATTAATGCACATGAGGGGACATGTCAAATATGCAGAAGATAACTCATTTTTGTAGATCATGAGAAACACAGTTAATACAACAAAATTAAGGTTGCATTAAATATATTCAGAATTGAAGTGATGCTCGTGTCCTGAGGCTTAATTAATTAGTTAATTTGTGAAAATAATAATTATCAGATCTATAAGGAAAAGGAATATATAGTATATACTAGGGATATAATTTGGAATACGGGGCAATTAGAGAGGATCAGATGATCTCTATTCCAACATATATTTACTATTACTAAAGAATATCGAATAAATTTCTAGATCCTAGAGAGACGCAATTATTAGTGCAGCATCGCAGGAAATTAACCTGAAGATTAATTAATTAATTATAGGCCATTAGTGCAGCATCGCAGGAAATTAACCTGAAGATTAATTAATTAATTATAGGCCAGCTGAACTTTAAAGCATAATGCTATCTGTTGGTTGGTCTCCAACTTTGAAACCTTCTTTCACAATAATTTTTTTCTAATAGCTAACGGGAACTTTCTCTGTTTGGTAATAGGAAAAAAAAGAAGATGTAGTTGGAATTTTTAGTTATTTTTGAAAAATGTGTATGATGTGAAATAAAGTAAGTTGGTTATATTAAAAATTGTGTATGATGTGAAATAAAGTTGATTGATTTATTGAGAATTGTGTAGGATGTGAAATAAAGTGATTGTTTAATATTGGAATTTGTGTGAGATGAAATATAAAATAATTTTTTAAGTTTTTTTAAAATAAATTTAAGATTTTGGCCATGGGTAATTTTAGCCATGATTTTTAGCACATTGCCAAACAGAGCCCTAGGTATAAAAATATACAAGGGCAGGCGATTTTTTTAATTAAAATGATCTACGCAGTATTCACGATCATTTCGTTGGTGATCAATTGGGCACAAATATAATATGTTATAATTTAGTTTGTTTGATTATTTCATCAAGCTAGAGTTGTTTTTATAAATGATCAATTTAATTAATTTATTACGTACATCAATATATATATATATATATGTTAGTTTTTAATTTTGCTTTCATTATAGCTGGAGAGCAGCCATTTTTATTGACATGTATATATAGATCACTACTTGTGATTAATTAACTTAGAATCTTTTCGCCAGACGTCAGAGCTGACGAATATCATATTCGTGAAGCCCCCCACAAAAAAAAAAGTCAGAAAAGCACGCACATATGTATAACAGTATGCTAAAAGAAGAAGCAAAAGAAAATTAAATATATACAGTCCAACTATTGCTGTCCACATATAATTAATATAATATGAACAAAAAGAAAAAAAAAAAAAGGCTAGCAGTAAAGTTTTTCATTTTTTCTATATATCTCCGGCGACCTGTTCACATTTACAAAGAAACTCAACTCAGGCACGCACGCACGTTCTCTTCAATTTAATTCTCTGCAGGCTAATTCCCATGCATGTTAGTTAAATCATAACTTAATATTTCTCATTATTCGATCATCAATCCGGTCCTTTTTTTTTTTCCATTTATATGAAATCACTGACATCGAGCAACTCAGGAATGTGAAAATTGATCAGTGAGTTGCTGCAGTAGCTATCCTTGTCATCTTGATCTGTAATATTATTGCTGCTGCAGCTGTTCATCTGCAGGTGCGTGGAAGAAGAGTAATTGTTTAAAGTCGGGCTCGACGCAGGCGTTGATACAACCGAAGTGATTCTCCTATAGTCCTGATTGTCGGGGACCGGTAGCTGGAAATATTCGGAAGATTCGTATGCAGAGTTTTTGGGCATCTCGAGTAATTCCCCCACGTTCTGATCATCATCATGATATCCGGGATTAATTACGGTAGCAGCAATATCTGCCGGCTCGAAGTCATGATTTTTGCTGAAACTGTAAAGCCGACTACTATTACTAGACTCATTGATCTCCTGCTGCCATATGGTACTTGTGATATGTCGTTCAGATTGAAACGACTTCCACGAATCAACGAATGATTGATGATGATCAGCATCGGATGCGGACGTTTGTTGAACTTGAATGTTAAGGAAATTAGGTGGTGGGTTCGAGGTAATATTGTCTAATTGCGGATTTTGGATATGGTTTTGTTGGCTTTGGGACTGGAAGAGATTGGTGGCAAACCTAAGAAGCTCAGTGTTGACAATAGGATCGAAGCCAAGCAGCGTGGAGACGTCCAGCTGATCATGAGGCGCTGGAGTTATACCACTCATCAGCAGCGCAGGGTTGAGGAGGGAAGAGAGATCTAGGAGGTCAAGGCGAGGGCTGTGTGTTACGGGGTCTATCCCCATTCGAAGAAGCCTTTTTCTGATGTGGGTGTTCCAGTAGTTTTTTATCTCATTATCAGTTCTTCCAGGCAACCGAGCTGCGATCGCCGACCACCTGAACTCATTCAATTCAACAGCCAATAAAATAATTAGTTAGCTAGGGCTGTTTAATTGGTTAAAGCACTACTACTGCATCTCCGTTCTAAAGATGCAGCATTTGCGCATGCATGCATGAAGTATATATATAATTATAGCATTCATACTCACTTGTTGCCCAAGATGCTGTGTAACTGAATGATTGCCTCCTCCTCTTCGAAGGAGAACCTTCCTCTCTTGATGTCCGGTCGAAGGTAGTTGGTCCACCGTAGCCGGCAGCTCTTCCCACATCGAGCCAATCCTATTTGTAAAAATTGGCGTTTTGTTTAATTTCATGATCATCGAGTCACTTGGGAGCTAGTTCAACTTAACTGGACCGGAATTATACAAGCGAGTCACTTACCGGCATTCTTAGGGAGGGTTCTCCAACTGCCATGGCCATGCTTTTGTACATAGTCGATGAGTTTCTGGTCTTCCTCGGCAGTCCAGGGGCCTTTTTTTAAGCCATTTTTATCGCAACAAGGACCTCTCCCCATCTCCAGAGAGATTTCTACACGCACCCTACGTCTGAGAGAAGCAATTAGTATATGTTAATGGAAGGAGGAGAAAGAGGAGACAAGCGGGCTGCTGGGAATCGGAGAGACAGATGAATTGTTTGAATGGAGGAAAATATATGCTTATTGGGGTAGGGATATATAGGAAGAGGTTGAAACCAAAGTAAAAAGTCAACAGGATCGGCGCCGGCTTTTGTTTCTTATTGCGTCCACGTGTCACATTTATATGTTTAATACTTATTAATCTTATTTATTTACAAAGTTCCCTCTATATATTCATAAGAGCTTAAAAAAATTAACCTAATTATAAAGCGACGTTCAACACTAGCTATAATTAGCTGCCGTTGACCGTCTGCTTACACGTAGCCCTTAAAGCTTTTAGGGCTGATGGTGCTATCTAATGACTCATCCCCCAGACTTATTAATTGGCTTGGGCGAGCAGATCGTATCCGTATTTCTGCGCGTACGTAGATCTCTACGTATGCAATAACGTGCATGCATTATGTATAATTTCGTCATTATGCGTGATTATTTATGTCTCATGGAGCAAACGTATGGGTGCGAGTACGTGTCGATCAGCTGATGGCTAGCTACTGTATTTTTTATTTTTTATTTTATTGTTTGAAATTAGCTACTGTCTTTTAATTGAGGTTGATTTGTTAGACTTTCGATCCGTGCATTATTTATGAGCATAAATCATGATTAATTAATTAATTAAATAAGTGCCAATAAAGAATAGGTTCACTTAAAGGCCTTCTTTGTCACCATCCAAAAAAAAAAGCTAAATCTAATATTTTAGTAATATTTTAAATTTATTATAAATTTTAATAATTTTATTTTATATCCAACGTAAATTTTTATTTTACATCTAATTTTAATCTTAAAATCAATTTTATTTTACATCTTAAATATCTCTCAATATTAAAATAAATTTTTTTCTCATTAACTCTATAAAATAAAATATTTTTTTTTTACTTATTTTTTGGTTGGTGCTAAACAAGGCCAAAAGGTCTATATACTATATTATTATATAATATATTATATATTATATTATATATATATATATATATATATATGTGTGTGTGTGTGTGTGTGTGTGTATTATCTCGACACAAAACTAGCCATAAGCATATAACAGAGGCTTAGCTATACAATTTTGCATGTTATTTATATATATATATATATGTATATAATTTTGATTGATGAGCTTAATTATTGATTTTAGGTGAATTCATACTTGAAGATATGGATATTATGATATAGATTCATAATTTTAAAAAATAACATCTGAGTTTGTGAACTCCATTTATAAGTTTTTCAATTTGGCTCCAATTAGTTAGGTCATTTTTTATGAATTTTGTTAATTTTTTATCTGAAAAAATAAAAATAAAATTTTTTAAATGCAATAATATAACAACTAAGCTTTTATTCTACTAAAAAAATATATTTTAAATTTATACATAATTTAAAATTTATTAAAATACCTTTCCTTCTATCTCCCTCCTCTGATCTCTCCATTAGTGGGGAAGAAAGCAAGGACTCATAATGCCAATCTGTGAAAATTAGGGATTTATTTGATGTTATCCTTTAATCAAGACTATGACCTATATGATATTTGCTTTAGTTTTATTACTAATATTTTATTGGTTGAGTGGCTACTTGTTCAACTTAATTATAATGACAAATCACATATTCACATCCTAGTAAAATTCAAAAATAAAAAATTTGCATAATTACTCATAGCGCAAAAAATAGTCTTCGGCAAGTACCCACAAAAACATCGAACAACTAAGCTAGCATTAATGATTGAGTAGCCTGAGTGGAAGAGAAAGCTTAGAAAACTCAAATAACTAAAAGTAAATAATTTTGCAGAAATAGCCAAAGAATCAAAGAAGTATGATAAAATAAAATAAAAAAACTTATATACACTAGAATTTATGTAAAAACTCTTATGAAAATTATTAGAGGCTGTAGTATGTTATTTTTTTTAGACGAAAATTATTAGAGGCTGTAGTTAAAAAATAAAATAAAAGTATGTACAGTATTAGAATTGACATAAAAAAATGAATTATACTGCATGTTATATAAAGTTATTTTTATATTTTTAAAATTTTGTTATTGTCCTTATCACGTGAGTAAAATTAACTTTTTATTTATGTAACATTATTATTATTTTGTATGAATTTTTGTTAAATTTAATATTTAAAATTATTTATAAGAGCTATAACGTATTTTTATATATAATATATTAAACTTGTGGTATATTAATATATAAATGCACAAGATTAATTCTACAACTCTAACGAACGATTTTTTAAGTAATTGTATTTATATTTTGAAAAATGAATATTTCATCTGTGAGTAATAATTAATGATGCACAATGCTTCTAATTGTATAATTTACAATAAGTGAACATAAATATTTTTTATTTTATTAATATTCAACGGCTAATATAGACTGTGGTTGACGAAGGGATTGTGTGAATGCAATCGCATTAATTGTTGGCTGCAGCTGGTGCAAATTTATTGCGCGTCAGCGCCTTATTAATCAAATCAAATTACGATTCATATCAAGATATATAGATGAGCATACACTTAAGTAACGGTGTTAATATGGATCGAAGATCACAAACCGATCAAAAACCGATCAAAAATTGATCAAAAATTGATCAAAAATCGATCAAAAATTAAATTAATTTTAGATCGAATTGAAATCGAGTCAATCTAAATGAGCCGATTAACGTGTCAAAAGTTCTGCGCAGTAACAAAATCGGCTCGATCTAGCTTGAAATCGGCCCAAATTAAAATACACACATATATATATTATAAACTGAGCTGATTTCGAGCTGGATCGAGTCGAGCGATCGGCTAAAAAAATAATTGAGATTTGATTTATTTTCAAGTCGGCTCGAAAATGAATCAAAATCGACTCGAAGTCGATTGGAATCAACTCGAGCTGGCTTGAAGTCGAACCCAATCAAGCTCGAGTCGATTTTGAGTCGATCGAAATGTAATCAATCCGATTTCAAGCCGGTATTGGCTCGACTCGAAATCGGATCGGTAAAAGCCCTACACTTGCGTAGTGTAATAGATCTCTTGTTTTATAGCTCGAAAAATTTGAATTCAATTAATTTCACTTAGGCCCTCAAAGTTTGTCTAATTAGTTATAACGGTTCTCAAATGTCAAAACATGTCGTCTAAGTCTACAATAGTTTCTATATAGTTCACTAGGGCTCTAGTTATTTTTAAAAAATTTCCAATCAGGTCCAACATAACGTTTTTCCTTTAAAATACCGTTAATTTATTAAAAATAAAATAAAAATAAAATAAAAATATTTTTTTTTTTAAATTATGGTTTAACCCTCACTCGCGCGCAGCGCGTCTGCGCACGAGTCGCCTGCGCTCGGCCTTTCGAGCCGGCAGTGGCCTCGCACGTCGACGGCAGCCGCGCACAGGAGTCGGTGTGGGGGTCGCCGCATTGCGCGGTCTCGTGTGCCGACGGCCTCCTGCACACGGCTCCGCGCACAGGGGTCCGTGCGCCGGTCGCCGCAGCTCACAGCCGTAGGCGTTCGTAGCGTCGGCAGTTGCTTGCACGCGGCCTCTTGTGGGGGCGGCTTGCATGCGGCTCTGTGTTTCGGCGTTTGAAAATGATATATTTTAAAAATGACGGGAGACTTTGCAAAGAATAAGTGAGTTAGACCTCTAGCGGAGATAAATGACAAGTAGGAAGATAGAAACACCGGAGGCTCTATTGGGCAAGAGTTAGCTTTCCCTATGATTGAAACGGGGAGGCTCGGAACGGAGGAGAGTGTGTTTAAATCTGATTCTCTAATCACTGTAGAGAATTCATGTGAATCAACCACCTATCGATGAAGTA
The DNA here is from genome assembly GCA_002786265.1 of Apostasia shenzhenica. Classification (NCBI taxonomy): domain Eukaryota; kingdom Viridiplantae; phylum Streptophyta; class Magnoliopsida; order Asparagales; family Orchidaceae; genus Apostasia; species Apostasia shenzhenica. The sequence goes on from KZ454830.1 coordinate 1,988,342, forward strand.
GGAGAAATGCTCTAGAGCCTGTATCAAATCCCAAGTTAACAACCCTAATAAATCAATCAAGAAGATAAGGCAAAAGGCAGATTGAGTCTAACTACAATGACATCATTAGTAATATGCCCAAAAAGGCCGACTCCTTCTTTTGCTTTTGCACGAAGCATCTTAGGATCTCAAAATCCAATAAGCAATCATGGTAATTGTTTTTGGTCACATGCTATATATTAAATGATTGGCAATGATGATTGTGTTAGGAATGTCAAATAAAAATGATCATTGTAATCCGCCTAATAAATATCCAATTAAAATAATAATAATAATAATGATCCAATCACTGAAAATATACAAAATAATTAGTTATACTTAGCTAAAATCAGGCTATATATATACATATACATATACATATATAGATATATACCTATATATGTGTTAACATGTGGTTCCAGCGCTGCATTCCTGCCGTACACGTGGCCCCGAGCTGGCCTTTAGTCTTTGTTTATTTACTAATTAATTTATCTATTCTCACAGGTCTCAAACCTTGGTCAAACCTTAGCCACGAGGGTTCAATCAAAGCCTCATCCCCGACGAGCCAGGACCATTCCTGCTAACATCGATGACGATATTACTCAGCTGTACCTGTCACAGTCAGTGTGGCCCGACCGCGCCGTTCCCCATGCAAAATACTTTTTCTAGACCCGCAAATCAAGGATCCGCATGCTCCAGCTGTCACGGATCCCCAGAGGCTGCATCAATACTAAAAGATCATGCTCCCCTTTTGTTGCTTTTGGTCCCTTCAGCGGCCGACAAGCGGCTAGAGATCAGAGTTTGCTCACCTCCTTTTCTTCGGAAAAATAGGACAAAGCTGTACAGTCCACCGCCTACAAATACCCTTGAATAGTCTTCAGCTAAAAAAAGGCGAAGAAGGGAAAACAACTCCCAGAACATAGACAATTATCTGGTCCTCTTGTTCACACTGTATGAGAGCTCCAACTGTGGAGCGCTCTCTCTCTCTCTCTCTCTCTCTCTCTCTCTCTCTCTCTCTTTCTTTCTAAGCATTGTATGAGCTCTTACGACTATCCCTTTTTCATAGTGAAATCCTTCAGCTGATCGTCAGGTGGACGTAGAGGAACTCCTCCCTGAACTATCTTAAACCTCTGTGTGGTGCTCTGGGTGTTTCTTTCTCTCTCTCTCTCTCCTTCGAACCATAACTAACAGGTTTACCCCTTTGCGCGCCGCCGTCTCTCAAGACTCTTTCTCTTTTTTAGTGTTTCTTGGGATTCCCTACATCTCACGTCAACATCTTCTGGTGCTCCAATTGAGAAACTGAGAAGATAGTGGCTAGGAGCGCAGAACCAACTCCGCTGCCCGCAGTACGCACGCAGGTGAACCTTCCGTTCGGGGGCCGGCCGATAGAGCTTCAGCCTCAACTTCTCGGCATCACGTCGGATCTACTTCCTCCTCCAGGGGTACTCGCGTCTCAGAACTTCCGGGGATGCTGGCGAACCTCATCGAGCTGGTCACCGGCCTCACAGCACAGCAAGCCGTGATCCTTAGGCAGACCCAGCCGGTTTACGCAGTAGTACTTCCTCCTCCGCCGGTCGCGGCGACTCCTGAACCTTTCCTGTCAACTGCGGTGGCCCGTGATCATCTTTCGCCGGCTGTGGCAGCCCGAGATCCTGTCCCGCCGGTCGCGGCAGCACCTCCGCCTCTCCTGCTGGCTGTGGCGCCTTCCATTCAGTTGTCTGGTTCTTCCCAGCCGCCCAGACGCCCTCTTCATCAGAAAGTTCGCCAAAATCCTCTTCCACTATGTCCTCTACCATAACCTACCTGCCTTCCACCTGCTTTCCCCCCTTTCGTCGCCGGGAGAGATCCTCTCTTTCCAAGCGTTCAGACCCCCCATGGGCCTGATCCCTTCTTCGGCCCAATGGACGGCAATGCTCCTTTTGCAGATGCCATCCGGCTGGCCCCAATCCCAGAGGACTTCAGGCCGCCGCGACTTGAAGCTTACAAAGGCACAACTGACCCACGCTAGCATATACAAGGATTTGAAACCGCGGTCCGTTATCGCCAAATAGATGTGGCTACCAAGTGCCACCTCTTGGCAAATACTCTGAAAGGGGCGGCATTTAGCTGGTTCATCAAGCTCCCCATGGGTCACATCTCCTCCTATGAACATCTGAAATGAGAGTTGGTCTCCCGTTTCACTGGCCGAACCCGAATGGTCATTTTTGACATGGTGCTCGCCAACATCAAGCAAGGCGAGAAGGAAAGCCTCAGGGATTACACTAACCGCTTCTTCGCCACCGATACAGAAGCTAAAGATATCGACCCTGTCGTGGTCATGCATAATTTTCGGAGGGGACTCAAGATTGGGGATCTATCTAAATCCCTGCAGATGGCCAAGCCTCGGAGCTACCCAGAGCTGGTGGCTAGGGCCAGCTAATTCATGCTCCTTGAGGATGCTGAGTCCTCCCCCCGGTGTCTCTGGAGCAAAGAAGAAGAAGAAGAGGAAACATAGCGGCAACGAACCCCCGGCCACGATGATGCATATGGCCAAAGGTCGTGGTCGAGATGAGGGGAAACTGCGACACATTCAGCACTAGAAGCACTTCTTCTCTCGGCCGCTTCCTGAAGTCTATACGGCGACCGTAAAACAAGGTTGGGTCCGACAGGCCAGACCCAAGCCAGCGCCTTCAGCCGGGGTGGACCCTAACAATTATTGTGAGTTCCACGGGAGCTACGGGCATAGGCTTCACAAGTGCCGAGGCCTCAAAGCTCTGCTCGACAAACTAGCGGATCAGGGCAAGCTCGAGGAGTTCATGCAGATGGCACCGACCTTCAACGCTACCCAGAAAGGGAAGGCCCCCGAAGATACTGGGGCTCCTACTAAAGCCCTGCCATCTCCAGGCCCCAGTCAGCAGGGGCGCCCTTATCCTCCTCCCACAAGAACGATCAATGTTATCCTTAGCATTGATCCCACCGCCGCTCACCGCCAGGTGGTCGAGGTCGACGGCATATCTTGGCAGCATGCCTCCTCCATCTCGCTCACCTTCTGCCGAGAAGATCTCCCCCAATTGGGCAACCTCCACAATGAGTTGATTGTCGTCACCGCTCGCATCGCTGATTTCGATGTTCGGCAGGTGCTCCTCGACTCTGGGAGTGCCGCTGACATCCTGTTCGAGTCTGCCTTCCTCCAGATAGGCTCGAGGAAGCAAACCTCCTCCATGCAGGAACCACCTTACTTGGTTTCTTCGGAGAAAGAGTACGACCGCTGGGTTTCATCTTTTTGCCTATCTCTTTCTGCGATGACAACGGCTATGCCATGAGCATAGTGAACTTCGTTGTCATCAGAGCTAAATCTGGCTACAACGCCATCCTTGGAAAGATGACTCTTAATTCCTTCGGGATGGTGATCTCCATGCCACATCTCTACGCAAAGTTCCCCACCTCCAGCAGCGTTGTCACTATCAGAGGAGATGTCAGACAGGCTACCCGGTGCTTCCAGATCGTCGCACAGCTCGTCATTGATCAATTGGACCCCATGGAATCTCAACCAGTTGTGCTATAGGAGGGGGTCGTCAATGTAACCTTGGGGGGAGGGGGGAAGACACTTTTAAAATTGTAAATTTATCCTCTTCTATGAATGACAAACAGCAAGCGGAGATCACTGCCTTGCTTTCTGAGTACATCGACGTCTTTGCTTAGTCTCTCGAGGACATTTCAGGTGTTGACAAAGCCGTCTGCGAACATCATCTGAATGTGCCCGATACCACCACTCCCATAAAACAAAAGAAGAGGGTTATGGCAGGAGCAAGGCAGAGTGCTATTGAAGAAGAAGTCAATAAATTGCTCGAAGCAGGCTACATCACGGAAGTTCAATACCTCCAGTGGCTCACCAATGTCGTCATGGTGAAGAAGGCCAACGGGAAGTGGAGGATGTGCGTGGACTTTCACACATTGAACCAGGCCTGCCCCAAAGATACTTATCCTCTCCATGACTGAGGGAGACGAAGAAAAGACTACATTCATCACTAACTTCGACACATATTGTTACAACGTCACGTCCTTTGGTCTTAAAAACGCTGGCACCACTTACCAGCGCATGATTGATGTCGTGTTCAAAGGTCAGAGAGGCAAAAATCTTGAGGTATATGCCGATGACATCCAAGTGAAAAGTAGAAGCATGAAGGGGCACCTCACCGACCTCAAGGTGACACTCAACACCTTCTGAAGGTTTAACCCTAAGCTCAATCCCGCCAAGTGCACCTTCGGTGCAATCTTAGGGAAGTTTCTGGGTCATCTAATCTCAGCCAGAGGGATAGAGGCCAATCCAGACAAAATCTCGGCGATCCTGGGCATGCCCTCTCCTAAAACGACAAAAGAAATTTAAAAGCTGGCAGGACGAATCAACAGCCTGGGCAGGTTCATTTCAAAGGCCGGAGATCATTGTTCACCCTTTTTCCGATATTTGTGTAACAATAGAAGGGGCCAGTGGACTGATGAATGTGAAACTGCTTTCATAAAACTGAAAAGATATCTCACATCGGCACCGATACTGGTGGCACCCAAGGAAGAGGCGGTTTTATCTTTGTATCTGGGCATATCAGACGCTGCGGTCTCGTTAATGATGATAGGGGGTACAGCACCCTATATTCTACATCAGCCATATACTTCTTGAAGATGAGACTCGATACCCCACTCTGGAAAAGCTCGCTCTAGCTCTTCTGTTGGCGGCAAAGAAGCTGCACCCATTCTTCCAATCCCACACTGTCCAAGTGGTCACTGACCAGTAACTCCTGAAGATACTGCACACTCTAGAAATCTCAGGGAGGCTTCTCAAATGGTCCATCGAGCTGGGCGAGTACGACATCAAATACATTCCACAAACTGTAATCAAGGCTCAGGCATTGGCAGACTTCATCGCCGAGCTTTCTACTTCAGAACCACCGCCTGCCAAGCATCGGACCGTGCCATGGTCCCTCCATGTTGATGGTGCATCTGGATCGCAATCCCAGGGGTATGGAATCCCCCTGACCAGTCCAATGGGAGCCACCTTACACCAGGCAGTAACCCTCCAGTTCAAAGCCACTAACAACTAAGCAGAATATGAAGCTCTCATCACAGGACTGAACTTCGCACACAACATGACCATAAGGTGCATACAAGTGTTCAGCGACTCGCAACTGGTTCTCAACCAAGTGAACCGCGCCTGTGAAACAAAGGACGAAGTTCTGAAAAAGTACCTGCAGAAAGCCCAAACCTTAATCTCTCAGTTTGAAGAATTCTCCCTAGTGCATATCCCCAAAGAAGAGAACTAAGTGGCAGATCGGCTTGCAAAAGGGGGGCTCCCCGACCTTCGCTGAACTCAAATATTTGACAAACCCAATTTTGAATGGGCAAAAATCCACTCTGAGGAGCATCCACATTGCTGGATGGACAAGATCCTCAGTTACTTAAAAGATGGGACACAACCTAACAACAGGCAGGAGGTGAGAAAATTGAAGCTCGAATGCGCCAAGTACGTCCTCATTGATGGAGAACTTTACAAGAGGTCTTATGCCAGACCCTTCACCAAATGCCTGAGGCCTGAAGAAACTCAAAAAGTTATGAAGGTTGTTCACAAGGAGAATGTGGAACCCATGCTCGTGGCCAAAGCTTGGTCATGCGAAACCTACGCCAAGGATTTTTCTGGCCCAACATCCACAAAGATGCTCAGTCGTTCGTGGAGAAGTGCTCTCAGTGCCAGTACCATGCTGACATGCAAAGACTGCCTATCGGATATCTCAGGCCTATCAACTCATCTTGGCCTTTCGCTGTTTGGGGTCTGGACTTTCTAGGCCCAATGCCTACTGCTATGAGAAGCTACAGGTGGATTCTAATTGTCATCGACTATTTCACAAAGTGGATTGAAGCAAAACCACTTACTCAATCTACTGCTCAGAACGTCGAGAACTTCTTATGGGCTAATATCATCTGTAGATATGGCGAGCCGATGGCAATCATCATAGACAATGACACTTCATTCGCCAACCAACGAATTTACGACTTCTGTGCCCAACATCAGATCGACCTCAAGTATGCATCCGTCTGGCACCCTCATACTAATGGGTAGACAGAAGCTGCTAACAAAAATATTCTGAATATTTTGAAGAAGCGCCTCGATGGTGCCAAAGCCCGCTGGCCAGACGAGCTACCAGGTGCTCTTTGGGCTTACAATATTGCTCCCTCCGAAGTCACTTGAGAGTGACCTTTTTCTCTATCCTTCAGAATGGATGCTGTCATACCGGTCGAGCTAGAACACTTCTCCCCCAGAATGGAGGCTGCGGCCAACCTCGATCCCGAAGATCTGCAAACTTGGGTGAATGAAAATGATGATTCACGGCGGGTTGATCTAGACCTCTTGGAGCAGAAAAGACAGCTGACAGCACTCAAGCATTTGGAGCATAAACACCGGATTGAACAATATTTCAATCGCAAGATTAACCCTAGGGCTTTCATTCAAGGAGATTTGGTGCTCAAGCGACGACTCCTCACTAGCAGCAACTTGGGAGTTCCCAAACTTGAGCCCAATTGGGAAGGCCCTTACATCGTGCACGAGATTGTGGGACCTAACGCATACTATCTTATGAACTCTGATGGCATTTAACTCCTCAGAACATGGAGCGGAGATGACCTGAAGAAATTTTACGCCTGATTCGAAATGACAACCCATCTTTATTCTCCCTACGCAAGAATTCTTTGTACAGATTCATTCAAAAATTCTTTGTACAGATTCATTCAGGAATTCTCTGTACAGGTTCATTCAGGAATTCTCTGTGCAGATTCATTCAAGAATTTATTATACGGATTCATTCAACAAATTTTGGGACATTCTTTATCAAATATACCCAGGCTCTCTCAGTATATATATCTGGATTTCTTTATGCTCTCCCAGAAGTTATATCATGAACTCAGGAGTTCTTGTGATGATAAATCCTTTACCTATTAATTCATATTGAGGTATTCATATCAGCCTAACGTCTATCGCTCAGGTATGATTTCAACCTCAAAACTTTTGACCATCGTACCCAAGGCTTCCGAGCCTCATACACGATGGTTCGTTATACTCACCTTCTATATACGGAGATCACCGAGCCTAATTACGCCTGACAGGCGGGGTCTCTTACCTATATCTGAAACCCTTCCATAAGCTTATCCAACTAGCGGAAGGTCCGAAGGCCTGCTCGTAACCTTAGGACAGTCCCTGTTATATACTCATGATACAGGTCCCCCCTAAGCAGAGTGCCTTCGCTTCCCACTAGGATCTGCCGCTCTAACGGGGGTCAGCCCTTGCCTCAAGTACAAATATTGGCCATGATGTTTTAAACGATCAAATCTTTTTGGCATTGGGTAAGATAACTCCTCCCAGGCAGGATTTCTATTATTATTATTACTTCTTTCCTGTGCAGGTGCGTAAAGGAGTATAATTCTAAATTCGGGAAACCTTCTAGGATCAGCTCATGTTTCAAGCACAAACATCGGCCACGATGTTTCAGACGATCTGTCCTTGTGGCATCGGGTTGGATGACTCTTCCTAGGTGGAATTTTCCCTACCATTGTTACTTCTTCTCTATGCAGGCTTACGAAGGGTCTTAAAGTTCAGACTGAAGAGGCTCCACATGATTCAAAGTCCTTTATTATTAAAGTATTACAAAGGGTGGAATTACAGTTAGAACATTTCAAACTTCATATAAAGGTACCTGTTCATTTCATACACATCAGAATAAACAGGTATGCAAGACAAAACAAACTTTCATTCATTTTTAAAATTACAGAGCTAATGTTACATTTTACTCATCTTACAAGGAAGGTGAGTTAGTCTTCACTGACCCCATCCAAAAGATCAAACACCTGTTGGATAAGATTGTCAGTCAAATCAAACCCCTCTTCCTTGTAAACAAGATCGGAGGCCATGCAAGAAAAGGGATCCACTTCTCCAAGATCAGCGGCAGTGATTTTGCCTCCTTGGATCAAAGTGGAGCTCAATCCTTCCCATGCCCGCCTGATCCCATCTAACCTCTCCTGCCTGCAGGGTAAGCTCATCTTATAGGCCTTCACAGCTGCCACAGACCTCTTCGCAGCAACAGCCTCCTGGTCTCCGGTGACTTTGTCCAGCTTCTCCCGTAGAGCTTTATTATTAGCCTTCATCGCGCCCATTGCAGACTTGTGCACTTCAAGTTCTTCCTGCAGTTTGGCCTTCTCCTCCTGCGCGACATCAAGCTGAGAAGATTCATTGTGAGCTGGACCTTCAAGGCCTCAATTTCTTCATCCCGTTGATAAAAATGACGACCTTATTCCAGTACTTGCTCCTCTGTCCTCAGGGCCTTGTTCAAAGCCACTGGCAAGTGAGCAAGTATCTGCAACAGAAACAGAGTTAGCTTACGAGGACAATCAGGGGAGAAGGACTGAGAGAGAATCCTTACCGTAGCTACCCTTTTGGAAGCCTGAGTAGAGCTCTGGAGTCGAGGTCCTCTCTAACTTCTCCTCCAAGTCCTTTGACACCAGGCCGCTTCCCAGGGCCAAACCTACTTCTCCTCGATAGACGTCGCCTTGGTTCGTGGACGGCAGGGAGATGATGGCCAATCTTCTCTGATCTTCTTTTGTTCTCACCGCAATTCTTGTACCTTCGTCCGCAAAGATCTCGATGAAATTAGTACTGTAAAGGGGCTCGGTGCTTTGCTGCCAATCATGACACTCCTATGCAGCAAGACCTTCCTCCTCTGCACCTTTCCCTTTCTGCGATGAGGGCTCTAGGCTTGCGCTCTCAGAGGGACCCCTTTTCTTCTTGGGGACCTCACTGAGAATTAAGTCCAGGTAGGGGCTCCCTACATTCTCCCTTCCTTGGCCTCTTTCGACCTTATTCCCTTCCTTCTTTTCCCATATGACAATCCCTTTGTCACCCTTAGGGATTGTCTGGGGCTTGGCAGATGTCACGGGTTCCTTCCCCTTTCCTGTGTACCCCAGCTCAGCCAAAGTTCTTCTGTCGTTTGCGGTGTCCTCAAGAGAGGACACCACATCAACGGCGGTTCCGCCGCAGACCGGCTCCGAAACCTCTATCACCTCTACCTCCTCCTCTACCTCAGTAACCTCTTTACTGAGATGAGTGGCAGGAGGCTGCCCCCTCCTGGCCCTCTTCATTAGAACCGCGCCAGGAGGCGGGCTGACCTCCTTGAAGATGACATATCCCAGCGACTTGGCATTTAAAGATATGTCATTCTTCACGAGCCTGAGGAAGTCCTTCAGGGGTCAGCTTTGCCCCTTTAACATCTCCAAATTCTTCTGGATGGTCATCCCAGCCATCCACTTAGCATCACCGATGAACTCAGGAGGGCAGACTCCAGGCTTCAGGGGGATCTCCAAATCCCCTCCTACGAAGTAGTAGTCCCTCCAGTCTGAGTGGGAACTACTTGCCCCTGAAAACATTGCCTTCCTAGTCCTTGACCGCAGAGCCAAGCATCCTCTGTACCCAGGTACTATCATCCAGCTGAATAGACTCCTGAACAGCATCAGGCTCCATGGTTTCTCTCGGGCCTACAGCAGCTTCAGGAAGGAGTACATGTAAGCAACGGTGTTGGAGGAAAGTTGCGTCGGCACAATCTGGTACGAGTTCAAGACTTCCTTGAACTCCGGTTGCGGCGGCAGCATCAAATCGTACTCCACTTAGGCCCGGTATACACATACCGCTCCTTCAGGAGAACTATTTGGTCGGAAGTCGACGGTAGGGGGGTTGATCATCAGGCTAGGATTTCCCCTAACTCCTCTTGTCATGTTGAGTACTTCGTGCTCCATCAGGAAAGACTCCTGATAGCTAGTATCCTTCTGAAACTGATCGGCCAGCTCGGCCCACTCGATCTCTCCTCCTCCCATTGCTTGGTTTCGCGACAGATAGAGCGTGGGTTTCTTTTTCTCTCTTAGAGTTTGAAGGCGGACAAATGCTTCAGTTTCCCCTTGAGAAAGGCCTTTATGGGAAACAGCTGTGACCTTCCGTCTTCTGGTTGTCTGATCTTATTGATCAGCGCGTAGGCGCGATTAGGCCGTCTATTTTTTCTGACAAGTTCAGAATTCGAAGCAATGCACGATTATCAAAGCGCACTTCCCCACGTTTTGTCATACGTTGTGCACGATATTTCATAATCATGCACAATGTTTTGAAATGACGTGCTGTTCTTTTTGTTCTCTTTACCATTATCGTTCGATGTTTTATAATCATGCACGATGATAGTCATTTTCATCCTTTAACTTGAAATTTATCATTAGTTTTATACTTTCATACACTTATGAATTCTCATTCTTTTTTTTTTCTAAACTCGTGGTGCCTCCTTCAAACACGAAAGAAAAGATAAAAATGCAAACAGAATTCATTCATAGCAAGTTTTTGAAAAGAAAATTACATTTTATTAATGATAAAACTTGTTACAATTACATATATATATATATATTCATATTAATTGGTCTGTTAATGCAAGCGTCGGCGCAAGCAGGCGTCCTGTGTTTGGCAGCTACAGTACAGCATCATACAGTAACTTTTAAAAGGCGCATCATACGCCGTTCCATTCATTGTTCTGTGGACTAATAGGTCTGGGTGGCTTATTAAATTTTAACCTAATCCTAATCACTGCATGCATATCTATTAATATTGTATACTCGGTTTCTTCACCTTTCAATACATACATATATAGTATACTATATATATATATATATATATATGATGACTACATGCATATATACAATTAATTGTCATGCTCAGCCCAGTATTTCCTCTTATAGTGAGGGCACATTAATTTTAAAAGTTGTTTAATTTATGAGTTTGGTGCCACAGATGTCACCTACCATAGCGACACAGATAAACACAATCCTCCTATACACATATATGTTTGAGATTGTAATAGCATGCATATATATATATTTTAAAAGAAATTTAGGTCAACTAAATTATTTAAATCAAAGCCAAATTTGGTTAATAATAATATAAATTAAACTAATTCAGCCAGCTCATGCTCTCCTGGCATCATTCTAGGGGATTCTGATTCAAGTATACTTCCTTTAATTATAGCTAAATTAATTCTGCTAGAACTAATTAATTCCACCATGAGTTGCAGATATATGATCATTAATTTAGCTTCACAAATCTAACTTTGAATGGATTTCAAGTGCTGTTTCCTTTCGAAATTTTTTTTGTTAAAAAAATACTGTTAATTCCTTTCTAGAGGATATTACATTTCAGACTTCACGTAATTGTTCTCTTAATTTGCATCCTTAATAACAACTCCTAGCCCCCTATTATACTGCATGATCACTGCACAGATATAGTAGGAGATTTACAGGAAGTATATATATGTAATATTGTTAAATTAAGAAGTTACGTACTTGAAAAGCTTACTGTTAGAATCTTCTCTAACACCCCTTGCCGAACAACAGCTCAAAGAGATATCACAAGATCGTACCTTCCGTACTACCGTGTCAACTCAGCATTTAAGACAGTATGGGAGCCCACTCCCTAATCGTCCAGTGTCAGATATGACAGACTAAACCTACTATGTCCCCTCCTCTCCAAGTTATAAATAAGGGGGATCCTTCCTTCATCTCTCTCTCTCGGGCTGAGCTGCCCCTCTTTCTCTATCCCTCTTGTACTTATTCGGTCTCCATTTAGAGATCAAGCTTTGTAAGAGGAGATTCGATTAGTAGATTCAAATCGCCTGGACGACGTCGTGGTTTTTTCCCCAGACATTCGGGTTTCCAAATAAAAATTGTCGTCTTATTTCTCTCTGTGGTGGTGCATTTTTTGCATCAACACTTACGCACAAATTTCTTGTGGTTTTAGAGTCAATTTGCTGTGGCCAATTAACCATGTCCAATTAGCTGATGCATGCCTGATACGATAGCTGATCGAAAAGCCTAACTACCCTTTTTCTGCAGCACAAAATTGTGCAAATTCGCTACAACTTTTCTTGCTCTGTTTTTCTCTTCTTCTTCTTATTTTTTTTTTAAAGTGAAACTTCCTGCTCAGTTTGACCATGCACATAAATTTAGACAAGAAAATGAAAGCCGCTTTCACATTATCCTTGAATACTTGCTGCCACCAAAAGAAACTCAGTAATGCAAAGCAGGATTAAAGTATGTATCATTTGCCATTGCAAAAAAAAAAAAAAAAAAGAGTTTTTTAGTGAATCATTGTTGATTTTTGTTACCAAATAAAAACAGAAGAAACAATTCTATGAATGCCTTTACAAAATCATTGGCTGTTTTCAGCTATTTCCTCACCATCGCTTTCACAAGTTAACAGGCCACAATCACCATCTCTACTTCTCTTGAAAAATGTTGTGGTACGGTGCATATGAGGTTTTGATCACGACAGAAACTTAAGGCCGGCCCATACATATCCGCTGCTTTTATATGCCACACATGCCTTGTTCAATATGAAATTTGTGAATCAATTTGAACTCGATCACTAAAATTATTTATGTAACATCCTGTGATCCAAACATAAAAGTATTATCTATGTTAACTTTAAAAACTATGTGACTTAAGTACTTTCTACTAGGAGATCAACCATTTCAGATATTAACCAAAAGATTACTCCCCACCATTGGAAGACTCCCAATGGCCAACTACATGTGATAACCGTCTTCCCACAATTTGTCGAGCAAAATTCAAATTAAAATCGTTAAAATCTTATATCTACAGATAACTGTGTTCCAAAACTCTCTGGCCTCTCCTGAAGTTCGATGCAAATGCGTGCCCAAAGAATTTTAGTCAATGAAATATCTTTTAAGATGTTTAAATACTCAAAACACTCTTCATATTTTAATTGTTTCTGCTTTATAGATTTTTTTACATAACTTTTTTTTTTTCCTTTTCTATACTTTTTGCACTTATTTATTACTTTCTTTATGATCTTTTTGTGTGTACTTTATGAGATCTCCTCAGCAAGAGATTAAAGCTCTCAAGACACAGATGAATTAGCCAGAGATAATTTGAAGTAACTCCTTGTGCAGGCTGCTATTTGCAACAAGAACTCCACCTGATGGGTAGATAATTCTTCGGTCTGCTCGATCAGCTGTGAGACCAAGTTTGTAACCTTCCAAGTCGGTAACCTGATCACGTAAAACGTATAATTTTTTTGAACTTGAGTAAAAGTTATAATTTTTTTGAACCGAGTAAAAGTTATTATTTCATATGTCAAAGAGTGACAGCTTAGCTTTCTAGATTGATGATGCAAATGGATAAAGAAAGAATACCTGCCCTCCTGCTTCGTGTACGCACACAACAACAACAACAACAGCATGATCCCAGACCTAGAGAAATATGACATTAGATCAATAATAAATTTCATGAACATGTACAGAAGCTCATTTGCTGCAAGTTATTTTCTTTAATAAAATAAGGTTGCACCTTAATAGCAGAATATTGGGCTTTGGCTCGAAGAACAAAAGCTGATGCTGATCTCCCAGAACAACCATCATGTACTGGCACGGACTGAACAAACCAACAATTAACAAAATTAATTTGTTGTCAAGCTAATTCGTATAAGTTCACAACAAAAAGTTGATTTTCATTCAGTATGGTAATTTAGCTTATCCACTTGTACCTAAAAAAGAGTGAGTCTATTGCTTAGTTTGACTGCAGACACTTCCACATTGTGGAGAAACAAAAACACAAGGCAACTAGACTCAAATGCCAAGTGGCACCCATGCCCAATTAAAAAAAGCTCCTCTTTGGCGGACGGGATTTGGATAGAGGGCGACTCTGCCATCACTATTGCGGACCTTCACCGGACAGCCAGAGGACACCCTCCCGACAAGACCATGGCCCAGATCGCCAACCTTTTTTGCGCCTTTAAGGCGTGCAAGATATCTCATGTATACAGAGCCGCTAATAGAGCGACAGATTTTGTAGCTTCCTTTTCTTGTTTAGATGATTTAGAGTGGCGTAGGAGCATGTCCCTCCCACTCGATTTTTGTGCGATTCTTGACGAGAATCGAACTTTTTGTACTTGATGTATCTTTTTTTACTGTTATAGTATTATAGGCTACAACCGAATTTCAAAAAAAAAAAACTCCTCTTGGTCTGAGGATTCTATCCCTGGCCAAGTGACAAATCCATAAACAGTTGACATTACGCTTGAAATAGATAGTTCAGAAGCTGAACTTTTGAACTTAGACACATTAACAAAGAGGAATATCCTTTACTGGCCTCCTATCCAGGGCTCAATCATCGTCTCATGATCCAATTAGGAATGCTACCAAGTTACACTGTTTTTAATGAAACTTGTGCTAACACAACCAACAATCAATAAGACTTGCCATCAAAAAAAAAAAAACAATCAATAAGATTGAACAGATCAAGTGCCGAACAGATTTGCTTGTGTTATGTAGGAGCTAATTTGTTTCTCCATAAATTTTATCTATATTACAATTTACTGGGAATGGGTCGGACTAAAGTAACATTTTTGGGCTTTTTTTGAAACTCAACCGAAGCCTAAAATACTATAAAAAATAAAACAAGTACATTAAGTACAATAGTCGTGATTCTCAATGAAGATCATGCAAAAAAATAGGTGGGAGAGGTGTACCCTTATTTCATCTTATAAGAGTCCCAAGTATGAATAATTTGACTAATCCTAAGTCATCGAATAATTCATATGGAGCCAAACCCAACCTGGGTCAATGGTGCAGTCAAATAGCTTAATCGAATAACCTACCTGAACAAGATATACAGATTAGCCTCTACTTTCATTCTCTCTTTTCCTAGCGGAGCAATTAATGCTGGCTTACTAGACCATGCCTCCACGGCATGGTTCATACGTCTATAGTGGTAAGTCCAAGCTAATTTAGAAATCTCTTAGTATGTCTCCTTCTACTCATAACCTAAAGATTATTTGACTGGCTCTTGGCTCTTCGGCACACAGGGCTCTAAATAGGCTCAGCGACTTAGCCTAACTCCCTGTAGAGATGAGCAGCCTGCATATATCTCTATCTCCCTTCTCTTCCCTACTGAGAGGCCCCTTCTTCTACTTCTTCTTCTTATCTTCTTCTTCAAAACTTGTAACTCATATTATTAGTGGAAAACCATCGTTTTGTTCTTCTTGATCCTGCTTACATCTTAGTTTCGATTCTTTCCCAAACATTCATCGACATCATTGCCATCATCAGCTTTATCCCAAAAATTTGAGGTCAGCTTTATGGATCCTGTTTAGCCAACCAATGTAATTTGTGGCATTATTGTAAAATTAAAGGTATAAAGTCCAGCTTGTCCAGATAGAAAATATCAGATGGCATAAGATTATTGTATACATGTGAATGTCATATTAAATTAAACTAAATGAACAGAGAAATGTTTTTATGCTAGAAATGCATGTAGTTGATACTACCTTCTATTAATCGATTCATGGAATATATAGTTATTAGAATAACTAACATTAAATTAATAACACTTTAAATCCTATACAAACTCTAACAATAATAAATTAACTTTATTTTAAATTTTACACAAATCTCAAAATCAAAGGTTATTTTTAATCCCAATTAAAAATAGCCTTACAAGCAAACTACCCATAATTGTTTGTGTGTACATGCCCTTACATTTATTTGGCTAAGACAACATTGGTGAACCAAAAATGTTACTCAGTTATTTGTGCTTTTTTTTTATCTTTTCTTACGAAAGTAGAGTATTATTAGTAGCCTCAGCGACCCGCATCATATTTATCCTAAATTATATTAGTTTTAAATGTCCTTATAGCTTAAGAAAGAAATACTTGTTAAACACTCAAAATTTTAATTTTTTACGCATGTAACATGAAAATATTTTATTATTACAAAACAAGCACCGCGCCGGCAATGGAACAAATTACAAAGTCACAAAGTCTCTTCTTCAAAACATTGTCAGCTCTTTTCAAAAAAAAAAAAAGAAGACATTGTCAGCTCTGGATATAGTAATTGTGAATAATAGAATTAGCAACCTATGAAATTCTTCCAACAAGAAATTAAGTTTAGTTGGAATTGTATGCAAAGCAATCCATGTTCATCTTGTAGATCACATTGTCAAGCATCATAAAAGTTGAGCATATCGGGCTATCCCTCCTTACGGAGAACAGGAAAAATAAAAAGTCGAGATGGCTCGACAAAAAAGCTTCTTGGATTCAAAGAATTTTTTTTTGAGGAGGCTAGTCATCATCAAAGTTGTGTTCATAGAGACATCAAATTCCAATGAGCACTAAGAGTCAAAAAATCGTTGGCAATGATGAGTGTTCTCGAAAAAGCTGGCAAATCTAAGGTCAGAATCCTCTATGAAGAAAATACTAGATGGAAGCGACACAGTTTGAGGCTATGACATAGACCTTTTCTATGTTCAATCAAGCGTTAAATACCATGCAGGCAATAAGAAATTCCTCCCAATAAATTTCTATATCAACCTCTTTTGCAGGAATCGTCATTGATCGAGTACTGAAGATGTTTAAAGATAAGCGCCCTCCCTATTTTGATGATGAAGCTGATTCATTTATTGCTGAGGATTGGCTAGAAGAAATAGAAAATATTTTTGAAGCTATGGAGTGCCCTGATGAGAAGAAAGTAATTTTGGCAACCACAGCTATGCGCAAGGATGCCCAGTATTGGTGGAAAAGTGACTGTCGTACTCAATTTGCTGGAAGATCGCAACATGATATAACTTGGGAAGAATTTACAGAACTTCTTCGTGAGCATTTTGTACCACCATCCATCAGAGAGATTTCGTATGCGTGATGAACTTTTACATTTGAGGTAGGGAAGCCTGTCTGTCACTCAATATGAAGCTAAATTTTCTAGACTCGTTCGTTACAGCCCAAAATTAGTAACAGACGAGTCAGAGAAATGTCACATGTTCCTTCAGGGATTACGAAACTCTATTCGTAGATCCTTGCTTTCCCACAACTTTCAAAAGTTTTCAAAGTTTGTAGATTAGGCTCGCATAATTGAGAGAGATCAAGCAATCAATCAGCTTCAGTATGATAAAGGCAAGAAAAAATATTCAGATGTACCAAAAAGTGGAAGCCAGTTTCAAAAGAAGCAAAAGACAGGTCATAATAATGAAATTTAACCACAAAGTTCATTTAGAGCTCTTTGTTCCACTTGTGGCAAAATTCATGGTGGGATGTGTTTTCGTAAAACTGGCCAATGTTTTATATGTCGTGGCTTTGGACATTTAGCAAGGGATTGTCCAAAAGCTACAAGCTCAAAGCCAGTAGAATCGAAAGCAAAGCAACAACAAAAGAAACAGCAATATGTTAGGTAGCCAGTGCAATCCCAAGTTTTTGCAATAACCAAAGAAGAAGCACGTCAGTCTTCTGATGTTGTTACAGGTACACTTATCATTTGCAATCTTTTAGCTAGAGTTTTATTTGATTCTGGAGCTTCTCATTCATTTATATCAAAATCTTTTTCCCACCATTTAGATGTGAAACCTATTAGTTTAGATTCGCCGTTGTTCCTTCAGGTGTTAATTTACTTGCTACTCAAACTATTCAGGGGCAAGTAATGATTCATAATAAAGATCTTCCAGCCAATCTTATTAGTTTACCTATTAGTGAATTCGATGTAATTTTGGGTATGGATTGGTTGGCACTTCATCATGTGTCCATAGATTGCTATGAAAAACTAGTGAAATTTTCTTTGCCAAGCGAGTCTGTTTTCTATTTCAAAGGTGAAGGGGATACTTTTCCATGCATAATTTCTTCAGTTCAAGCCCATAAGTTGATTGTAAGTGGTTGTCAAGCCTACTTGGCACATGTAATGGATTTGAAGAAATTAGAAGTTGATATTAAAACTGTACCAATGGTGCAGGAATATTTAGATATATTTCTAAATGATTTACATGGTTTACCACCTAATTGTGAAATCGATTTTAGCATAGAATTGCTTCCAAATATGAATCCTATATCAAAGACACCTTATAGAATGGCCGCCATGGAATTGCAAGAACTGAAGTTTCAATTACAAGGATTACTTGATAAAGGTTTCATTCGCCCTAGTGTAGATAGCCTTGGGGTGCACCTGTTCTTTTTGTGAAAAAGAAATATGGAAGTATGAGGCTATGCATAGACTATAGAGAACTCAATCGAATAACTGTAAAGAACAAATATCCATTGCCTCGTATAGATAATTTGTTTGATCAGTTGCAAGGTGCTCCTATTTTTTTCTAAAATTGATTTGCTATCAGGGTATTATCAATTAAAAATGAAAGCAGAAGATGTATCAAAGACTGCTTTTCGTACTCGGTATGGTCACTATGAATTTATGGTCCTGCCATTTGGATAAACTAATGCTCCTGCTCTATTCATTGATTTGATGAATCGTATCTTCAAACCATTTCTGGATCAATTTGTGATTGTTTTTATAGATGATATATTAATCTATTCGAAGGATGAAGCGATGCATATCGAACATCTTCATATTATTCTACAAATTCTTCGAGAAAATAAGTTGATGCAAAGTTTTCTAAATGTGAATTTTGGCTAAAAAGTGTAGCTTTTCTTAGGCATGTAATTAGTGGAGAAGAAATTTCTGTTGATCCACAGAAAGTAAAAGCAATCACAGATTTGTCAAGACCAACTAATGTCTCAGAAGTTTGAAGCTTTCTTGGTCTTGCAGGATATTATCGAAGATTTGTTGAGGAATTTTCTCGTATCGCATTGCCTTTATCTAGATTAACGTAAAAAGCTGTTAAATTTGAGTGGTCTGAAACATACAAGAAAAGTTTTCAAAAGCTCAAGAATTGTCTTATCCTAGAGCCTATTCTCACAATTCCATTAGGCAATGATGGTTTTCAAATTTATAGTGATGCTTTACATCAAGGTTTGGGATGTGTATTAATGCAACATAGAAAAGTTATAGCTTACGCATCTCGACAACTTAAAGTTCATGAGAAAAATTATCCAACTCATGATTTAGAACTTGTAGCAATCATATTTGCTCTTAAAATATGGAGACATTATTTGTATGGAGTTTGATGTGAAGTTTTTACAGACCATAAAAGTTTGAAATACATATTTACTCAAAAAGAATTAAATTTACGTCAAAGAAGGTGGCTTGAATTGATAAAGGACTATGACATAGATATTCAATATCATCCAGGAAAAGCAAATATAGCTGCAGATGCTTTAAGCCGAAAATCTATCACTGGTAATGTTACTGATTTTGAGAAGGCAACTGCAACTTGGATGATTACGCAGGAGCAATGCCTAATAAAAGAAATGAAAAAGCTTCAACTTGAAGTAATTTTGTCAAGTGCAAATTCAATTCTATCCCAAATGAGTATTCAACCTTCTTTGCCAGATCGAATTAAGCTTACCCAAGTTGAAGATCAGGAGACGCAAAAGATCATTCAACAAGTAAGTCAGGGCTTGAAGCTAGATTTTACTTTAGACTCCTCTGGTACTTTAAAGTTTAGAGATTGATTATGTGTACCAAATTATGGCGGCCTACAATAAGAAATTTTAGAAGAGGCACATATGTCTAAATATACAGTACATCTAGGAAGTACGAAAATGTATCAAGATCTCAAAGCATATTTTTGGTGGCAAGGAATAAAGAGAGATATTGCAAATTTTGTTTTAAAATACTTGAATTGTCAAATGGTTAAGGCAGAACATCAAAGGTCGAGTGGAGTATTGCAACATTTACCTATACTAGAGTGGAAATGGGAAGAAATCGCAATGAATTTTGTAGTGGGTTTACCTAAATCCAGAAGAAATCATGATGCGATATGGGTTGTAATAGACAGACTTACAAAATTGGCTCACTTTTTGTCAATTAAGCAAACTGATTCAGTTGATATATTGGCAAGAATCTACATTAATAATATTATAAGATTACATGCAGTACCAACTGCTATAATATCTGATAGAGATGCAAGATTTACTTCTAGATTTTGGAGAAAATTTCAAGAAGCTTTAGGCACAAGGTTGAATTTTAGTACACCTTTTCATCCTCAAACTGATGGACAATCAGAACACACTATTCAAACATTGGAAGATCTATTAAGAGCATGTGTACTTGATTTTGGTGGTAATTGGGATGATCATTTATCTTTAATAGAGTTTGCTTACAATAATAGTTATCAATTAAGTATTGGAATGGCTCCTTATGAAGCTCTGTATGGTAGAAAATGTAGAAAACCTATTTCTTGATTTGAAGTGGGAGAAAGAAAAATTTTGGGACCACAATTAGTGGATGAAACAACTGAAAAGATTCATTTGATTAGGAAACATCTTCAGTCAGTGCAAGAAAGACAAAAGATAATGTAATCCCAAACATAAAAATATTGAATTTAATGTGGGCGATTATGTATTTTTAAAAGTTTCGCCTATGAAAGGGGTAACTAGATTTGACAAAGGTGGAAAACTTAAACCTCGCTATATTGGTCCTTTTCAGATAATTGACAGAATAGGAAATGTGGCTTATAGATTAGCTCTCCTACCCAGATTTTCAGGAATACATAATGTATTTCATATTTTCTCACTGAGGCATTATTTATATGATTCATCACATATAATTCAACCAGATGTATTGGAACTTAAAGAAGATTTAAGCTATATAGAAAGACCTGAACGTATTATTGATCATCAAGTCAGAGTTTTGTGGAGACGGTCGATTCCTTTTGTTAAAGTACTTTGGAAGAATCACATAGAAGAAGAAGCTACTTGGGAAATTGAAAAGGAAATGCAAGAAAAATATCATTATTTATTTGAAATCCAAGGTATGATTTGAATTTTGAATTTGGGGACCAAATTCTCTAAAGGTGGGAAGAATGTGAAAACCTAAAAAAAAAAAAAACTTTGGACTTAAAAATAAATAGGTTAGACTTATTTATAAGGAGATGAAAAAGTTGAGACCAAAATATAACTTTACTGTATTTTTAACAAAAAATGGGATAAGAATGAATTAGCTGTTGTTTTCTCTCTCCTCCACTTGCTTTCCACCGCCTTTCACTGCCCTTTGAATAGAATATATATTATGATATATATATATATATATATATATATAATAATGATATATAATAATATATATATATATATCTCACATCCTCTCTCCCTTCCTCCAGCGCCTCTCTCCATCTCTGCCCTCTTTCTTGCTTTTATTCTCAGCTGACCCCATGCCAAGGCCAAAATCAAGCCGTTCGAGTTTAAATTTTTCGATAAAAAAACTCAAAGTAAAGGTATATTTAAGATTAAGTTATCAATTTGAGAATTTTTTTATGTTTTTATTATATTTTGAAATATTTTCCCTGAATCTTAGATTAAAGAAATATTCCTAATTATTTCTTGAAATATTCTTAAATTTGTAATTGTATTTAAATTTAATTTGTATATACACATAATTTTGTGTATGTTATTTAGATTAATTGGAGATATTGAAAAAGTATATTATATAAATTTATTCGAGTAATTTTTGGGGTGAATAATTAAATACATATTTGACCTTAGGTTTGACTGATGCCGAGGAGGCAAGAAATTTAAAGTGAATCTTAGATCATTTTGGACTTATTCAAGGTGGGTAGTTCTTACTTAATTAAATGATATTCCTATATATGTATATACGTCCTCCTGACGTATATATTTTATTGTATTTGTATGGCATCTTAAAAGAGGTGACCATAGAAATACAAATGCTCTAAATACCCTTGGATATCTGATTATTTGATCTGTTTGTTATTATTGCAACTTCACATCTTATTTGCTTTATCATGTGCTCACTTGATATCCATGTATATTCGATAATATGTATATACAATTTGTTATGTTTGGAGCACATGACTATTATGCATACTTGAGATACGATAGATCGATATGCGCAACTGGGTACTTTTGTCTGATGCAGCTCATGAGCGAGACTGACGAGTCCCCATAGTTTGGAATTGACGAGTCCCCATAGAAACCGATGGGTTCACTTTGTTAGGCTTCGGCCTAATACCTTAGTGGATTGTTGCCTATCATCTTTTAATATGCTCTATATATTTGTCAGCTTCTACTCAATACCTTGATGCAATTACAGTAAAATTATTTGATATTTTCTGTTGTGATTTATTAGAAACTTTTATTATTGCATGCTTTAAATACGTTTTACTTCGTTATCTTAATCTCTACTATTTACATCATCATTTATCTATTGATGTAAATATAATTTCTCTGCTATCATATGCTAGCTATTTAAATTCTGATCAATAATGTATGTTTATTTTGCCTCCGAGTTTATTTATTCATTTAAGTATAGACTATCTACTAAATAATATATACTCACCCCATTATTATTATTATTATTATTTATTTCAGATTATCATTGAAATGAATGTGATGTTCTCAAAAAGACTTAGTTAATTTTTGTTGTATATTCTGAACAATGTACATTTTTTTTGTAAACTACTGAATTTGGAATGATATTGTAAATAGTAATTTAGTGTGAATGTATAAGATATTGATATATTTATAAATATGTGTATTTTATTGTGGCAGATTATATAGAAATTAAAATTTGTGATTTTTTTTGTATTTTTTTATTATTTGTTCCCATCGCCCCCGCTTAGTTGAGATGCTGCCGAAATTTTCTATAAATTCGGTACATTAGAGCGGGGTGTGACAAAAATTGCGTGAAATCCATCTAGGCTATGTGCTTTTGTTGGGTGCAATAAAACTTGCTCTACTTCTTCTCTTGTAAATCCTTCTTTAGCATATCAATTAGAGGTCTTCAAATATGATGTGGCTACTCTGCATTCCCAATTCAAAGAGAGTGATCTTACTGCTGTCATCCTTCAAGAGAGTGATGTGATTTCTTTTCTTTCGCATTGTAGCAGAGGAATGAAAAAAAGAAGCATTTTTATCTCCTTTTTCAGCCATTCTACTCTTGTCCTCTGCTTCCATAGTATTTCCTCTCTTTCTAGTAATTCATGAAGTCTGGTTTGAAGCTCCTTCTTTTGGATCAGGTTTATCTTGGTTGGTTGTTGCCTTTGTATCACATCCAGTTGGGCTTGGATTTTTTTAATGTTTTGCTGTAAGTTCCCAAAGTGATTTCTATTCCACACCTTTAATTGACTTCCGACAATAGTGAACTTTTTTGAGAGAATAGTGCTTGCCTTTGCAGTTTTTAGATTCCTCCAGATTTCCTCAATGAGCGCAAGAATCATCTCTAAGCCACATTGGCTCAAACCTGAAGAGCTTAATTTTTTTTTTGCCTCACCATCTGTTGGATTCCTTCGGAGTTAGTAAGAATAGCACAGTGGTCTGAGAAGCCATTAATGTGTTTAACTTGATATAGTGGAAAGAGATTATGCCAGCTTAGAGAGGCAAGCACACAATCGAGGCATTCTAGAATCGAGTTTTCACCGTTTCTACCATTCCACCATGTAAATGGTCCTCCTGAGAATCCTATTTAATGCAGCTCACATTCAGTTATAGCTTCCCTGAAAGCATTCAGTAGTCTATCTTCCTTCATTGCGTCAATGTGCTCTTCAGAATGAAGAAGGATCTCGTTAAAGTCTCCTGAGCAGAGCCATGGGTTTTAGTTGCTCTAGAGTTTGCCAGGACTGATATCTTTAATCTTCCTTTGGCTCTCCGCAAAAACCTGTGAACCTCTAGTAGTTAGAATCATTTGATCTTTGGATACTCACATCAATATGATACTTGGAAAAACCCCTCAGGAAACCATAGAACTCTCCCTCCACATCAGCGGTCAGCCCAAAACCTCCACTTCTGAACGTGCTGCTCACTGAGCATGCTGCTTCGAATCCACATTGTCTCTTAACTAAATCAAACTCACTGCTAAACACCTGCATGTAATTGCGTACTATTCAGCTCAATCTGGCTGAAAAGACAATAACACAATCGCGTAGCGCGACAGCAGCCCGCTAGCCGTCCCGCGCCGCCTGGCCCCAGCGCCGCCTGCCGACTGCACCCACGTCGCAGCGCTCGGCCCAGCAGCCCCGATGCTGCTCGCGCGTCCGCGCTCGCCTACGCCCGTGGCGTCCGCGCCTGCTGCGCTCGCCACCGCACCCTGCACGCCGTCACGAGCTTGCAGTGCGCCCAGCCGAGCCACTAATTTTGAGAAAATTGCCAATTTAGGTCCCTGGATTTCTCTGACCTCAGGTACGAATTTTGGACAAAGCCTTTAACCTGGTAAAATTGAACAATCTGGATCTTCTATGTTCGTTTGGCGATTGCTCCAGAATTTGTTCCAACCTGTGCTGACGCTTTCATTTACTGAGCTTGAATTTTACTATTATTTTGTTGGTTAAAATATTGTGAGAACTTAATTCCTGTTCCCCGTTTCTTGGATTTTATTTGGAAAACGCGGATTTGCGGGCCCTAAATCTTATTTGGTTTTAATTTCTCAATTACCTCTTCGGGGATCTTAATTTATTTAAAATTTTAAAAAGCTAATATAGTTTTGCGGGCTATAAGTTAATTTCTTCAGTCATTCACAAAATTATTCTCTGAAGATATTCAGCATTATTTTGTGAAAACCTGCTTATATAACAATTGCCTGATCTCTAAACTGCATTATCTCATGTGGGTAGACCATCTGTCCCGCATCAACTTGTATCCAGAGCATTAGTAGAGTTAGGCAAGTGATTTGATCTAGCTAAATGAGAATCATATGTATTTCATGCATGCGACTCGTTCTGGTTCCTGATTTATTTCATTTTTGACCCTAAACCAACTAGTAGTATGAATCCGAACTTCGAAGAGGCATTAATGAGAATTATGCACTATAAAATCGATTGAGATCTGTATGGACGGGAGGCTAGTATCGACTTGAGAGACCAAAAAAATCTAAAAACAGTTAAAATCGAACAATCTAGGCAAAAATTTGGACGATAAAAGAACAGAGCATAACCCTTTGGGTGTCAATGCCTTCCTGCGACTCCTGCTTATGTTAGCCGCCCATAAATTTTCTAAAGAGGAAAGGGAACAAGGCTGTAGCTGTTGAGTCATCGCGTGAAAATATCGAATGTCCAGCTACGATGTTTTCAAGTGGCCATAGGTTTTGGCCACAATCGCGGCTGAGTGTGCCCCCGAAGTCTTGAATGATAGAGCAGGGTTCCCGAGAATACCCTCCTAATGCTACTGAAGATATCGAACCGGGCTATATAGCTGACCCGGATATGCGGAAGAATATGAAAAAGTATGCAAGTGTGATGATGCGCACGAGGGAAGATCAGTTATAGGATAGACAGATATGATAAATCAAGGTTGGAGTAGAAACAGTCCATAGAATGAGTCATAAGAGAGTAGATTATAGATTCGATAGAGCCACTAAATTTTTTTTTGTGTTGATGAATACTATCGATCATATTGAGATGATTATAGGTCACGATCGTTTTCTGAGGGTTTAATAGGTTTTGATTTCCGTTAATCATACTTATGCATGTCTCGATTTAAGTAAAAACCTCTACACCTTATAGACCTAATTATAGTACAAACTGGCACATGAGACATGAGTGGGTATTGGCTAGCGAACGATGCTAATTGGTGTGCTGTACCTGTTCGCATCAGATATTTTCTGGAGGACTTTATGGACTTATTAGGATGGAATCGTGTCTTCTCGTGATTTTTAAAACGCTATTCTCCACATGCTTTATAATCAAAATTAATCATCCAATAGGCACTAGTAGGTCGTAAATCAGAGTCTGCATATATTTAATATCATAGCATCGGTCCATTTGAATATTGGTGCATGGTTATAAGCCTAGGGTTCTTGTAGATTTCATTCCATTACTTATGCATGCTAGGCATATCTGAATCTGCTGAGTCATTTGCACAGCATATTAGGGAATTGCATTAAAGAGATCATTAAGAAAATAAGTGTCAGTAATGACACTATTATTAGCAGATTGTCACAAAAAAATTGGCAGGAATTTTCCAGAAGAAGATTAATTGTTGATGATTCGGGTTCGACGCCGGCGGTTCCCATCTGGAATTGTTAAGAAATTACAAGCTCGCAGGAACTAGGTCCTTTTAGAATCTTAAGAAAATTGGTTTCGATACGCGTATGTTGTTGATTTACCGCAGAGTATTGGTAATCAGTTCAACGCTTCAACATCTCAGACTTGGTGGCATCAAGGAGCAACAGTAATAGCCCGTGATCCGTTTGAGCCTTCATTACCCATTGAGAAGTGAACCCTTACCTTGAGGTCCACCAGCCTAATCCACTTACAAACAGGAACAAAATAGAGCAAATCCTTGATGAGCAGATACATTTCCACAAGAAATCGAGGATACAGCGTTATTTGGTTCGTTGGAAGGGCTCACCCTCCGTCTGAGGATTCATGGGTTCCAGAGACGAGCTGCAGAGACTTGATCCAGATTTGCTAAGAGAGATTCACAGCAGAGAGGACCCCCTACTCGCAGAGTCGAGTCTTTCCCACCCGGGGAGAGTTGGTGGGGACACACACGATCGACCGTCGATTCATTCCTGGCAGAGTTTATCGTCGACGGCCAGATCTAGCCATGCTGCTTCGATCTGGATTGATTGACTATCAGCGAATCCCACGATTGGAAAGATGATGCTGCGAATCGCTACTCGAAAGATTGGACAATCTCCTATTTAATTCTGATTGATTGGAGATTCCATTTTGGGATCGATATTATTTCTCGCATTTATTATTTATTTAGTTGTTTCTATTTCGGTGATCATTATTTTAGGCATGTATTTAGTATTTCCTCGTTTGTGTGAGGAATTTATTACATTATGTGTTTTTTCTTTTTTGAGTCAGTCTGTATGGAGGTCTATATAAACGTCTCCCTGTTACTCTTATTTTCATAATGTTGAATAAATCTGATTTGTGTTTTCCCTTGGGATTATTTGATTCTGGAATGAATCGATATCCTGGATAGGGAAGGGCTTGGGCCTTGGGTGAGAATCCCTAAACTCCACCCGCTCTAGCTCCTCCCCTCCGGGTTCGATTCCATCCCTCTTACAACAGCTCTCTTCATCCTCGTTCACCCTGCTTTCTTGTTTGAGTTCTTAGACCTAGCTCGCCGGTTCGACATGATCACGTGCCTGCGCTGACTACGTCGACGTGGATACAACAGCTCCACTCGACATCGTCAAGCGCGCTCTGCCTGCGAGCTCGCGCCAGCGCAGTTCTGCACGCGCCGAACCGCAGCGCGCGCGCGACCTGCAGCCGCGCCGCCGCCGAAGCAGCCGCGGCGCGGACAGCAGCCGCGCGCGGCGCCGACCAGCAGTTGCGCCGCGCGCCGACCGGCAGCCGGGCGCGCGCGACCAGCAGCCCGCGCCCCGGCGCCGCCTGCGCCCCAGGCGCCGCCTGCCGACTCGCACCCACAGTCCAGCGCGCGGCCGCGCCGCGCTCGCTGCTCCGCGCGTCCGCGCTCGCCTACGCCCGTGCGTCGCGCCTGCTTGCGCCCGCACCCGCACCGCCACCCGCACCCGAGCTTGCGTCGCGCCAGCTGGCCCTAATTTTGAGAAAATTGCAATTAGGTCCCTGGATTCTCTGACTCAGGTACGAATTTGACAAAGCCTTTAACCTGGTAAAATTGAACAATCTGGATTTCTATGTTCGCTTGCGATTTGCTCGAATTTGTTCACCTGTGCGACCTTTCATTACTGAGCGAATTACATTATTGTTTTGGTTAATATTGTGAGAACCTTAATCCTGTTCCCGTTTCTGATTTATTGAAACCGGATTGCGCCCTAATCTAATTGGTAATTTCTCAATTACCTTCGATCTAATTTATTTAAAATTTTAAAAGTAATTAGTTTTGCGGGCTTAATTAATTTCTCAGTCATCACAAAATTATTCTCTGAAATTCAAGCATTATTTTGTGAAAACCTGCTTTATAAATTGCTGATCTCTAAACTGCATTATCATTCATCGTCCCGCATCCCAACTTGGTATCAGAGCATTAGGTCAGGAGGGCATATTAGCATCAGCATAAATTAGATCATATTTATTTTATTGCATGCGCACTCGTTCTGGTTCTGATTATTTCATTTTTTGACCCTAAACCAACTAGTAGTATGAATCCCGAACTCGAAGAGCATTAAATGAGTAATCACTTAGATTAGATCGTATGGACGGGAGGCTAGACCGACTTGAGAGCCAAAAAAATCAAAACAGTAAATCGAACATCTAGGCAAAATTATGGACTAAAAGAACAGAGCATACCCTTTGGGTTGTCAAGCCTTCTGCGACTCCTGCTTATGTTAGCCGCCCATATCTTTCTAGAAGAGAGGGACAAGGCTGTAGCTGTTGAGTCATCGCGTGAAATATCGAATGTCCACTACGATGTTTTCAGTGCAAGGTTTGGCCACATCGCGGCTGGTGTGCCCCCGAAGTCCTTGATGATAGAGCAGGTCCCCGAGAATACCTCCTATCTACTGAAGATATCGAACCGACTTATATAGCTGACCCGCATATGCGGACAGAATATGAAAAGTATGAGGATGAGATGCACGAGGAGATAGTTATAGGATAGAGTTGAAATCAAGTTGAGAAAACAGTCATAGAACTGAGTCAATAAAGAAGAGAGATTATAAGATTCGATAGAGGCCACTAAATCATTTTATTGTGTTGATAATACTATCGATCATATTGAGATGATTATAGGTCACGATCGTTCTGAGGTTAATAGGTTTGATTCCGTTAATCATACTTTATGCATGTCTCGATTTAGTAAAAACTCTACACCTATAGACCTATATAGACAAATGGCACATGAGACTGAGTGGTTGGCTACGCGAACGTCTAATTGGTGTGCTGTACTGTTCGCCAGATATTTCTTGGAGGACTTTTATGGCACTTATTAGGAATCGGTGTCTCTCGTGATTTTAACCTAATTCTCCACATGCTTTAATCAAAATTAATCATCCAATAGGCACTAGTAAGGTCGTAAATCGAGTCTGCATATATTTAATATCATAGCATGAGTCCATTTGAATTGTGGCATGGTTATAGCCTAGGGTTCCTGTAGATTTCATTCCATTACTTATGCAGTCAGGATATCTGAATCTGCTGAGTCATTTGCCACAGCAATATTAGGGAATTGCATAAAAGAGATCATTAAGAAAATAAAGTGTCAGTAATGACACTTATATTAGAGATTGTCACAAAAAAATGCAGGAATTTTCAGAAGAAGATTATGTGATGATTCGGGTTCGACCCGAGCGGTTCCCATCTGGAATTGTTAAGAAATTACAAGCCTGCGGAACTGTCCTTTAGAATCTTAAAGAAAATTGGTTCGAACGCGTATGTTGTTGATTTACCGCCAGAGTATAGGTATCAGATCAACCTTCAACATCTCAGACTTGGTGGCATACAAGGAGCCACAAATACGCAGTGATCTGTTTGCGCTGTTCATTACCCGTTGAGAGTGAACCTCTTACCTGAGTGTATGTCCACCAGCTCTCAAATCCACTTACAAACAGGAACAAAATAGCGCAAATCCTGATGAGCACCAGATAAATATTCCATCATAGAAATCGAGACCTCGATAAACCAGCGGTTATTTGGTTCGTTGCAAAAACGAGGCTCCTACCATCCTGTACATAGAAGAGATTTCATGGAGTTTAACCAGAAGACGATCTGCAAGAGACTTTAGATACATTGATTTAAGAGCAACAAAAGATATCAACCAATGTGCAGAGCAGGACCCACGTACATCGATACAGAATGGTCGATGTCCTTCCCCACCTCACTAGGCAACGGTAACATAAATGTTGGTGGGGACACCACGACTCGACCGTCGATTCATTCCTGGCAGAGTTTATCGTCGACGGCCGAGATCTAGCCATGCTGCTTCGATCTGGATTGATTGACTATCAGGACAGATTGGGAAAAGATGGATGCTGCGAATCGCTGACTCGAAAGATTGGAAATCTCCTATTTATTCTGATTGATTGGAGATTCCATTTTGGGATGATATTATTTCTCGCATTTATTTTATATTAGTTGTTTCTATTTCAGTGATCATTATTTTAGGCATGTATTTAGTATTTCCTCGTTTGTGTGAGGAATTTATTACATTATGTGTTTTTTTCTTTTTTGAGTCAGTCTGTATGGAGGTCTATATAAACGTCTCCCTGTTACTCTTATTTTCATAATGTTGAAATAAATCTGATTTGTGTTTTCCCTTGGGATTATTTGATTCTGGAATGAATCGATATCCTGGATAGGAAGGGCTTGGCCTTGGGTGAGAATCCCTAAACTCCACCCGCTCTAGCTCCTCCCCTCCGGGTTCGATTCCATCCCTCTTACAACAGCTCTCTTCATCCTCGTTCACCCTGCTTTTCTGTTTGAGTTCTTAGACCTAGCTCGCCGGTTCGACATGATCACGTTGCCTGCGCTGACTACAGTCGACGTGGATACACAGCTCCACTCGACATCGGTCAAGGCGCGCTCTGCCTGCGAGCTCGCGCCAGCGCCAGTTCTGCACGCGCCGACCAGCAGCCGCGCGCTGCCGACCTGCAGCCCGGCCGAACGCACGCGCGCTGCCCGACAGCAGCCGCGCGCGCCGACGCGTACCAGCCAGTTCGCGCGCGCGCCGACGCGCAAGCCGGGCGCGCGCGACAGCAGCCCGCGCCCCGCGCCTGCCTGCGCCCTCCTAGCGCCGCCTGCCGGACTCGGCCCCAGACGTCCAGCGCGGCCGCAGCCCGGCTGGTGCGCTCCGCGCGTACGCGGTTATCTCTTCACGTTGCGTCCGCGTCCCCTCGCTTGCGCCGCACCGCACCCCGCAACCCGCACCCGAAGCTTGCGTGCGCCACATCTGTAGTGCACCTAATTTTTGAGAAAATTGCAATTAGGTCCCTGTGATTCTCTGACTCAGGTACGAAATTTTTGACAAAGCCTTTTAACCTGGTAAAATTGAACAACTCTGGATTTCCTATGTTCGCCTTGCGATTTTGCCTCGAATTTGTATCCACCTGTGCCGACCTTTCTTACTCGAGCGAATTACAATTATTGTTGGTTAATAAATTTGTTGAGAACCTTAATCCTGTTCCCCGTTTCTGATTTATTGAAAACCGCGATTGCGGCCTAATCTGAATTGGTAATGTTTCTCATTAATCCTTCGATCTAATTTATTTTAAAATTTTAAAAGTATTAGGTTGCGGGCTTAATTAATTTCTCAGTCATCACAAAATTATATCTCTGAAATTCAAAGCATTATTTTGTGAAAACCTGCTTTATAAAATGCTGATCTGCTAAACTGCATTATCGTCACTGTCCCGCATCAGTTTTCCTTTCAGAGACTAAAGA
>KZ454830.1:2022850-2091460 GCA_002786265.1 Apostasia shenzhenica
TCTCAGACGGGATACAGAAATTGGATCTTTTCTTCTTTCAGATTAGACAATCCAATCGCTCCTTGAGCCTCAGATGATTGCCTCCAGATTCCTACGAAATCACCTCCGTAGCCGACGAAAAAGATCCAAGAGAAATCACTGCTGAAAATACCCAAGTGAATAACTTATTCACGTTTCCCAAGAAGAAGCTTAAGAACTTGCAGCCTTCTACCAGAAATCCTGATAATCTCTCTTTTTACAGCTTACTAGATCATCCCGTATTTATAATAGTAGCCTCTAATAAATCCTGTATCTGATTCGCATAAAAATCTCAACAGCCTAACAAATAATCCTTATAATTGGGATTATTTAATTATTATTCAAATCACATTTTAACACACCAGCAGCAATGAGTACTTTGGTGTTGAATTGCCGGGGGCTGGGAGGACCACGGGCAATTCGAGCTTTGAAGAACTTATTGAGAAGTCATCAACCTCAGTTGGTTTTTGGTGGGGACACACGATCGACGTCGATTCATTCCTGGCAGAGTTTATCGTCGAAGGCCGAGATCTAGCCATGCTGCTTCGATCTGGATTGATTGACTATCAGGACAGATTGGGAAAGAGGATGCTGCGAATCGCTGACTCGAACAGATTGGAAATCTCCTATTTTATTCTGATTGATTGGAGATTCCATTTTGGGATGATATTATTTCTCGCATTTATTTTATATTTAGTTGTTTCTATTTCAGTGATCATTATTTTAGGCATGTTATTTAGTATTTCCTCGTTTGTGTGAGGAATTTATTAACATTATGTGTTTTTCTTTTTTGAGTCAGTCTGTATGGAGGTCTATATA
This sequence comes from Apostasia shenzhenica, assembly GCA_002786265.1. Taxonomy (NCBI): domain Eukaryota; kingdom Viridiplantae; phylum Streptophyta; class Magnoliopsida; order Asparagales; family Orchidaceae; genus Apostasia; species Apostasia shenzhenica. Next base: position 2,023,688 of record KZ454830.1, read on the forward strand.
AACGTCTCCCTGTTACCTTATTTTCATAATGTTGAAATAAATCTGATTTTGTGTTTTCCCTTGGGATTATTTGATATCTGGAATGAATCGATATCCTGGATAGGGAAGGGCTTGGGCCTTGGGTGAGAATCCCTAAACTCCACCCGCTCTAGCTCCTCCCCTCCGGGTTCGATTCCATCCCTCTTACAACAGCTCTCTTCATCCTCGTTCACCCTGCTTTCTTGTTTGAGTTCTTAGAACCTAGCTCGCCGGTTCGACATGATCCGTGCCGCGCTGACTACGTCGACGTGGATACACAGCTCCACTCGACATCGGTCAAGCGCGCTCTGCCTGCGAGCTCGCGCCAGCGCAGTTCTGCACGCGCCGACCAGCAGCCGCGCGCGCCGACCTGCAGCCGCTGCGCGCGCCCGAACAGCAGCCGCGCGCGCCGACCGGACCAGCAGTTGCGCGCGCGCCGACCGCAGCCGGGCGCGCGCGACCAGCAGCCCGCGCCCCGGCGCCGCCTGCGCCCCAGCGCCGCCTGCCGACTCGCCCCAACTGTCCAGCGCGGCCGCGCCCCTGCTGCGCGCGGGTCCGCGCTCGCTCGCCTACCCCGTTGCGTCCGCGCCTGCTTGCGCCGCACCCGCACCCGCACCCGCACCCGAGTCTTGCGTGCGCCACTGAGCCCTAATTTTGAGAAAATTGCAATTAGGTCCCTGCGATTCTCTGACTCAGGTACGAATTTTGACAAAGCCTTTAACCTGGTAAAATGAACATCCTTACACCAAAGTACTCATTGCTGCTGGTGTGTTAAAATGTGATTTGAATAATAATTAAATAATCCCAATTATAAGGATTATTTGTTAGGCTGTTGAGATTTTTATGCGAATCAGATACAGGATTTATTAGAGGCTACTATTATAAATACGGGATGATCTAGTAAGCTGTAAAAAGAGAGATTATCAGGATTTCTGGTAGAAGGCTGCAAGTTCTTAAGCTTCTTCTTGGGAAACGTGAATAAGTTATTCACTTGGGTATTTTCAGCAGTGATTTCTCTTGGATCTTTTTCGTCGGCTACGGAGGTGATTTCGTAGGAATCTGGAGGCAATCATCTGAGGCTCAAGGAGCGATTGGATTGTCTAATCTGAAAGAAGAAAAGATCCAATTTCTGTATCCCGTCTGAGATTGAGGACCAGGTGATTGGTGTAAGGTTCTCTTTCTATCTGATTTTTTACATAATAAAGTCTCTCTCTGCTCTCCCCGTGGATGTACGAGGAATACCTCTGAACTACGTAAATCTGGTGTTCTTGTGATTGCTTCGTTCTTTTATTATCATTATTTTTCATACTTATCTGGCAAGATTTATTTGACTAACTACACGTCCGACGATCCAAATTTTTCGCTGTGTATTATTTTCACAATATTTGGTATCAGAGCGCATTTTTGTGTAGTTTGTCATTCTGGTGCTGCAGATATGCCGATTATAAAGTTTGAGGTGGAGAAATTTGATGGTAAAAAGGACTTCGGTATTTGGCAACGAAGGGTGAAGGCTATCTTAGTTCAGAATGACCTTCACCATGCTCTTCTCGGAAGAGAAAAAACAAGAAAGATAACAGATGAAGAATGGGAGGAGTTAGATTTGAAAGCATAAAAAACAATTCAATTATGCCTGGCGGATGGGGTACTATATAATATTTTTGATATTGAGACTTCTGTTGATTTGTAGAGAAAATTAGAAAAACTTTATATATCAAAGTCACTCACAAATAAACTTTATATGAAAAAGCAACTTTATAGTTTGAGTATGTCTGAGGGGGATGATCTATTAGAACATATGAATGTTTTCAGTAAAATGATCTCACAGCTTCGCAGTATTGACGTAAAATTAAAAAAAAAAGGATGAGGTTTTACTTCTTCTTTCATCATTGCCCAAGTCTTATGACCATCTGGTAACAACTATTCTGTATGGCAAAGATACCTTTAAAGTGGAGAAAGTCAATGCAACTTTATTGTCAAATGAGGTGCGGAACAAGCAGAGCACGGGTGAAAGTTTGGCAGTAAAAATTAATCAAGACAGAGACAGATCAAAGAGCAAATTTGGCAATCAGTACATGTATAAATCTAATTTAAAAAGAAAGGATAACAGGTGTCACTGCTGCAAAAAGGAAGGTTATTGGAAAAAAAGAATGCCCCAAGAAATCTAAGCAGCAACAACAGAAAAAACCAGGTGATGAGACTAGTGTTGCTTTAGGATTAGAGAAGGAAAGTGAAACGTTATGCACCTTCTTAGGTATGGATTCTTCTGATTCATGGATTTTAGATTTTGGTTGTTCCTATCACATGTGGCCATTCAGAGATTGATTTTCTACTTATTCTATATATAATGGTGGTAGAATTATAATAGGTAATAATTCTGAGTGTAAATCAGTTGGTATAGGGACAGTAAAAATAAAGATGTTTGATGGAGTGATAAGAACTTTGACAGAAGTCAAGCATGTTTTAGACCTTAGAAAAGGTTTGATCTCCCTAGGTACCCTTGATGCTAGTAGATGCACTTTTACTGGTTCAGGTGGCATTATAAAAGTGAAGAAGGGTGCTCTAGTTGTAATGAAGGGAGAGAAAATTAGATCATTATATAGATTGATTGGAAAAACTATTACAAAAGATGCTGCAGTTACATCCTCTTCAGATGATGATGAGACTATGTTATGACATGCTAGGTTGGGTCATATGAGTGAGAGAGGATTGTTAGAGTTGCACAATAGGAAGCTACTTAAGGAGCTTAAATCATGTAAGATTAATTTCTGTGAATCTTGTGTTTTTGGCAAGTAGTGTAGGGTAAAATTTGTTACTTCTAATAAAAGAAGTAAGAACATCCTTGAGTATGTGCATTCAGATGTATGGGGACCATCTCCAGTTACTTCGCTCGGAGGAGCTAAGTATTTTATTATTTTTATTGATGATTATTCAAGGAAAAATTGGGTTTACTTCTTGCAGCATAAATCAGAAGTATTTGAGAAATTCAAATACTGGAAGGCAAGTATGGAAAAAGCTACTGGCAAACACATTAAAGTTCTCCGTACAGATAATGGTGGAGGTATATCTTCATGGGGTACACTTCTGGTGTAAAAGGGTATAAAGTTTGGAACCCTAACACAAGAAAGTCAGAGCTTTGCAGAGATGTCCGATTTGATGAATCTTCTATGTTTAAGAAATTTTCAGAGAAGATTCAGGATGAACGAAAGATCGATAATGTTGTTCAAGTAGAGTTTGAGAAAAACTCAGGTGAAATTGACAACAGGTCAGATGATTTGCATCAGGATGAAGTTTCAGTATATCTACCTCAGGATAAGTTTTACTCTATTGCTACAGGAAGAGCTAGAAGAGAAGTGTAAAAACTTCTGAAGTTCAGAGACACTGTGGCTTATGCATTTTCTGTTATTTCTTCTGATCCCTTGTCTTTTCAGGATGCAATAGAGAGAAAAGATAACAAGCAATAGCTAGATGCTACGCAAGAAGAGATGAACTCACTTCAGAAAAACCAAAATTGGGAGTTGTTGGCACTTCTTAAAGGTAAAAAGACAATCGGTTGCAAGTGGGTGTACAAGAAAAAAAAAACTTTATCTTCACGAGAACCAGAAAAGTATAAAACAAGATTGGTTGCTAAGGGTTTCAGTCAAAAAGAAGGAATAGACTTCAATGAGATTTTTTCTCTAGTGGTGAAACATTGTTCTATCAGAACTTTACTTGCTATGGTAGCTATGTGGGAATTAGAGTTAGAGCAGCTTGATGTGAAGACAACGTTTTTACATGACAATCTAGATGAAGAGATTTATATGGTGCAATCAGAAATTTTTGTTCAACAAGAAAGTGAGAAGATGGTATGCAAGCTAAAAAGATCTCTTTATGGGTTAAAGCAGGCTCCACGTCAGTGGTATAAAAGGTTTGATACCTTTATGATAACACATAGTTACATAAGGAGCAAGTTTGATAGTTGAGTCTATTTTCGTTTTCTTAATGATAATTCTATTATTCTGCTAATGCTCTATATTGATGACATGCTCATAGCTTGCAAACATATGCATGAGCTTAGTGAGCTGAAAAGAGTGCTCAGTTCGGAATTTGAGATAAAGGACCTAGGTAGTGCTAAAAAAATTCTAGGTATGGAGATTCATCAAAATCGTCATGAAGATAAGCTATGGTTGGCTCAAAAAAGTTACATAGAGAAGGTATTAGTAAAATTTAATATGAAGAATGTCAAAGCTGTCAGTACGCCTCTAGCTCAGCATTTTAAACTTTCTTCGCAGCAATGCCCAAAGTCAGATAAAGAATTTCAAGAAATGCATAATGTACCATATGCTAATGTAATTGGATGTCTAATGTATGCTATGATATGCACTAGACCAGATTTATCACATGCTGTTAGTGTTGTTAGTAGGTATAAGACGAACCCAAAAAAAGAGCATTGGTATGCTTTGAAATGGATTTTGCGTTACTTGAAAGACACTTCAGATTGTGGTCTGTTATTTAAGAAAAATTTAGATTCTGATCTTTTGGTTGGTTATGTCGATTTTGATTATGCAGATGACCTTGATAAGAGAAGATCCACTACAGGATTCATCTTTACTTTAGGTGGAGGTCCCATCAGTTGGAAAGCTACTTTATAGAATATTGTAACTTTATCGACAATAAAGGCAAAGTATATTGCTGCAGTTGAAGCTGCAAAGGAAGCTGTTTGGTTAAAAGGTTTGGTCAGAGAACTTGGTATTTCAAAAAAAACTGTTAGTTTGCATTGTGATAGTCAAAGTGCAATTTATCATGCAAAAAATCCTGTTTTTCATGCAACAACAAAACATACTGACATCAGATATCACAAACCCAGAGAGCTTGTGTCAAGCGATGATATTAATCTTGTGAAAGTTTCAACTCAAGATAATTTTGCAGATATGCTTACTAAACCTTTACCAGTAGCTAAGTTTTTATACTTCTTAGACTTAACTAATATTCAGATGAGCTAAGGTATGAAGGCTCCAGGGAAAGGAGGTGTTTCTACTTAGAGAGATTATGTTGTCTGCTTAAAAATCAAATTAAAGTGATGATTGTTAAAATATGATTTGAATAGTAATTAAATAATCCTAATTATAAGGATTATTTGTTAGGCTGTTGAGATTTTATGAGAATCAGATATATGATTTGTTATAGGCTACTATTATAAATACGAGATAATCTGGTAAGCTGTAAAAAGAGAAATTATTAGGATTTCTGGTGGAAAACTGCAAGTTCTCAAGCTTTTTCTTGGGAAACGTGAATAGATGATTCACTTGGGTATTTTAAGCAGCAATTTCTCTTGGATCTTTTTCGTCGGCTACGGAGGTGATTTCGTAGGAATCTGGAGGCAATCATCTGAGACTCAAGGAGCGATTGGATTGTCTAATCTGAAAGAAGAAAAGATCTAATTTCTGTATCCCGTCTGAGATCGAGAACTAGGTAATTAGTGTAAGATTCTTTTTCTATCTAATTTTCTATATAATAAAATCTCTCTCTGCTCTTTCCGTGGATGTAGGAGGAATACCTCCTAACCACGTAAATACGGTGTTCTTGTGGTTGCTTCATTCTTTTATTATCATTATTTTTCATACTTATCTGGCACGATTCATTTGGCCAACTACACGTTCGGCGATCTGAATTTTTCGCTGTGTACTACTTTCACTACACTGGTGGACCTGGACACATCCGTGGGAAGCCAGGGAGATATTTATCGGTAGAGAAGTGCTTGATATCTTACTTCTTTTTATAGTGCAGAAAATCCATTTGGTGGAGAACACCCAGGTTTAGCAATGGAGGCCACTTCACTTGAATCTAGCTGGTGCCCATCATCAAGGGAAGGGAGAAAGAGGGAGGGAAAAGGAAGTACCTTGTTGATTCAAGGGCACCTACCACACCAGCTAGGTTCTGCGATTCTGCCTCTGACGAGCTACAGTCGCGTTGGGGAGGAAGTGGGGGTCTAATCCACTCGAGCCTTCAGCGCGTTCGACTGAAAGGAGCGGCAAAAGCGTCGGAGACGAAGTGGGACGATGACTCCAGATATTTCTATCCCACTAAAGCATCGCTCTGTAGCTAATGGTCTACTGCTGCCGAGCCTCATAAGAGGCGGTTAGCCACAGGTCACAAAACAGGTCGACGGGTCTGGTGCGATCGGGACTCAAATTCGGCTCAATCTGAATAGCTAAATTTAAATTTGTCTGATTTATAAAAATAGATCAAGATTAATAATTTGAATTTGATTTGAATATTAAATAGGATCGTATCAATCTGCTAATCTGACCTATTTAAATAGTATTTATGTAATTATTTTTTAACTTAAACTTTTTTTTTATTAATTTCAACTCAAGTATATTTCTAATTAAAAATTTAATAATTTTTAATAAAATTTATTTTATTTTATGTAAATTGTCAACATAATAAACTATTAAATAAATTTAGTTAATAGTAAAACATAATAATTATCATTATATTAATTAACTTAAGTTACATTTAATTCAATATTTTTTTAGTGTTATGTAATATTATATAAAGAAAATAATTATTTGATTTAATGATATACGTAAATGATTTTCTATAAAATTATAAAATTATTAATTAAAAGATATATTTAAATATTATAATAAGTAGATGTCATGACATAATACTAAACTAAATATTCTCTTAATTTGATTATTAGATTCAACTGTTTTAATATTTACTTAGTTTCATTCAGCTAATTATGTTAATTAAGTTTAATATGAATAATAATTAATATATTTTTAAAAAAATAAAGCATGTGCCAGAATCGCATATATATATATTCCATTAAAAAAAAACTAGTTCTTATTGAACTAAAAAATGATATTAAGAATCTGTTTGGTAATAAAAAAAAATTTAATTGAAATTTTTAATTATTTTTAAAAAATATGTATGATGTGAAATAAAATAAGTTTGTTATATTTAAAATTATGTAGGATGTGAAATGAAATTAATTGATTTATTAAGAACTGTACTGGATGTGAAATAAAGTGATTGCTTAATGTTAGAATTTGTGTGAGATGAGATATAAAATAATTTTTTAAGTTTTTTTAAAAATAAATTTAAGATTTTAGTCATAATTAATTTTAGTTATGATTTTTAATTCATTGTCAATCAAGGTCTAAGATATGACAAAAACTACCGTTAAATAAGAAAATGGGACAAAAATTAACGGATCTGATATCTAAGCAATTAATTCAAAATTTCGAATGAGCCGGACTTGAAATCGACGTCTTAATTACGGCGAGATCTAGTCTTTTGGATTCCGCACGGTCTGCCGCCACCAATACGACTTTCAGTAAAGTTTTTTTTTTTTTTTTAATAAGAAACTTTCAAGTATAGTTTCCCAGTATCACTTTGTTGAGCTATCTATCGGCGAGGCCGGACTCGTGCTCCAGTTACAGAGAAAGCGCGCAGATGGCCATCGCCGACGGCAGGGAGGGCCCGTCCGAGGGAAAGATCTGGAGTCTTTGCAGGATGCCCTTCTGGCAAAGCAGCTCCACTGGCGGCGTCGGCGTAGGCGTCGGTGGCGTAGGCGGCAGGACTTCTTCAACGAATTCTTTGTCCTCGCTGACCCACCATCAGCATCAAGCCGGCACCGGGCAGATGGTTCTAGCGAGCAGTGCAACGGGGTCGCGAGCGATTCAGAGCTCCAGTGGGAGCTCGGTCTCATCGATGGCAAGGTCTCTGCTTCCCACGCGCCGCCGCCTCCGACTGGATCCCCCCAACAAGCTCTACTTCCCTTGTAAGTCATTTAAACCTTCTCAGAGTAGAGTAGGTTTTTCGCCTGAAGAATGACATAGGGTTGTTCTTTGGCCATTTTCTGGGTTGGTGGAAGTTACTCCTGCTTATCAAGCTCGGTAATTGTTCAACTGCAAGCTTGCATTTCTAAATCTATTTATTTTGGTTTGCTTTATATACTCGGCCAATTCTATATTCATAGTTATCTAATATGTTCCGTTACTTTTTTTATAATTTTGCCTTAGCTTATATTACCAAAAGGAAGGTTTACATCAAGCACACAAAGAGCTATTCTTTTGATAAATCAAGCAAAAATTATACAACAAGGATAATTTCCTACACTATCTCATCATTTCAAGCTATAGAAGCAACATAATCAACCACTCCTCTAACATCTCTTGATCCAAATGTAGAGGTATTATACTTTTTGGTCACTAGGAACTGCGTGACTCGAGTACTTCCCAAGAGGGTTATTCGTCGCAGTATTACTCCATTTCAAGCACACTTAATTACGGAGTTTCCTATCATTAGTCTCACGGTTTTGTCCCAAAATGCGTGTCAATCATTTGGGATTATATTATTTACTTATATAGCCCAAAAACTCTTATCTTTGTTCAATGTGGGACGATTCATTCCTGTCTCTCTCCACTGCCAGGAGTCTCTACTTATTCGGATAATTTCGATTCACTCATATGGATATCAATCCGACGATCAATCCTCTCCCTCTTCGATCCCGGGTCGTCACAGATCTATTGACGATTTTGTGTATATGTTTGATCAAAAGCACCTACGAAGGATTTGTGTGGGGAGTCTCCCTAGTTGCCTGCAAGTTCTCAGAATTGGACTGAATCGGATCAGTTGGTTTGGCCAGTTCGATTGTGAACCAGCCACTATACCGGTCCCGTTTTTCCATAAAATTGAAATAATGGTTCGATCAGATTGGTCTGACTAAAAATTGAACCGAATGAACAGGTTGAACCGATAAAGTTCACAAATGTGCGAAATGAACTTGACAAATACTTATTTTTTATATTATCCTAACTTGAATTGATTTGATTATTTGAGTGAATTAATTATTAAGTAATATTTATATTTATACTATTTAAATGATGGTTAATTAACTTATGATTGAAGCATTAATTTTTTAATTTTTTCTATTCATTGTGTTGCTGCTATAGTAACTTTAATTTCTTAAAAATTATTCATAGTATTTATAGAATTACAAATATTTATAATATAATTATGAGGTCGTTCGGCTACTTGACTGGTTTAACTTTCAGTTCGATTCCGAAAACCTTAGTTGCTTGTAATATATTTGCGATAATTGTGGTTATATTAAAATCAAACTCTTATCTATCTTGGCTGCTTTCCAACGTGTAAACTCAGCAACTATAACTGGTTTTGTCAAGAGTTTGATGCCAACCGTCAGCACTGTAGTTGATCCATTAACACCATTCACTTTAATGGAGCTGTCAAAATTGACTTTGATCCAATTTGGTGTGGGGGATCACAGTGTGAAGATGGGTTACTGGAGCATGGGAGCCCAGTTCCCCAAATTATGATCAGGTTTCTCAAAGGCCTTAAGGGAGCAAATTAGAGTTGTAATTTCCTTTAGTGACAAGTGGGGTTTACCGTGAACTTTTATATTGTGCCCTCCATATGTGGTATGGTATGGAGAAATTGATGAACTAGATATCTTGATTGTAGGGCTAATATATATAGTAACAGTGGCGGAGCCACATGGTACTCAGGGGGTGCAATTGCACCCCCTGAGTTTTTTTTTTTAAATTACATATCTAATTTTTTTTATTTCAGTCCGAATTTCATATAATAAATATCATATCATAAATTGTGATAATAAGTTAAAAAAAAATATTAAATTAACAAATTATTTAGATAATTTATAATTTCAATTTTTCATAAATTATTCAACATATAAATTATATAAATAGACTTTATATTAGTGAAAACTCATTCAATTTAAAAAATTTATTTACGTATCTTATATTTAAATTAAAAATATTATATATTCTTTAAAAATTCAATTAACTTATCATAATTTAGATTTTTAATTCACTAAATTATTTAATGGATTAACACTTAATTTATTGAATAATCTATGTGTATTAAATTTTATATTTATGAGTAGCTATTTTATTAGTTTAGTTATTTGAGGTAATGCAACAGAAACTCTTAAATCAAAATCTTTCATTTTAAATGAAATATAATAAGAATTTTTAATTTTTTTATTTTATAATTTAAATAATTTTAAATTATTATAATATTATTATAAATAGTTTATTTGACCCCCCTAGTTTGAGGTCATGACTCCGCCACTGTATAGTAATTGGTCCATCAAAAAAATATATATATATCTAGTAATTGGATAATAGATAATCAGTCATTGTGAACTTAGATTTGTTGATTGTTTCTGTCCCTAGTAATCTGTTTATCACCTAGTATGTAAGGAGTATTTTTCTTCTGTTTATTCTACTTATATTCGGTACCAGTTTGCATTTTTTTCGATTCTAATTTTAAGTTAATTTCCTGTGCGTTTCTTGATTGAATTTACTGACAACCCAGTCTTTATCCTGAAGATGAGCCTGGCAAGCAAGTTAGAAGTGCTATCAAAATAAAGAATACAAGCAAGTCTTATGTAGCGTTTAAGGTAGTTGTGCTTTCCTTACTTGTTAGTGCTTTATTCTCCGTTTTTGTTAGCAAATTAATTTTTTTAAGAGGACTATAAATTTTCTCATTTACTGGTGCAAGGTTATTACAATCTTTTAGTGCACTTTTTTCAAAACTTTTTTTTATCATTTATCATAAGTATCTTACATTGCATATTGGCTTTTTATTGTTTTAGTGTCAAACAACTGCACCGAAAAGTTGTTTTATGAGGCCTCCTGGAGCAATACTTTCTCCCGGTGAGAGTATCATTGTGACTGGTAAGCTTTTCTTCCTTGGATTATCTACTAATTCTGTGCTATTTTATCATTTGATATGCACAAAGCAATCGTAGTTCCAAAATAAGCGCCTTTATCATGAATACCAGTTTTCAAATTTGTGGAGCATCCAGAAAACAATGAGAAACCACTACTGTACCAGAAGAATAAAGTTAAGTTTAAAATCGTGAGTTTGAAGGTTAAGGGCCCTATGGAATTTGTGCCTGAACTGGTAAGTTTTTCTCAAGTTCTCTGTTTGGTTATCCCACAATGACCATGTAACTTGATTTACATTATGCTGAAGAAACTGAGACATTCTCAAATATTTTTCCTATGAAATATGATTTTATCACTGGTTCACGTCTCATGCATGGTTAGGCACATGTTTAATGTAAAACGTCCAGAATAGAAATGAACAAGATAAAGCAAGGTATTTTAAAATCTATTAAACAGGATTTTTTTCTAAATAAGATTTGACTGAAATTGTGACACAATTTAGGATTGAAGAGCATTTAATTGGTACAATGATGATAGTCATCATGTGAAACAATATTTGCCGCCTTTGTTGGTGGATTTGAATCAGGAATGTTTTTTTGTGATTTTTGTGAGGGATTTGTATTGATCTTGTTTTATTATTTTGCAAACACGACAAGTTGTCATATCAGTGATGTTCCCTTCTGAGGAAGTTGGTAACTCTTCGCTTTTTGTTTTTCAGATTTCCATCTTATGTATGTTGTTCTCGACTGCAGTTTGATGAGCACAAAGATCGAATTTCCGTGGAGCAAATTTTGAAAGCTATATTCTTGGACGTAGAGCGGCGCCCATGTCCTGTGAGCTAGCTCCTATTTTCAGCAGTTTACTATTGCATCCAAATTTCTTCTTTTAATTGCCATTTCTTTGAGAAAGTTGAATATCTGCTTTTTATGAAGCAATTAGAGAAACTGAAACACCAACTAGCTGATGCTGATGCTGCTCTTGAAGCACGCAAGAAACCTGCTGAAGACTCCGGTCCACGAATTGTTGCTGAAGGTCTTGTCATAGATGAATGGGTAATATATCTTGAGGACCTTTGCTTAAATGCATATTCCATAACATCGATTGAACATTTCTTTGATGCGAGCACCTCTTCTATTTATATTTTTCATACAGAAGGAACGAAGGGAAAGATATCGTGCACAGCAGCAGGTAGAAGGAGCTGTTGATTCGTTGTAAAGTGTAATGTCATGTTCAGGATGCCGATCCCCCTGATTCCTTGAAGTGTTATCGGCTATGCATGTGGAGTTGGATTAAATTATCTAGAACCCCAATATATTTACTCTCCAAGGGAGCGAAATAATATGCTATGACTGCATGTACTTCAGAAGTTCTTGGAACATGTTATTCACTATATCCCCTGTAGATGATTTTGTCCATTAAAAGTCAAATCTCATGTCTTGTACTTGGAATTATTGATTCCCTAATATTTTCAAAATTCTTACATCAAAAAACTAGTTCTTTATCTATTGTTGATGATTGCAAAGTGAATGTTATTCTTCGTTCTCTTTTCTTGTTTTGCAACAAAATATAAAATGAGATTATACTAAACGCTAGCAGAATCTTTATCATCTTTATTTACAGATAATAGAACACAGGCATTTACTTCGCATGCTTATTGTTTGTTTTCAATATTTTACATTAGTTTTGCAGCCACCAGAAGTATTTAAATTGATGATCTTAGTTTTCACCATATTGAAAATTTGTGATCATGTTTTCTTGCCTATCATCAGGTGATAGTTTTTGTCCAGCTGCAGTTAGTTTACTTTGATGCTTTATGATTTTGTTCTTTATTCTATGCATTCTTTTCAACAAATTTAGCCAGGAAAATCCATACTTTAAGGCCTTGTTTGGCAATAGGCAAAAAAACATGGCTAAAATTAGCTATGACTAAAATCTTAAATTTATTTTAAAAAAACTTAAAAAATTATTTTATATCTCATCTCACACAAATTCCAACATTAAACATTCACTTTATTTCACATCCAACACAATTCTCAATAAATCAATCAACTTTATTTCACATTCTACACAATTTTTAATATAACCAACTTACTTTATTTTACATCATATACATTTTTCAAAAATGGCTAAAAATTCAAACTAAATCTTCTTTTTTTTCTTATTACCAAACAGAGAGATCCGGTCCACAATAGTTCTGAAGTTTTTAGAGTTTTGAACGTTATTCATGGTTTTTTTTTTCCCTTGTACCAGTGTGCAGAAGCTTCAATTGGCATGATCCAGTGTGCTGCTTGAACTGGAGCTTAGCCTGGATCTTAAGCCTTTCCAACACATAATGGGAAGCTTTAAGCTGTTATATTAAATACGGGAGATATTGGTATGACTTCTTATTTCTAACAGTCATTATTTAATATTAAGCACCATTACATGAAACTTCTAATCACTTGAACTGAGATAATGAATACCAAGGGTTATTAAACCTGCTGGTGATTTGTGTAACCGTTAATATAAGATTTCAACAGCAAAGTCGGACAGAAAGGAATCCAGGTTAAAGAGATTGAAGCGGATAGGGAATAAATATTTCTAACGTAGAACTCAAGTTGGCGATTTATTTATTTATTTATTTATTGGGATATTTATACACATGCTACACAAATCTTCATGTATTACATCACATACACTTTCTTCACACTCCATAGTGTAAATTTTGTGAAAAAATGTGTGTTGTGTAATATTAAAAGATTTGTGTATCATGCAGGTAAATGTCTCTTATTTATTTTGATATTTTGCGGTTTAAATTTTATTTTGAAGAAATAAGTACAAAAGATATTTATTACATCACTAGAAAATAAAGAAGGATGTTACAAGTATTGTCTCTATATTCTTCCTTTGAAAAGGGGATTGAGTTGAAGATGGAAGATGAAGGCTGAAGGCAATAACCAAAGATCCAGTTTTTGGTGGGAGTTGGTATCTAATGAGGGGGATAATAATTATTAGTAATTTTTTTCGCTTGAAACATCACCTAATAATCACTCCAAACTCTCTTTGAAATGCATATATGGAGAAAATAGTGAGGTCTTTTTTGGCAAAAAAAAAAATTAGTAATGACTAAAATAGCTATGGTTACAATTTTTAATTTATTTTAAAAAAATCAAAAAATTATTTTATATTTTGTTCTACACAAATTCAATATTAAATAATCATTTTATTTTACATTCAATACAATTCTTAATAAATTAATCAATTTTATTTAGATTCAATATAATTTTAATATAATTAACTCACTTTATTTTATATCATACATATTTTTTTTTAAAAATTACAAAATCTTTTCAAATCTCTTTTTTTTTTCTTCCAATCAAACTAAGCTTGAGTTTCCATATATACACAACATATTTTTCTTATTCTATTCATGTAAGACTAAATCTTGTGCTTATCCGCATGAGATTTGCCCAAAGGTAGTGTTTACCTCTATCCTTACCCAACCATGTAGTGTTCAGGACATAGCGTCCTCACTGAGATTTGCCCCATCATAGTCTCTCAAGGTATATTAACATACTCACCATAGTCTCCAAAGGTATAAGGAGTGGCTCTAATACTGTATATAACAACCCGCCTCTATAGATGTTCGTTTTGGCTCTCCAGGTTTTAAAACAAGTCTACGGCCCTTTTTATCGCTGGCATATCACTAGGTTCCTAGGCGAATACATCAAAATACTTAGAAAGGAGGGCCGCCAGAGCGGGCTTTTCATTTTCAAGAAAATCCTTAGAAATCAATACAGTTTTTCTGTCGGCGACGGTTACATGATCATTTTGTTCGATGGGCGGTAGGGCGTGATCTCTGGGATCCAGGTGATCTGTGTGGAGGCGAGTATTTATCTCAGAACATTTCCTGACCCCAACTTTGTCTCCCCTGATAGTGGCGACACCAAGTGGCGTAGGGAACTTGACACATAGGTGGTAGGTGGACGCGACCATTTGGAACGTTGCCATCGCAGGCCGCCCCGGGATTGTATTATACTTGGAGGGGGCATCCATGATGATGAAGTCAATATCCTTCGTTTGCCTCCTGGGGCTCTCTTTGAGATCGACGTGCAGAGTTGCGTAGCCTGCAGGCCGGTAGATGTCTCCGAAGAAATTGGAGATAGGAGAGAGGTCTACACTGCCTGACACCCATTTCATTGAAGGGGCGGAGGTAGAGGATGTCGACCGAGCTCCCTGTGTTGACCAGGGTCCGGTGGACGTCGCAGCCTCCAATTTCGACGATGATAGTGATGAGGTTGTTGTGATTCCCCTCTCTTGAGGAAGGTCACCTGCAGCGAAGGTGATGTCAGGCAAAGATGAGGGGGATTCGACAGCGCATACCTCTGTTTGTCTTTGAGTAGGGAGGCTGGAGTCGTAGCTGAAAATCGACAACGCTACCTTCTTTCCAGCGGCCTTCGATGTCACCGAGGTTGTTGGGGAGACTGCCAGAGGTTCGTCTTGAGGGAACAGTGCCCGCGCCGTTTTCGACGGCAGTTTTTCTATCCTCTTGTAGCCGGTGAAGTAGTCGTTTTCTATATACTTGTTGACAAGCGCCCGAAAAAAGCGGCACTCGTGCAAGAGGTGGCCATAACGCTAGTGAAACTTGCAATATTTTGTGGGATCTTCGCCAGGAGAAGTACACATTATTGCACTTTGGCACATTATTCAACTTTTTTCTTAGATCCCATCGATATGCAAAGTTAATTTGTATATAAAATAATAGAGAAATTCTTTTATTTCAAAGAAGCACCATCTAGATATCAATAGAAATGTACTACATCAGCTGACAGGCCAGCGCTCAACTGCTCCACGTAAAAATTGATGTTCAGACAGTGCTTTATCAGAATATAAAAAATTCTCATAAAAATGAGAGAAATATTTAACCCATTTGTTTGGCAGTTGAAAATTAACTTAATTTAATTTTAATAAAGTATATCACATAAAAATTAATTTTTACTTCATATCCTACGCACATTACTAAAATAATAACTAACTTATCACATCACTCACATATCCCAATATAATAACTAATTTTATATCACATCTCTCACAATTTTCAATAAAAAAATATCTCTATTCAAGTTTAATTTTAACCTTGTTAAATTTAATCTTACAAACAAACATGTCCTTTAGGCTTCGTTTGATTCTGCATATTTTTTTAGCTCAATACAAATTTCAACTATAAAAATTAACTTTGTTTTACATATAACACAAATACGAATGTCAAAATTAACTTTATTTTACATCTTACATACTTTTTAATATTAAAATATATTTCATTACTATTACACTTAAAAAATAAAATATTTTTTTTTTAGTTGACGTGGGAAATATGGGATCCCAAGCGAAAGAGAGAGAGTCCCGAGATACCGCGATTTTACATATACCCCAAGCAAAGAGCTAAGCCTAACGATTAAAGCTTAAGAGAGAATAATGCACATCCAAAATAACACACAGAGATTTAAGGTGGTTCAGGGAAAAAATTCCTTACGTCCATTGTGCGATCAGCCAGAGATGATTCCACTAGAAAAAGAAATGTAGTCGAAGAGACCAGTACAATGAGCGCAAAGATGGGAGAGAGTTTTTTATCTCGAGCTCTTCACACAAGAGTGAAGGAAGAAAGACAGAGAGCGCTTGCATTGCAATTCTTCTCGGGAAAAAAAGCCTCTCCCCTCGAAGCTTGTTCGAAGGTATTTATAGGCAGGGGGGTCATGGAGCTCGGTCCAGGTTTTTCGGAAGAAGATGGAGCATTCAATTGCTAGGTCCACACTAGTGGTCCTACTGCTGTGGACCATCGCGGAAGCCTGAAGTAGCGGAAGGAGAGCTTGACTTCTTGATCTTGACAATTCCTCTTGGGACCCGTGAAGGCTGAAGCATGCGGACCCTTGATTTGCGCGACTGAAAGAAGCGTGTTGCTTTGGAAATGGTGCAATCGTGGCCCGCTGGCAGTGACAGGTGCAGCTAGGAGGCATCGTCTTTGATGTTACTGAGAAATGCTTTGGAATCGTCGTGGACGATGTTTGGCCGAACCCTCATGACCGAGGTTTGAGACCTGCGAAAATAATGATCGTAATAATAAAGAGTTAGTATTCATGGTGCCACATGTACGACTGAGATGCAGCGCTGGAACTACGTATTAATATTAATCTAAAAAAAATTGAATCAACCAAGGCTTTAACATTTGTGCTTCGAACCGCTCGTTCAGAACTCCGGCTTTGAAGTCCCGAGTCCCGACCAAATTACTGGTTTCGTTTTGAGGTCGATTTTAATGAAATATTCTTTTTGACAGCGATTTTTGACGAATTATTAGTACGCAGGACCCATTCGAGACCCGACGAACAGATGGTGGGGACCACACTGGCAATGACTCACTGCCAGCTGCCCACGTTGTCCCATTCCTTTTTGAAGATAAGACCGCCACGTGGCACCGCTCAGACAATGACCGGTATCTCGTAATTTCTCAAATACAATTTTCCACGAGCCTATCGGAAGGTCAGGATCATATTACATCATTGCATAACCCCTTTCATCACCGTTCACGATTTTTAAAACTGCAATTTCTCGAACACGATAAGATTATTATCTCCTTCATTCAGAAAACGGAAACCGGAGTCCCGATAAGCGGTTTAAAATTTAAACCGCTTATCGCCCAGGCCTATTAAAGCGGCCCCCCCCCCCCCCCCTCCAGCCGGTGAGTGGCCTACTCTAACAAGTAACAGAAGAAAGAAGATAACCTGCGCGACGTCACCGGAAAATTGCAAACATGAGCAAGTTTTGGACGGCGGCGAGTGCGGCTTTGGCCGGAGGCGGCCACACAGATCAGGGCGCGAAGTGGTACGCCGGAGTGACCTCGGCGCGGCTCGGAAAGGAGCGTCTGTCGGCGGCGGGGATGGTGCCGGCTGCAGGGCTCGCGTCGGGCCGCTCTCGTGGCGGCGGAAACGGCTGTGAGGTCGCTCAGGCGGAGGACTCGTTTCGGCAGGCCATGTACATAAGCTGCTGGGGACCGAGCTGACGTCCTAATCGCTCGCGAGAGGGCGATCGACGTGGGAGATCGATCCGACGTCCTTCTTCGCGCTTCCTTCCCTAACGATCGTTGCTGATGGACGTCAGCATGAGGTGGTTTTCTAGACGATCCCGGCCGTTAATTGGGCGGCGAGGGCGAACTGCGCTGGATCAGCAACCGACTACGGAGGGAAAGTGGATACTAATCCTGAGAAAAATGAGAGAGAGAGAGAGAGAGAGAGAGAGAGAGAGAGAGAGAGAGAGAATGACCAACATGGTATGTGAATTCCTTTGGCTGCAGAGCAAGCTTATGCGATCCGTGATTATAATTATCTGTGTATGAGTCAAATTATCTAATTATGACCAAATAATTTTTTTTAAAAAATATTATGGGAGAGTCTCTATATATAACATCATATTGCCAACGTGTAAATATGTGGATTTTTTTTTTAATTTGGCTAATAGAAAGATGCCACGTCACCAGCAAATGAGCCGCCTTAATGCTAGATGGCTCATGCGCTGTCCAGCTGTCTTCATATACATGATCTGCTCGCGGTGCTCGTGTGCAGGCCTGTTAATGAATCGGATCATGACACGATCCGTTGACTGGCCAATTAAACTCCAAATGATTTTTTTTACCCGTCAATTCGCCCTGTTTACTGGTCCGATCCGTTTTCAAATAAATGGATCAGATATGGATCACTATTGATCCAACCTGTTTAAAATCTGATTCTTTTATGTAATTTAATTTGTAGTTTATACGAGGATATATTGTGGCTAATAATCTTTTTGTTGAAAGAATCAAGTAAAGAATGTCATTATAATTAACTAATAAAAAATTCTCACAGATAATATTACTAGATTATAATTTATAGTGTTAATTTTATATTTCTATATGTATATATTATAAATATTAATTTTTATATTAAAATATTTAATTAATTCATAAAAATATAATATTTTTTTTTAAATTATTTTCAATAAATTTAACATTATTTTTAATTTAATTATAAAAAATATTTAAAAAAAACTATTTTTATTATAAATAAATTAAATTTGTAAACCCAAGTTCCGAATCGATTCGATTTTCGACCTGAGAGAATATGAATCAACTATGATCCAATCTGATGTATAACCGATTCGATATATATGAATTTGAATTCAGGTCGAAATTAATCTGACTCGAATTTGATCAGTTGACAGGCCTACTCGTGTGCAACTTTACAGTAAAAAAAAAAAAAAAAAAAAACCTGACCAGCTTCTGCTATCAAAAAAAAAAAAAAAGGGAAAGCAAAGGCAGAGCCCGGGCCCCTGGCACGATGAGGCGACAGGTGGGCCCGAATTCCCTGTGCACTTCACGTGAAGAACCATGGCCAATCGCTTTGACGGCTTTGAGGAAAGTTCCGACAAGGTAAATCATATGTACTTTAAAAATAATTTTTTTAAAAACAAATTATATTTTTAAAATTAAATATTTATAATTTGCATCTCTTAATTTTAATATTTAAAAATAATATCCTCAAACAAAAATTATAATAAAAATATTACAACAATAACAACAATAACAACAACTAAGCCTTAATCCCACTAGGTGGGGTCAGCTACATAAATCCTTTATTTTTTATTATGCTCTATCAGTTACCAAATTCTTATCTAAGTCTAAGTAATTAAGATCACTCCTTATAGTTTCTTGTCATGTCTTCTTTGGTCTCTCTTTTTCTCTTTGTACATGGGCAAAATTCAATAACTCAATTTTTCTAACTGGAGCTTCAATCGGCCTACGATTTAGATGTCCAAACCATTTAAGCCAATTTTCTCTAAGTTTATCCTCAATTGGTGCAACACCAACTTTCTTTCGGATATATTCATTTCTCATTCTATCCTTTCGTGTATATCCACACATCCACTTTAATATCCTCATTTCTACAATATTTATTTTATTTATATGTTTTCTCTTTGCAGGCCAACATTCAGCACCATATATCACTGGTCTTACTACAGTTTTATAAAATTTATCCTTGATTTTGGATGAGATTTTTCTATCGCACAACACACCAGAAATATTTTTCTATTTTACCCGTCCTGCTTGAATCCTGCTAATAACGTCATTATCTATTTCGCCATCATTTTGTATAATTGATCCAAGGTATCTAAAGCGCTCACTCTTCTTGACAAATTGATCACCAATTGTCACATCTCCAATATAAATATTTCTTTCTTGACTAAATGTGCACTTCATATATTCAATTTTTGATCTACTGAGATGAAAATCTTTAGATTCTAGAGCATTCCTCCAAAGCTGTAGTTTCACTTTAGCTTCCTCTTTAGTTTTCTCAACAAGGATAATATTATCTGCGAAGAACATACACTAAGGCACTTCATCTTGAATATATCCAGTCATGACTTCCATAATCAAAGCAAAAAGATATGGACTTAAAGCCGAGTCTTGGTGTAATCCAACTGTAATAGGAAAATCCTTAGTCAAACCTCTTTGTGTCCGAACACAAGTAACAACTCCTTCATACATGTCTTTAATAACTTGAATATAAGCAGTGCAAATTTCTTTCTTTTCTAAATCTCTCCAGAGTAATTCTCTTTAGACTTTATCATAAATTTTTTTCAAATCAATAAAAAATAAATGTACGTTTTCCTTTATCTCCTTAAATTTCTCCATTAAACGTGTGTTGCCGGGTCCCAAGTCTCGGATGAGAAACGTGAAGGGTTGCGTTAGGCAGTCGACAGCCAGCCTAAAACTTATTGAATCAATCATGACATGAATTCTTCAGAAAATTATAATAAAAATATTACTTATAAAAATAGAAGACATTGCTTGTAAATATTAAATTTAGAAGATATTATTTATAAATATTTTACATAAAAGATGTCGCCTAAAAAAATATTAAATTTAAATTATTTAAAAAAAATTCTTTACTAGAATGCACAAATATTTTTTTAATCTGAAATGCACAAATAGTTGCAATTTTTAAAATCCAAGGAAATAAATTGTTTGTTTTTATTTGTAAAAAATAATATTAATAAAATAATACTGAAATTCGGATGAATTTTTTTTATTAAAATTTATATATAATATAAAATATAATTAATTATTTGATTGAGATATTAAAAAATGTGAGATAATAAAATTATTTTAATTTATATATTAGATGTAAAACAAAATTATTTTTTATTTTTAAAAAATATATATAATGTGGAATAAATTAAATTTTATATATGTGATTAAAATTAATTAGATTAATAATTTAGTTAAATAAAGAGAGATTTAATGTTGTTTAGAATTAATTAATAAGCTTTTAAATATTTATTAATATATTTAATTTATTTTATTTCTTCAAAGTTATTTATTTTAACGATTCTTTTAGGAAATAGTTTTTTCTGTATTTTTCTACGAAGAGGTACTTGCATGTTGATTAATCTCTCTATCTGTTTCTTAAAATATCTTTTTTATTTTTTTTATTATAAAAATAAATATAATTTCCAAACAGTTTTTTTTTTATGGACAAATAATAAAATTCTTTTTGAAATTTTCAGTAACATTAAATTTGTTTCCTTAACTCAGACCTGCATTGTAGTTAATTTAAAATTCAGTATTTGATTTTTCCCACTAGAAAATTAATTATATTTGGGGATATTTAACATAGGTCAGACACAGAGTTAGAAATCTGTTGCAAGTAGTCAAAATTTTTAAAAACTTATATTTTTTATATTAATTTTACATCTCTTTTATTTTATTAATGTTATTGTTAATTAAATTATGTATAAATTATTTTAATTAACTCACTAAGATGGAGATGAAGTGATCTGATCTGTGTGGTACATTGGTATGCATAAGGTTTTTACTGCTTGGCGTGAAACATATGATCTTATATAACTTTAAACAAAATATTGGCTCTGGTTAAACTTTAAATGATAAAGTCTTTATGATTTTAATTTTTTTTAATTTAGTTTAAAGTAACGGCGAGCTTTAAAAATAATTAAGATCTAAAGATCGAGCAAAATTGACTGAGAAAATAAAAAATTCAAGAAGTTGATATTGGCTAGAAACGGTCAGAGCTGTTAACGTTCTGATTTCGTGATGATTCGACTTTTACTCAAGATTAAATAAATATTTTTTGATTTGATCTAGATTTATTTAGATCTAGCAAAATTTAATTTAATTCAAAATTCGATACAATTTTTGAGCTATCTTTTACCTTTCACCAAAATTAACAGCCTTACAATCCATTTCACTTCAACTTTTCTTTTTTGAAAATCGGCCTAAAGTTATTTTGTATTAAAAATAAAAAATAAACACATTAGAAACTATCACTTAAAAAATAAAGAAAAAGTACCCGCTTTTTCCTGTGGCCAAGTTTCAGAAGGAATCTGATTTGAGGGTTAAAGTTTAAATAAAAAAATATTTTAATTTATAAATTTAATAAAAAATTATTTAATATTGAATAATATGTAAAACTTAAAATAAAATTAATTTTTATAATTAAAATTTTTAGGAACATTTACATACATACTAATTAATTCATCTTTAATTACATATTAAACTCATTATTTTTTTAATTCTATAATTTTATCCCATAAATCATTCAAAAATAATATATTTAGGCCTTTTTTAAAATTTTAAATTTTTTTTTGCTGATTATAATTATTTGGATGCTTATTATAAATAATTTTTATATTTGCAAATATGTATGCTAGTAGTTTTAGTTATTTGAAAATTTTAAATGTTAAATTATAAAATAAAATGATACAGTGTTTAATGGGTAATTGAAGAAAAATTAAAAAATATGTATATAAAATTTTTAAATTTTTATTAAAATAAAAAAAATCGAGCTAAATGAGCTGCGATAGAGAACTGCCCAGTGACCACAAGTTGGAAAAGTTCGTAATTTCAAAAAAAAAAAAAAAAATTTTTTGACATTGGAAAACTTAACGGGCATTACAAGAGATGAGCAGCAGCCACCATCTTCAATGCGTCTCTCTACTGAAACGCTGCAAGTACCTCGTCCATCTCAAGCAAGTCCACGCTCTCGCCGCCAAAATCGGCACCGATGCTGACTCTCTCTTTGCCGGCAAAGTCATCCTCCTCGCCTCCGTCACGGTGGTCGACGCCATTGAATATGCCTGCCGCCTTCTCGCCACCTTCCCTTCCCCGGACGCCTTCATGTTCAACACCATCATCCGCGGCCTCGCAGAGTCCGACCAGCCGAACCGGTCACTCCTCACCTACGCTCAAATGAAGGGTCGTTCCCTCTCCCCCGACAGCTTCTCCTTCGCCTTTCTCCTGAAGGCTGCTGCAAACTTCAAATCCCTCTCAGCCGGTATACAACTCCATTCCCATGCCATCCATCATGGCCTCGATGCTCATCTCTTTGTTGGCACAACGATGGTCAGCATGTACGCTGAATGCGGTTGCATCGCCTCGGCAGAGAAAGCGTTCGATCAATTGCCGCAGCCAAATGTTGTGGCGTGGAACGCCATGGTCACTGCATATTTCTGCTGCGGCGAAGCTCCCAATGCTCGGAAGGTGTTCGCTCAAATGCCGCTTAGAAATCTCACCTCGTGGAATCTCATGCTTGCTGGTTATACGAAGATGGGAGAGCTTGGGGAGGCGCGGATGCTTTTTTCTGAGATGGAGCTCAAGGACCAGGTTTCTTGGAGCACCATGATCGCGGGCTTTGCCAGCCATGGGCATTTCGAAGAAGCTCTCGGTTTTTTCAGAAAATTGATCATGACACAAGGAATATTATGGTGGTCTAATGAGGTGAGCTTAACCGCCGTCCTGTCAGCCTGTGCACAGAGGGGCGCATTCGAATCTGGGAAGATTCTTCATGGGCTCATCCAGAAGACTGGGTTGAACTCTATAGTGGCGGTGGGAAATGCACTTCTTGACATGTACGCGAGGTGCGGCCACATTGCTATGGCGCAGCGGGTGTTCTCTCGTGAGATGTGCAACAAGAATATTGTTTCTTGGACATCAATGATTGCTGCATTGGCAATGCAGGGTCGTGGAGAAGAATCACTCGTCTTCTTTAATGAGATGGTCGAGTCTGGAATCAGGCCTGATTGGATATCGTTGGTCGCCGTCCTCTACGCCTGCAGCCATTCCGGTTTGGTCCAGCAGGGTTGTGAGCTTTTTCAAAGAATGGAGAATGACTACGGAGTCCAGCCATCGGTAGAACACTATGGTTGCGTGGTGGATCTCTATGGCAGGGCGGGCCTGTTAGAGAAAGCTTATGATTTTGTAACCCAGATGCCGATGAAGCCGAATGCCATCATTTGGAGAACCTTGCTTGGGGCCTGCAGCATCCATGGCAATGTCGAATTGGCAGAGGGCGTCAGGATGAAGCTGGCAGAACTTGAACCGAATGATTCCAGCGACTGTGTTCTGCTTTCAAATGTCTATGCCATGGCAAGGAAGTGGAGTAATGTGGCTGAAGTTAGAAACTCCATGAACGAGAAAAGCATGAGGAAAGATCCTGGATGGAGCTCAGTGGAAGTGAATAAGGTGGTGTATAGCTTTGTGGCAAGCGACAAGCTGAGCAGTGTGAGAGAGGAGGCCATTGAGAAGCTGGAGGAGATCATGTTGAAGCTAAGGATGGAGGGATACAAGCCACAGGTGTCAAATGTTTTGCATGACATTGAAGAGGAGGAGAAGGAAGATGCAATTGTGAGGCACAGCGAGAAGCTTGCGGTGGCATTCAGTATAGGAAGAATGCGTGTGGAGGATCAGGTTATAACTATAGTGAAAAACTTGAGAGTGTGCAGGGATTGCCATGAGGTGATGAAGCTAATCTCCAAGGCTTACAATAGGATAATACTGTTGAGGGATCGGAGCCGGTTTCATAATTTTAAGGAGGGATCCTGCTCCTGTAGAGATTATTGGTGATTGACACCAGAGGTTTGATGTAAAAAACATAAAAACCAAAAAGCCATCAATTTTAACTGAAATATATATGCTTCGGGTCTTCACATTCTGATGATCTTTGACAATTTTTGTGGGTAATTAATTACTTAGCTCATATTCTTCATAATGTTGTTTTCGCTTTGCTATTTCCAGTTGAAAGTGGAATAGAACTTGGAACTGCTTCATATCAAAAAAAAAAAAAAAGAACTTGGAACGGCTTCATATCAAAAAAAAAAAAAACTTGGAACTGCAGACGACTAATTAGTACTCTAGGCTCCCCACTTTATAATCTTATTATCTCAATGATCTCTAGAAGTTTGGCATTGTCAATTTCCTTAGTTGGTATTTTATTTTTCATGAAAAAAAATGATTTATGTTCTTTTTCTCTTATTTACATTTATTTCATTTTGGACTTGAAGTGTCTTAATGGTCTGAACGACTGTTGTTAAAACCCGACATTAACACTTTTGTGCCTTCATGCAGCACTAGAACTCCTTTGGTTGCTCCACTAGTGTCACCAACAGCGACTCCCACTCCTTTCTTAAACAACTGACAATTAGACCAAATATCGTATTTAATGAACTTGATGGCTCAAATGTTTACTACTTACATGTAAGAGATGTTGCCCATACTTAGGCAAATGCATCAGCCTTGTTGGCATCACACTTCAAAGTTTTTTTTCTAGGTTTAGAATATTTTGATCTGTTATACTTGAGAAAATGTTGACGTGGGAAACTGGGGGTCCTAGAAGAGAAAAAATGGAGTCTCGAGAGACGGTGGCACGCAGTGAGTTAAGTTTGTTGACTGAAGCTTACATAAGAATAATACGCATCTAGAATAGCACGCAGGTGTTTAAGGTGGTTCAGTAAAGATATCCCCTACGTCCACCGAACGATCAACTGGAGATGATTTAATTAAAGAAAAGAAAGAGAAGGTCGAAAAGACCAATACAAAGAGTGAAAAAGGAGGGAGAGAGGAGGAGAGAGAGAGAGCTTTCTTTTATCTTAAGCTCTTGATACAGAGATGATAGAAGTAGGATTCTCCTCTTCCCGCCATCCTTCTGATTTGTCTTTCCGATCTATTATATTTCTTCTTATCTGTCTCCCTTGAAGCCTGTTCAAGGGTATTTATAGGCAGCGGACAATGCAAGCTCCGTCCTAATTTTCCGGAAGAAAAAGGAGTAAACAAATGCTGAGCCCATGCTGCTGTCAGCCATTGGGGGAGCCAGTGGCAGCGAAAGGAGAGCTTGACCTTTCGATCTTGGCATTGCTTCTAGGGATCTGTAAGGACTAAAGCATGCGGGTCTTTGATTTGCGTGTCTGGAAAAAGCGTTCTGTACTGGAAACGGCACGGTCAGACCACGCTAATTGTGACAGGTGCAGCCAAGGAACATTATTGTCGATGTTACTGGGGGGTGATTCCGGATCATCGTGGATGATGTTTGACCGAACCCGCGTGGCCGAGGTTTGAGACCTGCGAGAATAAAAGCATTTAAATAAGAAGTTAGTGCCACCTAGGAGCCACGTGTACTGCCGTGATACAGCGCTGGAACTACGTGTTAACAGTAGATGTATCATCCTTGTTGACATCACACATCTTTAAATTTTCCTTAATTTTGAAACATTTTGACCTAAATTAAACATAGAAGTCTTTTAAGATATTTCCATTAGGTTTTGGGTGAATTTTGCAATAAGATGCACGGGTTTCAACCCCTTTTGTCTAACGGACCATTAATTGATCTTTAACTACTTGAGTGACCAATTTAGGGTCAAACTTAATTTTTTTTTAAGGATTGCGTATAGCTTATAAAGATGATCCTTGTTGAAAATTGACTTGATTTTAATAATGGGCTTGAGCCCATGGTTCGTGGCCCAGTTTGAATTATTCTTTTAATTAAAGGATGTGGTGTGATCTCCTATTTAGAAGGAGACTTTGGTGCAGCCAGTGAAATTAATATATTATTTATTTGCTATGAAAATAAAATTATGGGATTATTTGCAAACGAAGCCAATTGAAGAAAATATGCTTACGGGAGAGTTTAGGTCTCGGCAAGCTGAAGCTCAATGCACGGAAAACGTGAATTTTAATTTTAAGTGCGGAATTTGGCAGCAATTTCTCTTGCTTTTTTTTCATCGACTACGGTAGTGAGTTTGTAGAAATTTAAAGATAATTGTCTGAAGCTCGAGGAGCGATTAAATCATATAATTTAGAAGAAGAACAAGATTTATTTCATGTATCTTTTTTGAGATAAAAAAACTAGGCTATATGGCACTCTCCTTTTTAAAGCAAAACAACCTTTTTTTAATATGCCACAGTAGTTACAAATCAACAATTTATATTTTTCTCTTATTTACTTTGTTACATCCCGTGATCCCAATATAGAGGTATTATCTGCTTTGAGTTTAGAAAAATTGTGCGACATGAGCACTTTCCAAGAGATCACTCATCCTATTAGTACTTCAGCACTTTGCCTCAATAATTTTTTTCTCTTAGGATACCACCCGGCAATCACTCTCTGCCCTCTTCAGCTATGGGCGTCACAGGCCCACCAGCTTTAACCTGGTTCGTCCTCGAACCACATTGTACTGTAGGAGGTCGGCTATGATATCATATTGTAACATCTCGTGATTCCAATATAGAAGTATTGTCTGCTTTGGTTTTACGAAAATTGTGTGACTTGAGCACTTCCCAAAAGTCAGCCCAGGCATGCTTAACTACAGAGTTTTTCATTATTAGCCTCGCGATTTTACCCCTTCAACTATTTGCATGCCTTTATAAAGACTTATTTATAGCCAAAGATTTGAAATAAAGTACAAATTTACAACTCAAGTTCGTATTTACTTTTACTAGAAGTCGTAAGAGTTAGATTGTTGATTTGATCACGATAAATACATGATTAAACTCATATTAAGCACATGTTAATCTTATTCACATTAACCACCAAAATTTGAATTTGATTTTTCTTTCATTCAAGTGTAAACATATAAAATATTTGCTTGAATAATAATTTTTTATTATTATTATTTCTTATATTTATCTGGCACAATTTATTTGGCTAAATACATATCTAGCGATCTAAATTTTTCATTACGCATTATTCTGCAATCGATCCTAAGATCCTATAAGTTGTCAAACCTGGACTACACATGTATGCTTATCTAGCTACCAGGTCAACTTAATGACCAGACTTGGGTTCCAATTAACTCATTAATTTTCTAGATTCCCTTAATGATGATCAATTCTCTTTAATTTGGGAATCAAATTAATCCAATTTTAATATCATCCACGCAAGTAACCAATATTATTTCATTATTATCAAGAATTTTTGTCGAAATTTTTACATTTTTTTATAATTAAATTCTTAATTATACCTCTCCTGGCAACTTAGGTCTTTAAATTCAGGTTCCATAACATATAGTCATACGTCAATTGATCTTCACGCTGCATCAATTTCGTCGATAATAATAGATATATATTTATTTAATGTGACTTCAAAAGTATATCTTTCTCTTAACCACAACAATAAGTATTAATGAAACCGGAATGCTGACTGGTTAATCAGTAATTAATAATTTGCACATAATTATCATATGAGATATTTTCATGAAATCTATTAGACATTAATTTTTATTTTAATAGCAAATTGACATAGTAATATTGAGATTAGATCCGGGCACTTAAATTTCGCCTTTCATTACGGAGAATGCGACATTCTCTTAATATATTAGTAAGTTATAATGAAATGCATAGAACTTTTAAATTTAGTATATGCATATCTCCATTAGAATGTATCTAAATTTCTTTATCACTTTTATTGTTTTTATTATAATTAATTAGCATAAATTAGCTATGAGTTATTTTCCATATCCAGATATTCCTCCATGAAATGCTAACCGACCAAATTAATTGACCGTTCATTGAGCAATACGTCCAATCAAATCCATTAATTAGAGGATAGTGTTGAATATTTTTATATGAAATTAACTAACTAATATTAATATTTAGATGGGGAAAATATTGGTGATGGGCTGGCTCGTCAAATTAACTCACAGTCAGAAGAAATACTTGGATTCAGACAGCTCTCCGCCTCACAATTTATACTTCAATAAAATAGCGCAGAGGTGAGAGAGAGAGGAGAGGGAGGGTGAGCTGGCAGTAGGAGGGAGAGGAGAGAGAGGAGAAAAATTAAATTTTATTTTATTATTTTCTCAAAATATAATCTAAAAATCATATAATTTTAATTTAAAAATTAAATTCTAAAAATTAATTTAATCTGTTAATTCTAAATTAAATTTTTTAATTACTTAACAAATTTAATTGATTCAACTAAGTAATTTTTTAATTTAAAATTAAATTTAAAGTTTAATTTTATTTATATTTTTAAATTATTTATTAGATGATTTATATTATATATATATATATATATATATATTAAAACCTAAATATGATAATAAATAAATCAACTAATTCTAATTTTAAAATTTACATATAAATAATTAATATAATTTATATTTCATTTAATTTTTAATTTAATAATAACTACTTAATAATAGCATTATTTTTAAAAATTACAGAAATAATGTAAATACTTAAATTTTTAAAGTTTTATTTATTTTTATGAATATTTTAAAATTTTAAACTTTCAAAATTAAAATCAAATTTAAGATTTAAATATTTGAATTTTATTTCATTTTATTTGCATTTTTTGTTTTATTTAATTATTATTTTATTACTTACTCGTAATGTATATATTTATTTTATATTACTTAATATTTTAAAAAACATATTAAATAATAAAAATTAACTTAGAATTAACAGGTTAAATTAACTTTTAGAATTTAATTTTTAAATTAAAATTATATAATTTTTAGATTATATTTTGAGAAAATAATAAAATTTAATTTAATTTTTTCAATATTATATGACGTAAGAATTATTTGTAAATTTTAAAATTTAAAGTAATAATTTAAGAAAAAATTATAATATAATTTCTATTTTAATAATTTAATAATTATAAAAAATAATTATTTAGTCCTAATTTTTTATAAAAAACTTTTTTAATCATAAAAATTACAATTGAATTTGCTATTTTTTATAATAAAATTTATAATTTAATCTTTTTATTTTATTTTAGTTTTTATTCTCTTTTAAAAAAATATATTTTAAAATAAAAAATCCGAATAATGAAACATCAAAATTTTCTCCTCTCTCTCCTCTCTTTTTCTCTCCTGTCGCCAGCTCACCCTCCCTCTCCTCTCTCTCTCACTTCTGCTGCCAGCTGTCGCTATTTTATTGGGGTATAAAATTGTGAGGTGGAGAGCTGTCCGAACCCAAGTATTTTTCCACAGTCAGTGTCGGTGTATTTTAATTAATTTTTCAATAGTGTCTATCGTGGCTTGGAGTTTAACTCATTTTATCATTTTAATTAAGGGATAATTACTTACATGCCACACAATTTAGTTTTATTTATGCCTTATCCATTCATTATTAGTTCATTACACTATGCACACTCAAAACATTACAAAATATTACATACATACATTTGAGTTAAAACTTAATCAAAATCCATTTGAAAAAAATATTCTATTAGTAAGTTATTAAAATTATATTTTTACTCTTAATGGTATATATTTTTCTTTTCCTCAATACTACACTAAAGCGATGATTTGTCCTAAAATCAATTCACGTCGCGAATGTCTCCTTCCTTTGCCGCCACCTAAACATTAAGATTTTAAGATTTTCACTCAAAATATATTTAAATATCTTTAAAATAATATGATGAATGGCTCAGATTTTTTGTAATCTAACTATAGTTAGGTTATTGAAAAATTATGATTATTCATTATAATAAAAATAAATTAAAATGTGGTACGTAAGATTTTATAATATTTCCAGGAACTGATATTAGCCAAAGAGGGCATTCAGACATATGAAATTACATGTCAAGCAACAAATCATTTATTCAATTGAAATCCAAGATGTTTTTGCGTTGCCCTTGTTTAGTTCGTACCCAAATTAATTACACAAAATTATTTTTTTAAAAAAATTAAATAATATGTATAATTTTCAATACATCAATTAATTTTATTTAATATCCTCACAATTAACAACTTTATTTCTCACATATATATATATCTCAAAAAAAAATTATATTTTTTATAAAAAAAATTAAAAAATAATTATGCCTAATTTAAGCATGAACTAAACAGGAGCTGTATTACAAGTCAACTAGGCCTATCAACGGATCGGATCCGGATCGGGTTGACCTCGACCCGGATCTGATTCCAATATATCCGGATCGGATTAAAAATCGGATCGGATCGAGGTCAATCCAGATCCGTTCCATGACCCGCCACGGTTCGGATTTTCGGATCGGATTTCGGGTCGACCCGAAATTTTTTTTACATAATTTAACACTATTTTTTCAATGACTACAACTATTAGTTGTATATATATTCTTATATTTTTAAATAAAATTTTGATCACTAAAATTTACAATATAAATCCGTTGTAGTAGAAAATATAAAGATAATATATAAACATTTAAAGATCATATCACTGACATCAGCATTATATTACAATATTACAAAACATAGAATCAACAGTTGAATGAAAATATTACACAAAAAATAAAGTGCAGTTCTGTTAAAACTAGCACTAAATATTTTATCTTAACGGTAAAAAATATTTGTAGCTATTTATCTCATTTCACAATATAAGCACTTCCTGGTTACTACACTTAAAATAATTTGCAATAGCCTCTTTAATAATTATAGGTCTCAGTTATATTTCAAAAACTTTATAAAATAAAACAATAATTAACATATGCAATTAAATAATAAATATATAAGTACATAAAATAATTTCATACTTATAAATTTCGGATCGGATTTTTTTCGGATCGGATCAGCATTGACCCGGATCCGACCCGACAATACTTAAATGGAGCGGGTCGGATTTTCGGAACAATCGTGCGGATCAAAAAATTATTCCGTTTCATAAGATAATCGGTTCGGATCACGGATCGGATCGGATCCGACCCATTTACAGGCTTAAAGTCAACTAGCTAATTATCCAAAATAATTTAATTAATAAAATAATTATTTAATAACTCAAAAGTAAAATATGCTCTTATTTATAATATAAAAAAACAAGCATATAAATAAGGAAATAGCATCTCTTCTAATAAAATATATATTTTTTGTTCCGTGGAGAATTAAAATCATTAGATTACATTAAAACTAAATAAATAAATAAAGTCGTTAGGTTACCTGAAAATATGAACCAAACTTTGACCCCCTAAGCGCCCCCACCAACCCATGCTATAAAACTCGCGACTTTATCGCATCCTCATGATCATATATATATATGTAAATGAATAGTGAATACATCACTGTATATAACTTGCATTCTTTCTGGCACAGAGAGCAAGAAACATATTTGCCGGAGTTGGTTGGTCGTTGATCGGAAGCAATGGCTGAAGGCGGCGTTGTTTCACCTGGCGCGAATGAAGATTACCCAGCAAGGCTCACAGTGTTCGTCTTCTTTGCCTGTTTGGTTGCTGCCACCGGTGGCCTCATCTTCGGATACGATATCGGGATCTCAGGTGAGAAGGATATCAAATCACACAAAACAAATATTTAATAATTTAAGGTGAGCAAGCGATTAATAATAATGAGTTGAAATAATTTAAGGTGGCGTAACGTCCATGGATTCGTTCCTGTCCAAGTTTTTTCCAACGGTGTACCAGAAGGAGAAGGAGGAGTACAGTAGCAACCAATACTGCAAGTTTGACTCACAACTGCTGACGACTTTCACGTCATCGCTGTACCTGGCAGCGTTGGTTGCTTCCTTCTTTGCGTCGACGGTGACGAGGGTGCTCGGCCGGAAGTGGTCCATGTTTGGTGGCGGCATCACCTTTCTCACCGGTTCCGCCCTCAATGCCTTCGCCGATGACGTCGCCATGCTCATCGCTGGACGCATCCTCCTTGGAATTGGCGTTGGATTTGCGAATCAGGTTTATTATTATTATTATTATAATTATCATTGTATTGACGCAAACAATATTCAGTTTAATACCATTATTATAATTAGCTTAAGCTTTTCATCAAAAAAAAAAAAAAAAATAAGCTATGAGTTATTATATATATGTATATATATATTGTTGACGTAGGATGTGGGGATCCTAGGAAACACCGAAAGAAAGAGAGTTCCGGGAGACGGCGGCGCGCAAAGGGGAGGCGAGCCTGTTCAACGGAAGCTCAAGGAGAGAACCAGTTCCGGGCATACAGAGAAACACACCAAGATTTAAGGTGGTTCAGGGAGATGATCCCCTACGTCCACCGGACGATCAATGGAAAAAGGGGTCACTAAATAGGGAAAAAGTAGCCTTCAAGGCTTGTACAATGCTTCTTGAAAGAGAAAGAGGAAGAAAACCAGCTCCTCAGTTGGGACCTGGTTACCATAGATGATGCCGATCCCTCCTTTTCCTTTTCTCCTCTCTCTTCGTTCTTTTGTTTCTGGAACTGTTCAGCGGTATTTATAGTCATTGGCGGGTGTAGCTCCACCCTGGTTTCCCGGAGACAAGATGATGGATGGGCTCTGGGCGCCGCTTATCTGTCGCTGGGGATGTTCGCGGCTGTACGAGGGAAGTGACCTCTTTTAATGCTGGTACCTCTTCTGGGGATGAACGCCCGTACGGAGGTCGGCGGGGTTAGGTGAGGTTGACTGTGACGGGTGTTACCTCGTACCCTCGTGTCCGGTGGTACGAGGGTTTACCCCTGTATCGCCGTGGGCAAGGGTTGGCTGTAACCTCGTGGACGATGTATGACTCGAGCTGTGAGCCCTGCAAAGTCAAAGTTGGGTTAGCAAATCAATCAAATCAAGGAGGCCAGCCAGGCGCCACGTGTTTGGTCAGGATGCAGCGCAGGAGCCACGTGTTAACATATATATATATATATATATATATATAATATATATAATACTCGATCCCTGAAATATTGCTACTTTTTCTCAAAATGAAATGACAGTACGTTCATGTTAAATATTTAATCTAAGAAATTAATTAATTAATTAATTGCAGGACATTGTCATTAATTTAATAAATTAATTAGTAATTGGTCATGGGGATTATTAATTAATGTGGCGTGCATGCATGCATGGGATTATTCTTATTCTTTGTTATATATTAGTTATTAATTACATAGAAAATTTTCTCTCTTTCTCCTTCAGTCAGTGCCGGTGTACCTGTCAGAGATGGCGCCGGCCAAGCACCGAGGAACCCTCAACATTGGCTTCCAGCTTATGATCACGCTGGGCATTCTGGCAGCCAACCTCATAAACTATGCTACGTCAAAGATGAACGGAGCCATTGGGTGGCGGGTGAGCCTCGGACTAGCTGCCGTTCCTGCTGCCATCATCACCGTCGGCTCCTTCTTCCTTCCCGACACCCCCAATTCGCTCATTGAGCGTGGATACGACGCCAAGGCGCGCTTCATGCTGAACAGGGTTCGGGGAACAGAGGCCATAAACGAGGAGTTCGCCGACATCAAGGCGGCGAGCGAGGAGGCCAAGTTGGTGCGGCATCCCTGGCGAAACATCTTCGAGCGCCGCTACCGCCCTCAGTTAATCATGTCCGTCTTCATCCCCTTGTTTCAGCAGCTCACGGGGATCAACGTCATAATGTTCTACTCCCCCGTCCTCTTCAAGACCATCGGCTTCGAGGACGATGCCTCCCTCATGTCCGCCCTCATCACCGGCCTCGTCAACGTCTTCGCCACCTTCGTATCGATCTTCACCGTCGACCGCGTCGGCCGCCGCAGCCTCTTCCTCGAGGGCGGGATTCAGATGCTGCTGTGCCAGGTAGCTGTGGGCACGCTCATCGGCATCAAGTTTGGGACCTCCGGCGAAGGTTTGCTGTCTCGCGGCT
The DNA here is from genome assembly GCA_002786265.1 of Apostasia shenzhenica. Lineage (NCBI taxonomy): Eukaryota > Viridiplantae > Streptophyta > Magnoliopsida > Asparagales > Orchidaceae > Apostasia > Apostasia shenzhenica. The sequence continues at coordinate 2,058,279 of KZ454830.1, forward strand.
ACGCTGCCCTTGTGGTGGTCTTCATCTGTATCTACGTTGCCGGGTTCGCGTGGTCGTGGGGGCCGCTGGGGTGGCTCGTTCCGTCGGAGATCTTCCCTCTGGAGATCCGGTCGGCTGGGCAGAGCATCAACGTATCCGTCAACATGCTCTTCACCTTCATCATCGCACAAGCTTTCCTGGCCCTACTCTGCAGGCTCAAGTTCATCCTCTTCTACGTCTTTGGAGGGTGGGTTCTACTCATGACCGTCTTCATCGCTCTGTTTCTTCCGGAGACGAAGGGCGTTCCCATCGAGGAGATGCTGCTCGTGTGGAAAGCCCACTGGTTCTGGAGTCGATTCTTGACTAATTAATGATCGATAAATGCCCTACACAATATGTAGGCAAGTTTGACATATTTGACTGGATGATAAATTTAAAAAAAAAAATATTTTATAGAATTTATTGGAAAGAAATTTATTTAATATTGGAAGTTACGTAGAATGTGAAATAAAGTTAATTTTAAAGTTGAAATTTGTGTTGGATGTGAAATAAAATTAATTTTTAAGGTTGAAATTTGTGTTGGTCCGTTGGATGTGAAATAAAGTTATTAAAATTTATAATAAATTTAAAATATTATTATTTTATTGCTTGGCTCATTTTTAGGGCTTTGTCAAACAAGCCAAATGTCTTTTTTACACACATAAAAATAAATAAATATATATATTCAACTTTGCTGGAGCTATTAGGTTGTTTGATTGAGGGATAAATTTGAGTAAGAAAAGAGAAAATATTTTATTTTATAAAATTAATGAAAAAAAAATTATTTTAATTTTAGGAGGTGTAGGATGTAAAATAAAATTGATTTTAAGATTAGAATTTGTATTAAATGTGAAATAAAGTTGATTTTTAAGGTTGAAATTTGTGTTGAATGTAAAATAAAGTTATTAAAATTTATAATAAATTTAAAATATTATTATTTTATTTCTTTGCTCATTTTTTTCTCATTCCAAACATGCCCATATATAGATATATATATGGCCTGATATACATGTATATCATTGATTAGCGTCTAGCTAATTAATTTATTTATGCAGTTCTTCCAATACTAATTAATTTTTTCTTTCAAGCTAGCTAGCCAGCTAGGCATATTATATTAATTAATTAAAGAGTTTAATTTGGAACCATTTAAAGTTTTGGAATTTATTTAATTAAAATGATATATAAATATCAACAGCATATATATTTGAAAAAAAAAAGCATATACATTTAATATTCATCTTTTGCTCCATAATCTTTGTTTTTATTCTGGTCTAATATTGCTATGTATCTATCTTCATGCTCATGAAATAGCCAAGAAAGTGTTTAACTATCTTCATTAATAATAAAAAATTCTGTAATTAAGCGTGCTTAATATAAAGTAGTACTGGGAAGGGTAATCTTTCCAAAAAGCGCTTAATTAAGTCACACAATTTAGTAAAATCAAAGTGAACAAGGTAATCTTTGCTAAAAGAATCCCTCTTTCTTTTTTCCTTTTGACAATAATTTAGATTTATTAAGAGATGGAAAATATGAATGCATTAATTTTCTACAATCACTTATAATGTTTAACATAGATTATATATGGAGCATGTTTAGCTATACAATGATGTTGATTCTTTGTACCTATATTTCAAATGCGCATGTTTTGATTGCTATTATGTAGTAGTTTGTGATTTATTGTGTTCGATATTTTAGTAAATAAAATAATTATTTATGTTTATAGTGACATTAATTTATTTGTTTTTCATAAATTAAAATATGAATATGCTTTTTATCTAACAGATGGAAGAACAATTACTTGTTACTAAGAAGGGTACCGATGAAATTATCATTGATATTGATTCTATTGAGTTCGATGAAGATAATGATACTGATAACTAGCTTTGAGTCAAATATGAATCTTGTAAGAAAACAGAGAATATTGAAAACTTTCATGTGGAATGATGCCTTTACAAGAGAATAAAATTAAAAAAAAAAAAGCAGATGCAAAAAATGTGGGATGATTTATATTTGTGATAGTAAATTTGGAACCATAAATTTGAAAAGGCATTTGAAGAGTTGCATGTAATAATAAAAAGTTTCTAATAGGTCAAAACTTCAAAAAAAATTATGTGTTTAAACGTCACTAGCAATAGGTTTTTATACTGAGCTCAATTCTAACACCCTCCTAGCTAGCTTCTCACACAAGGAGAAATACTAACAACCTCTACTATAAAAGTAAAAATGAACTAGTCAAAATAATGCTAGACAAACTAGCTAGCTAAAAATATAACTTGCATTAAACAAAAATTTACAAGAAAGAGTATTATACATGAAGAGATAGTTTTGTCAAGACCAAAAGCACAAGGAATCCAAGAACAAGTTATCAAAGAACATACGAGTATAAAAACAAAAAAAATTAGTTATAAATTGAGTAGAAAAACTCGTTCAATTGATGAAAACTTTAGGATGAGCAAGAAAACCTCTTCAAATCTTTACATGCAATCACATAAACCTACTTGGATTTAACAATTAAAGCAGGCAGAAAACATTTATATAAGAAATGAAGTTTCAAACAAGACCCAACTCTTTATTTAATGTAAGTAAGATAAGTCAATTTTTGAGACCACTTGTAAGTCATTGGGTACTAGCTACATTTTTTTATTTCAATATTTCAAGGCAACACCTAGAAAATGACTTCTATGTTTTGATTGTACTGTTTTTATATGATAGGACATACAATTACTAATTGGGATAGGTTCTTCGATAATTCATAGATTTACATCATGCCATTGTGTCACGTTAGGAAGGAACTTAATATCTTGGAAATTAAAAGTAAGAACAAAATATGATAGTAAAGTTTAGTATTAATGAGGAAGACTATGCATTGGACAATGACACTTGGAAAATGTGAGTTTGTATGGTATAAGTTGTTCATATAAGTGCTATAGTTTAGCGAATTTAAGTTTATTGAATTTGTAGTTGTGATAATTAGATAATTAGTATCCATGCTACTTTGAAACTCTATCTTCAAGAGAGGATATGTCAGAGTGAGATTGACTATTATATCATCGGATAAAAAATTCAATAGAAGGAGATTATTATATCATGTATTTTTTGTCAATCTAATGATAAATTAGTAGATTTATTTATGAGGTCTTTGAGAAGCACTAAGTTGGATATATTCATAACAAGCTTAGACTTCATAAAATAACATAAACGCTAGCTTATTTAAGGAGAAATGCTAATTAAGGATCTAGGTGTAATTTTTAAATAATCACATGAACTTAAATATAAATTATACAAACTCTAATAATATATGTCACTTCATAGTTGAAGAGGACCACGAGATTGATACTTCTCTCACATTGTAACCATATATGTCACTGTTTTTTTTTTCACAATAAAAAAAATGGTATAGTTGAGTTTTCAACTGATACAGGCTGTCCAGCCACGTGCCCTATATATTGGAACAAGCTGGCGTTTAAATCATAATCTTCAACTAATTACATATATATATATTCGATGCTAGAGATGATTGATATGATGTTTATGTTGTTTGATTGATTGCAATTTAAATAGGATAAATAATTAAAATTCCTGATTAATTATTAATCTATGTCAATTAATATAATATTAATTACTGGTACTATATTGATTATAGTCCTAGTACTGCCTGTTTGGCTCTTATAAAACAAACCCAAATTATCAATCTGTTCAATAAATGAATGGCTATACATAGTAACACTTATTTTTTGGTTAATAATTATAAGAAAGTCTATTTGTCTGCAGGAGAATTCATTATATAGGACTAACAAATAAATGATGTGTACATTAAGGTTTCTTTGAAATTTCATCACCTCCAATGTTGTGGCCCATGACTCATTAATTCATCTGCATCACAAATTTTTTCATGGTGGAAGAAACTGTTTAGTTACCTGAGTGAGCTGCAAGACAACTTAGTCAAATGATGTTAACTTCATAAGAGCTCCAATCAGTTTACGGATCAGGACTAGATTTTGCTTGGGAATACGATTGCTGGGAATATAATCTTGCTTGGCAACACAAAACCTAAGATAATTCCTACAATAATGCAGTAGAAAAACAAATCGAAATCATGAGCCACTCACAAGATCCAATACATATATCAAAAGAAAGAAGAATAAAAAATTAGAGAGCACCAAATTTACGTAAAAAAACTTTAAATTCGGGGAAAAAATCATGGCAGAAAAAATTTCTATTAGTTTTCAAAGAATCTCTAAAGAGAATATAAAGATCTCACAGTTTCACTCTCTAAAATCCTAAAATAGTTTATATTGATTAGAATTTAATTAAGATTAGATATACATAAGATATTTATAGTGAAACCTCATAACAAATACTGAAACAAATGTGAAAACAAATATTAAAATTTGTTCTAGCTGCCATCTTTTTTAGTTTGTTCTAACTGTAATAGGACACCGAAGAAATTGGTGGATTGGATGCGCCTACTTGTTGGAATAATCTTGCTAAAGTTGGGAACACAATAACCTTAGTAGGATTCCCAGAAAATATAAGAGATGTCATTGGCTTCATTAATCATACTGTGAATTTAGTGAACTAACTGCTTGCTTCATAATACAATATCTTGTAGAAGGGGATAGGAACCTTTGCAATAAGTTATTTTATTTTACTAATTTTCTTCCTTTTTACACTTGCTTATGAGTCGTTGATTATAAATTTTCTCTCAAAGTTCTTCTAACAACTCCTACTTAATCAGATGCTAGGTATCTTGAAAAATGCTGCAAGGTTTTTCGAGCCATTTATTTTATTGGGACGATCGCAATGAAAAAATTATGGTGAAGACTAGGGTTTATTCTTCACATTTATCCAAAACTAGTCTCTGCATTCTTAACAAGTTTATCTTCTGGGAACTTGCTTGAAAAAGGTAATACTCTTTGTCAAAAAGGTAGAAGCTTCTTGTCAAAGAGTTCCTACTTTAAAGGCTTTTGCGAATTCTGTCAAATCATAGCTTAAGGTATGTGCTCTTGTACACTCTCATGGTGTTTGATGGTGGTCATGTTCTATCATTCTGATAGCTATTTTGCTTTAACACGAAGAGATTGAGAGATGTTGCTTTGAAGGAGGAAATGAAGTTGGCCTCGAGAGGTTGCCAAATGACAACCACCCTCTTTGAATTGACTAATTCCTTATCCAGGTTAGGCCGTTCAATCAGATTTTCTAAGTTTTCTCTTCCAGCATACTGTAATTAATCATTTCTTACGGAGCATTTTATGCGCAATGGTACTTTGTAGTATCTGCTCTGGTGCTGAGCATTTCGCTCAACTAGTTCATGGTTCAATACAAATGACTATTGCATGCGTTCCAGGTAATAAAATTGCAGTTTTTATTCTTAAGGTGTTGGTCTTTTGAAATGGTTATTTTTGAGTTAATACTTGGTGCAATGTGACATTGTCATAATGGTTGTATTATTTTCAAAACTAGTGAATATGCCAAAGAAGGTGATCAATTATATTGTTCATCCGTAAGTTGCTTTTCTTAGATGATAAATGAAAACCAGTTGGCATAACCACAATTGGGTAGATTTCACACCATTATCTTGTCAAAATTTAACAAAATTTAAAATATTTTTGAATAAATGTTAATAGGTTAGTATGACCATTTTTGATAGGTGCAACTTTGGCTTACTAAACAAGTAGTGTTGATTACGTGTTTCGATTTTCATCTAATAAAATCATGGGGTTTGCCTAATTGCTTCAGAGATTGGATATCTTGTAGTAGCTGAAATACTTATGACTTGAAAATTTTTGATAATAATATGACGATGTTTCAACTTTTCTATTCTTCCTCCACACAGCCTTTACCTTTAGTTGTTTTTTGATTATTTATATTGCAATGTTGTTTTTCAAATAAAGAATTGAAATTTTCTGCTATTGTAAAATTAGAGGTTATCAGATAGCTAGAAATATGGCATGCAAAAGATGGTACAGGAGTGAGGAGAGTATTCGTAATTGTCATAGCTCCAATCTTCTATAGGACTCACTGCTCCCTTTCTTTATATTTTTTCCCATCTCTTCTGTACTGCTGGGGCTAATACTATGCCTCTCACACATTATGGAGTATTTGTAGTCCATAATCATAGCATACCTGCCAGGCAAAAAAGTAGCTCATCCCCTTCTCTTTTGCAACAACCACTTCCTCTTCATTCTCTTTCTATATCTCTCTCCAGATGCTCCTCTCTCTCTCTCTGGTCCAACATCTCTTTATCTTGTTTGTAGTCAGAACTCTGGCAATAGCATTCCAATTCTCGGTCCCCATTTCCATTTCCAACACCATCTCTCCCTAGCATATTTCCCCTCTCCCTCTCCCTCTCCCTCTCCCCCTCTCTCCCTACTTAGCTTAATATGTTGTCTAAGCAAATACATAACTTGGTCTACTAAAACCTTCCCGCAAAGAAAACAAATTAACAATGCGTTGAAAGTCTCGAGGTTTTTCACTAGGGCAAAGCATTGCCTTTGGACTAATTAGAAGAGCAACTATGAAAATGCTCTTCCATAATATTGTATTAACTTGTAGACTTAATGTAAGAAATCTAGCAACCCATCCATGGGCCAAGTAATTTGATGATGGGATTTTATTTGGATAACTTTCTTTGGTGACTTACATTGATTTTCATCTAAAGCTATAGCGAGCTCTCTTTATTTTCTTTCTTCTCTAATAATAGAGATGATGACAGACTTCGAATTTGGATCTTCTCTTCTTTAGATCTTTTAGCATTGAGCTTAAGCTCACGTCTAAGATCTTAATGTTTTCTTTGACCCTTTTGTAGCAAGAGAAGTAACATATTTTTGATATTTTCTTCCATGAATGTCTTGCACGTCATTGTTCCTTGCAGGCATTCTCCTCTGGCAAATCGACTAGTGGTTTATATAGTTCTTGGTCTACAACCATCTGGTAAGTTGACATGCTATTTCTCATTACCGTCAAAGTTTTCGTGATCTTCCAAATGCACATGTTTCATTCTTTTAAGAAAATTTTTTTCTACGTAAATATCAAAATTATGGGCAAGTCCTTCAATTAGAGGATCTCTACAGACCTTATTTAGTACTGCTCATAGAAACTTTTTTCTTTTTATTTACTAAAATATAAATTTGATAATTTTTTATATAATATAATTATTTATTATTTCTTGTAAAAGCACATTTGGCCCAGTGTTCATAGTGTGTTAGGTATGAGTGACAAATTTGAATACTGGCAAGGGCAATATTATTTTTTAAAAAACAATTCTCATTTCTTTAGAGTGGCTTGAGCTAACACGATTAAAATTCAAACCAACTCGAAATCAATTAAATACGAAGTTGAGTTAGCTCGAACTCGAAGAGTTTAAGCCACGAGCTGAGTTGAAGTCGATTTATAAATCAACGAGCCAAATGTGTCTTGTCTAACTCGACACTAAAAACACTCAAATATTCATTCTCATGCCTAGATATGTAAAAGGGGTGGCAGTTTTATTTGGAACTTATCTGATTCAAAATCTATTGGAGTTTCTCGAGGTTTGAAGCCAAGCTATATAAAATGAAATTCATTTAAGGTATTTTATGTAAATAAAGATTTAAGGTTTTTATGCACATCAAATATATAAATGGATTTATGAAATTATATTTATATGTATATACATAATATTTTAGTAACAAATATAGGTTATAATTAGAATGGATTTGATTAAAAAATTGACTTTTGATCAAAATAAATTCAATCAACTTCAAATTATATTTGACTGGATATAAAGAATTGGATTTCAAATTAAAATAAAGTCTGACTATTTACATCTTTTATTAAAGAGCAATGTATTACAAGGTATTTTATGAAATTTGACTATTTATAGCTATCAAAATTCAAAAAGAGTTGCATTTTTTCTTTTTTTATATAAAAAAACAAATTGCTTTTTATTATATTAAAAAGAAAAAAAATAGCAGAAAGTTTTTTTTTTTCCAAATATGATTTATTTTTCATTCGAATAAACATGCTGTTTAATAAATCATCCTCTATATCATTGTTTCAGTGATAATGATGCTTAAAGATATCATTTTATTTCCAAATGAAGACAGGATTTGCGGGAAAAAAAATATTTTGTAGTCCCCATAGGCGGTTACCGATCCGATTTTGAGCCGAGCCAATACCGACTAGAAATTGAATTGATCATATTTCGATCGACTTGAGCTCAATTGAATTCGACTTCGAGCTGGCTCGAGTAGATTCCAATTGACTTCGAGCTGATTTCGATTCATTGTCGAGCCAACTCGAAAATGAATCAAATCTCAATTATTTTTTGAGCCAATCTCGAGCCGGGTACACTCAACTCGATCCGGCTCGCAATCGGCTCAGTTTAATATATATATATATATATATTAATTATATAACATATATATATATATTATATATACATATATTATATATATATTATAATATAAAATATATTTTAATTCGAGTCGATTTCGAGTTGGATCGAGCCGAGCCTACCCCAAGCTCAAAATCGACAAGAAATTATTACTGAGTCGTACTTTTGGCTCGTCAGTCGGCTCATTTAGATTGACTCAATTTCAATTTGATCTAAAATAAATTCAATTTTCGATCAATTTTTGATCGATTTTCGATCTTCGATCCATATTAACCCTCTTACCCATAAGTAACTTGCACATGCGGATCCACATGGTAATTGTGGGGTGGGAAATATAATTACATTTTAAATAATTAATTAATAATTTTTTATTATATTCAATTATTGTACCCTCTTTATTATAATTTCGAAACACTAGTCTCGTAGCCCTATTCGCCTCCGTCTGGCCTCCTCGATTGAGCTGACATCTTGTTCGACAGTATCTGTTTGAACAATTATATATTTGATATACACAACAACAACTTTACTCATTTGAAAGAAATTAATAGTTTTCTTGAAAATTTGTGAAAATAAGTAGACACACTATCTATTTATTAGTCTATTTACTTATAAAATTAGTATAAATTCTTTTATTTGCTATTACAAATGTAGAAAGGGCATTTTTATTAATGAAAATTATGAAAAATCAATTAAAAAAATGAGTGATCTTTAAATTAATAATTGCTTAGTAATGTTTATTGAGAGGGATATATTCAATAAAATCAATAATGAGTTGTAATTTCAAAATATGAAAACTCTTTGTGGCAATTCTTTATTATATTTAAAGTTTATGTAATGTACATTATTTATTTATTTATTTTATGTAAAATAAATAATTATATTAGTACAGATTTTAAATTTTTTTATAATTTTGTAATTTAAATATTTTTAAATTTTTATAATATTTTTATAAATAATTTATTTGAACTCTTGATCTTAGGCCTTAGCTGTATAATATGATCCTAAATTTTAAATCTAATTAAAAGTTTTATGTGAGTATTTATGTAACAATAATATTATACAGATAAAAATATCTTTTTATTTATATCACATCATAGTTATATAAAAATTTTAATTTGATTTAAAATTTAGATTTCATTTATATATGATATGTAACACATATATATTGATGAAATTTTAAAATGAGGTATTTTTAATTAATTAATAATAAGCATAATTAAGAAAAGATTAATAAAGAAAACATGTTTCTGACGATCGTTAGTGGGCTGTCGTTAAATAGAAGTCACCCGACGCACGGGTGACTTCAGTTATACAGAAAAAGACCGCGCGCCGGGCGACTTTTATTGAATAGGAGTCGGCCGGGGTTCGGGCGACTTTTAGTACGCAGAAGTCCCCCGTGCGCCGGGCGACTTCTTTTTTTTTTTTTTAAATAATATATATTATTTCAAATATATTATAATTTTTTTTTTATAATGTAGTACATAATAAGTCAAGTATGTATTTCATCCCATTTTTCAATTGTAAATTTTGTATTCCATAATTTCTTGGTAGGTTGAAAATCGCAAAACGCGATATCATTATACAGATGTAAATACGTGTCTTCTTTTTTTGTCCATATTTTATTATATAAATCTTCTATATTAATCATGTAAATCCGGAGATCTATCATCCATAAATATTAAGTTATGATTAAAATAAATGATAATATAAACAGATGAATTTGCCATTTAATAAAACAATACAATATCTTTGAGTACGATTAATATAAAGATAATGACGTCTAATTAATATTCAACAAATAGGTTGTAAATAGGTCTAATGATCTATAGATAATTAAAATATAATTTTACTAAAATTTTAATAATTTAATTTATCATTATATAATTATGTAAATAATTATACAGTAAACAATCAATTAATTAATAACTAATAATTTAATAATTAGACAAATTTAAAAAAATGTAATTAAAAAAACATAAATTATACTTTAAGTGTTTATTGCTTTTAATTTTTCTTGCTAAACTCCTTTGGCACTTCTCTAAAATTTTTGAAGAAATAAGAAATATGAAGAAAATAGAGGGTGAGAGTAATTTATAGAAAGTTAGGCCCCGTTTGTTTAGGAGTTTAAAATTAACCTGGTTTAATTTTAACCAGGCATATCACATCACACATAAAATTTAATATTAAAAATTAAATTTATTTCACATCCTACACATATTACTAAAATAATACTAACTTATATTACATCCCTCACATGTTCCAACATAATAACTAACTTTATATCACGCGCGCAGGCATAACGGCAGCTCACGGCCATAAAAAATATACTCACTTCGTTAAATTTTTTTTAATTATATTTATAATGTTATTAATTAATCAAAATGCATAATTTTAATATTTCATCTGTTTAAATTACGTTCAGTGCAAAATTCCCAGAAATCCCGCCGTTTGTGACATGGAGGGCATTTAAGTAAATTGACTAACCTTCTGATGTGGGCCCCGCCCCTAGCGTTCGTTCTCAATAAAATATCATGACAATTGAAACATGTTCTACATTTTATCTTTCATAAAAAAAAAACATTTTATCAAAAATTGTTCCAAAAAAATTTATTTAATATTTTTTTAAATTTTATTTATCATATATCATTTTTTTCAATATTATATGTGTTGTGTATTGTATTTTTTTACATAGATATAAAACTAATATATTATATAATTTTTTATTCGCTATCGTTACTTTTATTTCTCTTTAATTAGTGTCATTATATTATCTGTTGTATCCACTAAGTCTCCCAAAATTAAAATTAATTTAATTCCTAAGTGAAAGATAATTGATAATGAACATCAAGTGATGATAAAAGAAGGCTAATATACAATACTCTTCTTGATTATTTGAGACAAATCACTCGGTAATCTTAGCATTGCATTTGACTTCTATTTTGTTCTATATTAACCACTTAAAAGTTTATTTTGATAAGTGTCATTCTCGATACTCACTATAATGGATATATGAGATTTATTAATGAGAAAACCTAAAGTGCTATATGTTCTCGACAACTAATGCCTAAATGATCAATGGAACACAGGACATAATGTACACATGGGTTGATGGTAATTCAATTAAAAATTAATGGAACCTTGCAGCCTCTCTCACGATATGCTCGTCCCTATAAATAGTAGCTTATTTTAATTCTTCCTTGCTCATTATCAACTTTAATTTAAACCCTTCGCAAGGCCTTTTTTGAATCGATATCTACACTAGTTTTCTAGCTCATGAGTAAAAAAGGTTCCTACCTTGTGTCCTCAATACTCAAATTCATAAGGTAGTTATTAGAAGTTTTTCTAAGGCTTCTTATGTTAGGGCCTTTAAAGTTTCCTAGTGACATTCAAAAGTTTTTACTTAGTCTCGGGAGATTTTCTCATAAGTTTTCTAATATTTGACATTTAAGGCATTAGTTTTCCCAAAGTGTTAATGCTTGAGGTCAAGTTCTCAATATATTTTAGTAAATATAACGTTTTAGGACATCAAGTCAAGTTTTTTTTAATCATTTATGTTGAAGGTCGACTTCTCAACATATTTCTTGGGAATAATCATCTTAATTGTCATACCTAGAGTTCTATTGAGGGCTCGATGTTAATGATGATCAACTACTTAGTATATTTTAATGAAAATTAATGTTAGACATAATAATTCACGAGATTTCTCAAGTATTTGATTTTGAAGGCCAACTTCTCAAAATATTTTAGTAAGGCTCCATGTTGAGACATCGAGCTATAGTTTCTCTCGAGTCTTAGATGTTGAATCTCAACTATATGGCATATTATTGCAAAGCTTGACACAGAAATATTAGATTATGGATTGCCTCTAGAGATTATTTTTTAAGAATATTACCTGTCTTACATGCTTTGATGGATCTAGAATATAACATTTTTTAATTTGTTGAGTCTCAATTAGAATATTAGGCCTAGATTTTCTGGAGGAATTGCTGTTTAAGAGTAATTTCATTAGCATTTATTTGAATGAAATATGATTAGTTGGAAAATATCTTTGAATAAATATTTTTTATTTGAGAGTGCACCTTAGCAGCTTGTCGATAAGTTCATTGTTTTGTGAGAATCAGCAATTATTATTTAAATTATTGGTTTCTGGAGAATAGTTATTGAGAAATTTTAATATGTAAAATAATGTCAAGTTTTTATTTTGAAAGTGATAATTATTTTAAGCACTCAAGCCAAATAAGTATATTTAAAACTGTTAACAAAATTTTGAGAAAATACCACGTGTCTAAGCGAGCAGTCATTGGAGCCGCCGCGGCACCAGTCGACCAAATTCATCGCCATGCGACTCGTGGGACCACCAGTGCTAGTGGTGACGTTGGCACTGGCGAAAACTTTCCCATTCGAGTTCTCAACAAACTTGATAATTGGAAATTTACCCCTCTGCTACGTTGGTCTCCAGCTTGGGCAAGGCGTCAGTCCCCTGATTTAGCGATATCCACCGTTCGATTTGGATATCCAAATCTGACGGTTGTATTCTCAAGTGTGGCATGAAGGGGCAGGCGAAAACGGCAGTCCATCCCCTTAAACCGTCTGATCTATGGATCGAAATTTTTGCGGTCATGATCGATCGTATGCTTCGTTGGACCATGGAAAACGACAGGTTAGACTGAAGCCCCGACCACGCCTGCCACCGGCGCAGACCGTACGAGCTCAGCATCCTGCACCCGGCGTCCGACACCTGGAACGGATAGTGGCCGGGCCGGGGACCGCCTCTGTCGAATACGGTTTCTACTGTAGATTTCTCTCTCTATTTCAGCTCCCTCTCTCCCCACCGACTTCGCGTTCGCGGGCCTCGATCGCTGTCACGAAGCAAAAGCTTAGAACCCTAATCCCAATTGCATTCTCATCCACCGTTATATACGCCAGCCTATCCCCGCATATTTCGCCGAGTTTTTGAGCTGCATCCATGCCGCCCGCTTTGAGTCTCTTCTCTCCCGCCGCCTCAGGAGCAATGGATGAGACGGACAGCATCTGTGGCGCCGGAGGTGGAACGACAATGGCGTTCGAGGTGAAGCCGAAAGGAAGGCGAGGGGGGAAGCCACCGGGCCCAAAGAAGCCTCCGCAGCGGGGCCTCGGGGTCGAGAAGCTTGAGCGCCTCCGGCTGCAGGAGCGGTGGAAGATGATGACCGAGACGGAGTCTCCCGTTCCGGTACCCATCTACGATCTCCCGGCGCTCTCCCGCTTTAGCTGCGCTTGGATGGAATCTCCGTCTGTGCCACTTCAGGGAACTTTGCAGGATGTGACGAAGTCGTCGTCGGTGCCTCTCCCATCGCCAGCAATGATGTACATGCCCAGCTGTAGGACACCAATCGCCGTCGGTGCCGGAGGGTACGGGGCGCTTCCAGCTGTCCGATCTGCTGCCCACGACCATTACTCCTTGAATCATTTCCAACTGGGTACCATGATCCAATTTCAAGAGCCCCCTTCAAACCAAATCCCGGCGCCATGCTTCTCCGACCAATGCGAGTTCTGCGTCTGTGTAAGCTGCGCTGCACTCATTTCGTGAAGGTTTCGAATAAATTTTCTTCTCCCCTAGCCTTGATCTAGCCAGCTTCTTAACATGTACTGGATTACTCTTTACTTTATTAGAAGAAGCGTCTCTTGGGCGGATATCCAGGCCAAGAAAGAGGCGGCGGCTCCAATGTTCTGGGTCCTGCATTCTCTATGACCTCCGACGAGGTCATTTCTAACCACTTCATGCATTAATCGTTGGACCGATCATTTTTAACGCAACTTCTTTCTTAATCATTATGATGCAATAGCTAGCTAGTGGCCTTTTAACTTTCACAGACGAAGATTTCGGGCGAGAATCTGTCAAGAGCACCGCGGGAGACTGTGCTCACGGAGCACAACTTCTTCCCAGTTCAGACGAAGCGCGCCGCCTCCGCAGCCTATGTAGGGCACTCCGAGTCTCCCGGCGATTCCTCCTCCGCAACTGGCTGTTCTCCTGGTTTCCTCGACCTAACCCTCCGACTTTCTAGTTGAACCCTACAGGTATGTAGAAATTTAATTAACAAGATCTACTTTAGAGAAGATATTATAATGCATAGTAGAGCGAGTTGCAGAACGTCGTCCAGTTCATGTTGTCCTCTATCTCGTACGTAATGATGGAACTATTATGTATTTAGTTAAACATAATTCAAGTAGTAGTGAACTGATCGATCTGTTGCAGTTTTCTTATAATGCTGTTTCTTTTCGCAAAACTAAATGAGTATAAGTTTTCATAATAAATAAAGGACTTGGCTATATATATATATATATATATATATTGTGTTAATCATAGTAACAATATCGCGTGACAATTAATTAGGAATTAATGATAGAATTAGATTTTAGTAATTGAGACTGATCACTGCTGCGCTTTCATAATTGCTACTGCCATGGCGTAGAAGTGGAAGTCACGGTAATAGAGGAAGAGAATCAATACTAGTCGTGACAGAGACCGAGGACTAGGAAAGATAGGAGAGACTGCCCTGTTTGGTGCGAAGACCAAAACAGGACCAAAATAGTACTAATTTAAAAAATTACAATAATAATAATAAATAAATTATTTTAATTATTCTATACAAATTTTAATAAAAAATAATATTTTTTACTTCACATACTCAATAATTTTTAATAAAAATATAAACTTTATTTCACATTTTAGATCAAAATGCTCGATTTTAATATTTTCGTCTAGAATGTGAAATAAAGTTGATATTTTTATTTTAAATTGTTGAGTATGTAAAGTACAATAATATTTTTTATATTTAAATTTGTGTCGAATGATTTAAAAAAGTTATTTATTATTATTATTGTTATTTTTTAAATTAGTAACTTTTTGGCCCTGTTTTGATCCTGTTTTGGTCCTCGCGCCAAACAGGGCCAGTTCTTTTTGAGCCTATGCACAATAGTATGTACTGCCGACCGAGCTGTACCGACCCTATAGCGAAGACCTCTCATACGCCTTTTTGTTAATATATATATATTAATTGTATTGAATGCGATGGATTCTAATTAATGCTTACATCTCTTAACGAGATTTTCATACATGATGTATGTTAGAGAAACTCGGATGCGTGAGGGAGTGGTGCTGCCGAATATTGTATAAATATATGGTCATATATATGTAACATATATATTTATATAACTATAAATATGTATATTGGATGAGAGTAAAATATAATATTTTAACAACTTTAATTAAGGAATTTTAGGGACCACGCTGTTGAAGATCAACAAATGAATAAATGATGCAGTAGAAAAAGAGTGGAAGTAGAAATATATGTTGCTTCTTGAGTTTGATCATGAATTAGGCTCTTAAAAAGGGATGAAAATAGAGAACAAATATTACTAATTATGTGCCAAGCTTGCGGTCTTTTTACGCATAATTAATATGGGTCATCAATTTACTATATATGGCCGGTGCTAGCTACTTTTAATGATTTTAAACCGCCCACGGTAGTATATTTGCGTAGAGAATATCTTCAAAGAGGTCACAATTAATTATAAGGACGAAAGTAGGCCAAAGAACTCCACTCTCATGTAGTGCTTGGAATATATCTCCATAGAGATTACAGACTTTAAAAATATTGGGGCTCAAAGAGGTAAAAGAAAAGCCTTGAATCGGTCTCTTGCCTACGCGTTGTTCCATGCATAGAAGCTTAATTGGCCTGCAGCTAGCCTGGTCCCCTTTAATCTTCAACTACATGGATATACATATATATATATATATTGATTTTTAAAGCATCCAGAACTAGAAATGCATTCAATGGAATTGGGGGAAAAAAAAAAGGCAGACCTGTCTATCCTATTTCGCGGAATCAATTAAAGAAATAATAAAAACGTGAACGGCAGGATTTGAACCTGCCCTGGCAGAGTCCACATGATTTCTGGTCATGCCTGATAACTACTCGATCCGGCACCTCAATCGTCGTTAAGTTGTTCATTTTAATTACGATAGTAAAATTTTACAAACTTCACCTGCACTCGTAAAATTATAATCAATTAGTCTCAGTATAGTTGTTGATCATGGAAAAATGTCATCTTCAAATCCAACATTAGAGAAAAAACTAGAAGAGAAAAAAAAAGGATAAGTGAAATAAATGGCACATCATTTATGTGAAAACCTGATAAACTAAGAGGAAATTATGACATCTATTTGACGGTTTAAATTCACTATATATGTTAATGATGTATGCTCAATATATATTGTATTAAAATGCAATATATGTTGTACAACTTTAATAAAGAGAAATTTGTGTAGATATCGAACAAATAGATGAATAATTTTAAAACTACCCAACAACTTTGATAGGATTTTGATATATAAGTAAATTAAAGAAATTTTTTTTCTGCTTATTCTTTGCCAAATTAATAACTCATTACAAGTACAAATATTGAGAAATACACACTTAATACAAAATTAACAATCTTAATTATGAGGATTAATTACAAAACTAAAATGAGAGTAACCTTTGGAATACCCGGCCCATTGTAACTTCTCATGACTCTCCTGCCTCTTACAATTCTATAACTTTTAATTACATTTTTAAAAATATAATTCCAAACTTTTGGAATTCCAAAAATTAATAACAACAATATTTAACTCTAGTATTAGATTTTTTTTAACAATATTACTGCTCCTGTAAAGTTAATTGTCTTCCATCAACCATTTCAAAGTGAAAGCAATTTCTCTCATAAATAAAGCAAATCTAGTACTAGCTAGTACTTTTTCTATCATCAATATCTTCCAAGTACATTCTCTGTGATGGCCTTAATTAATTATTCCACCATAGCTATTCACCTTTTTTCATCTTTCATATATGACATCATCAAAAGATACTGATTCTTCACTAGTAGAGGAAAGCTGTTTTACGGCGGTTAAAAACCGCCTTTACAAATTAATATAACCGCTGCATATTCAAACGCTGTAATAGCTAACAGGGCTTTGACATCAACTTGGACTACCGTCAAAGAAATCTTTACACGGCGGTTGACCCATGTCAACCGCCTTTTATAGTTACCTATAAAGGCGATTCTCCAAAGAGGACCGCCTTCTATAGTATAACTATAGAAGGCGGTCGGTTCTCTTAGAGAACCGCCCTCTATAGTATACCTATAGAAGGCGGTCCTCTTTGGAGAATAGCCTTCTATAGGTATACTATAGAAGGCAGTTTGTTTTGAAGAATCGTCGTCCATTAATTTTTTTTAAATAAAAAATTTTTTTTTATCAAAAATTAATACGATAGACAGCAGTAATATACATTCATTGATACACAGCAATAATATACATCCATTGATACACAACAGTAATATACATCCAGAAGTTATTTCAACCATTGAATTCATAAATAAAACAATAATATCGATCACATAAAACATAATTTCAATTACATGAACTTTTAATATTACATAGCAAAATAAATGCAGATACAAAATAAAAAACAAAACTGCTCCATAAGCTCCATGGCCTCAAATGTACTTATGGTGAATAACTGTAGAAAGAAAAAATATATAAATATCATATTGAATTGAAAAGTAGATTTAACTATAAGATAAATAAAAAAGAACTAAATGAAGTCACAAAACTAAAAAAAAACTCTAAAACAATGATAAAGTGAGCTATAGATAATAATTCACAATGTATATAAAAGCTTTTAAAAAGATATAGTCCAATGGAGGAAAATCAACCTAAAGTATGATAAAACTAATGAATTCTAGATACAAAGGTTCCAAGCTATTGAAGGTTTATTGATCTAACTTGTAATTATGTGAACAACCTCATAGAACCCCTCTCCGCTTAGCATCATCTGATCTAATTTGCTTATGATTCTACTTGGTTCATCAATTCAAGAAATATCAAATACATTTATAAAATGGTATAGAAGAAGCTAATAAATCCAATATGTTCAGAAATAATTAACTAAAAGTGTAAATCTCATTCACAAAAATATTATAAATTTGCAGTTTCAAAAATGACTTAATGATGCATACCGATAAGCGAAATATAATTCTTGAGCCATCTGTGAACACAAATAATATGTATTAATAGTAATATTTATGGTAATTTCTAAATTATAAGTATGAGTCTAACATGCATATGGTTTATATGAACTTTTGTCTATAAATAAAATCATACCTTCGTAGTTATTTTCTTAAGCTCCACGATGTACACCTTTAAATTAAATTAGTAATTAAGATTTTATAATTATCACATAAATAATCAAAGAGATTATTTTAAATGTCATACAATCCCATAGTTTCCATTCATCCCATATATATGCTGCTAATGGCTCACGAATATCATTGTCAAATTCGTCATTACTATATTCGCTCTTATTTTCCAACAACTATAAAATTAAAATTAGTTAATAATATATAGAATTAAAAATTAAAATAAATATTCTAGACCACGTACAGTATGAGGTATTTCTGATAAGCCCGCAAGTACAATGTGACGTATATACATGAGTATGTAATATCCACACTTAATATTATCATCTTGTATCGGACATTAATTAGGCACAAAATTGAGTATATTATAATATGATCATTAAAATTCACTCAATTGAAAAATATAATCTAATTACAATACCTTTATAGTCTTTACTTTAACTGTAAATTTTTTCTTTTGAAGACGCGTCATACAAAAATTTATCATCGAACTGTCAAAATTCAGAAAGTGTTTATGCACAATAAAATAATAATCATTTATTAAAAATATAAATAGAAATATTTATTTATCGATCGACGATACACTTAAGTTGTTGCCGATTAGACTGACTGACAGGATCCATCCAATATATGCATAATCTGTACGGATTCAATGCAGCTAACATCCAATGGTCCTTATTAAAAGATTAAATGTTATATATAAATTTCAATATACTTGAAAGATTAAATTTTAATATTTTTAAAAAACTTGTTAAAACTTACCCACTATTATAAGGAATAATAACCAATGAATTTGGTCTAGCTTCCATTATTCTATTTCCCAATGCTGTGGCGCATTGGTTCTTATCATTTATTAAACCTGCAATGCTTTGTGGATCCACAAAGCAATATTTACCTCTCAAATTGCTATCTGCTCTTATTTGATTATATAAACACCTGTACGAATATAATAATACAAAATTAGAATTTCTTATTGAAAAATTTAAATGCATCTATAAAATGTGTATATATATACTTACCCGATGTAAGCACTTATCATCGACTCACCGATTTTTTCGAATGCGCCAAACTCTAAAATTTCTTTTTTATCAAATAATAATTGCTTGTCATACCCATAAACGTCGGCAGGAATAAGAATATACATCAACACCTCATCAGTCAATGCATGAATTGCATGTTCTAACATCTTATTTAAAAATGACATAAGAACATGATCTTTTTTTTATATGTAATTTATATATATTAGAATTATAAATTACAAATATATGTAAAAGTATGCCAATGATAATAAATAATATTATTTACTTGAATTTTTTTACTTTGACTTGTTGAAAATTTTTCATCGTGGCGTGCTTCAGTAGATTTAGTTTTTAGTTGCTTTAAAAAAAATAAAAAAAATAATAATATAAAAAATTTTAAAACTATAATATTAATAAAACAAAATATTATACCTTATCATAATGAGAAATAAGCCATGTGGGCCAAAGAATAACATATCCCAATGCTTCACCAATTGTTATTTTATCATCAATTGGAAAAACGAGACTAGCAGACCCATCAATTACATGATCAACAATGACTGCACATGTTCCATCGCCCATCGATAATGTATGTACAATATGAGCAATTGGATTCACCACTCTCCCATGGGCGACCACATTATTAGGAGTAACACAAGCAATCAAGCACGTCATTCCCTATGATATAAATTTATAAAATGTAACTAAAATCATAATATAACGACCATCCTATTTTATTTAAAAAATAACATATAAATAATACCTCAGCTAATACAGGAGGTGAGCTTGGGTTGCCTCCCATAAAAGAACCTGATACGCTTGCCAGAGGACTTGCCTGGGTAGATCCATACCCTCTCATTACTATTTCCTTCAACAATGTCATATCTTCCTCGAGGCGAGAGATATGTTGCTGCTGCTTAATGTTTTCCTCTCTCAATTGCTGAATATCAGCAGCAGTGATCGAACTAGATGATCTTCCTTTTCTATTCTCCTTAAAAAAAAGTTATTGTCTGAAATTTTTCCCAAACTCTAACTCTTCCAGGATGCTCTGGCTCCTCATAAGTCAAATCAAACAAATCACTCCTACCTTCAGGATGAATCGTGCCTTGGGTAACCTGTGTGGCCAACTCATCCTATACAAAAATAAAAGAATTTTAAATATACATATTAAAATACTATAATTTGTATGCGAGCAAAATTCAAATTACTTACAATCCTGGTCCCAAGCTCTTCAGAGGCTACATTGATATAACAATCATCTTTTTTTTTATATGCAGCTTTCCATAGGTCTGACCTAGGGATAGGATCCTCAGTTCTAATTTCTTTTTGCTACAAAATATAAGATAATATAAATAATCATATTTCATGGTAAATAAAAACAAAAAATAAATATTAGTATATCGATCTACCATCTCCTGCTCCAAGCCTGCATAACCCTTCCTTGAGATAGTGTGATGGTATTTCTGACTCTTTGCCCTTTCTACAGCTGTGCGACTTTTATTCTATATAAAATATTAAAATCATAATATAATCTGATAAATTATTTTCAATATCCCAAACTAAATTTTCCATTTTATCTTTTTCGACTGTATTTTCAATATTAATATTAGCATATGTAGATGATGTACTTCTCCCAATATTATTCATTTCATTTGTTATAGATTCACCGTGTCAAATCTATCTTTCATAAGTCTCATCAAATCCATGAAAAAATAAATGATCTTTCACAATATTGGCTTCAAATAATTTCATATTTTCACATCTCAAGCACGGACATCTTATTCTGCTATTAACTAAGCATTCATTCTTCAGTGCAAAATCTATAAAGGAATTTACTCCATTATCATATTCAAATGATCGTCTATTCATTTTAATCCAAGATCGATCCATATATAACTACCTATATGATAAGACATAATATAATTAATATAATTAATGTGTGTTAATTAATTCAGCTTACATACAAAACAAATTCTACTTCTACATCATAATGAACATATAAATAAACTGAAAAAAAAAACAGAATAAGTATTATTTACCTTATGTGAAATTAAGAAGAAACGATAGTTGAAATTTCTGAATCCCAATATTTTGCAATTAACCTGAAAAAATAATAACAAAATTAAAAAATAAGGAAGTAGATTTACCTTAAGAAGTTAATTTTTGAATATAAATATTTCGGCCAAAAACAAAAATGAAGAAGAAGAAGAAAAAAATGGTGGAAGAATGTGAAGTTTGCTATATCCGACTTCGGCGGGGGTGTAGGGCCCGGAATAAGGCTAGATCCGGGGTCGGTCGATGTTGGCGAGGGAGTAGGGCCGTGAATGCGGCTAGATCTGGCGTTGGGTAGGATGTAGGGCCACAATGAGGCTAGATCTAGCGTTGGTGAGGATGTAGGCCGACGTCGGCGTAGAAGTAGGGTTTTTTCGTTTGAAACAAATGAGCAAAATGAAGTCCAAAGAGCGTATATAAAACCTTTAGTCGGCGTCGGCGAAGGAGTAGGGCTGCGAATGCACCTAGATCTGTTGTCGGCGTGGAATGTCCGGCGTCGGCGAAAGTCTGAGAGAATGGCAGCTCAAAAAGAGGAAGATGAAAGAGGAGATCGACGCGCGCACCTTGATACGGCTAGGTGAAGTCAATCGGTGATGAGCTACCCTCGCGTCGCGACGTGCGAAAAAAGCTTAGAGAGATTAGGGTTTTTCCGTTTGAAACAAATGAGCAAAATGAAGAGCAAAAGCGCATATAAAACCTTTAGACGGCGGTTGACTCAGCCAACCGCCATCTAAAGGTATACATTAGACGGCGGTTGGCTTGGCCAACCACCGTCTACATGTATCAATCCAAGGTCGACCTGCTGCCGCGATCCTCAACAGAAACTTGGGTCATCTTGGGGGATTTTTTCAGGTTTACCTCAGGTAGACCCGAGGTAGTACATTAGACAGCGGTTGGCTGTGCCAACTGCCGTCTAAAGTATAGACCTTTAGACGACGGTTGATGAGGCCAACCGCCTTCTAACGTTGTCGACCCGAGGTCGACCTGCCGCAGCGACCCTCAACAAAAACTTTGATCATCTTGGGGGATTTTTTCAGGTTGACCTGAGGCCGACTCGAGGTATACAGGGCGGTTGATGCACCAACCGCCCTCTAAAGTACTCACTTTAGATCGCGGTTGCTTTAATGAACCGCCGCCTAAAATATATCTATAGCGGTTCACGTTGTCAACCGCCGTATAAAGTTTTGTCGGAAAGTTTTTGCAGTGGTTTCTCTTTTTAACCGCTTTTATAAATGTGCCGTAAAATACATATATTATACTAGTGCTTCATTAGCAAATACTAAACATGTAAGATTTAATTCATTTGGTACTCGTAAATTTCTTGCAAGCTTCTTATTCTTTGTTGCATTGGGTTTAATTCAGAAGATGATGACCAAGTATAAAGGAGTTGGAGGTTATCAAGCAATTTCTTTATCAACATTAATGGATTCATCTTTTTCTTCAAAGAAATGAACATCTTTGTTAGTTTTTCAATTCCAAGTACTTTCTTCGTTGATTCCCACATCTCAGCTCATATGTATCTTTTGTGTCGAAGGATCGAAGAGCTTGTATGCCTTTTATCTAGCATCAAAGCCAATAAAAATAAGGGGGATTTATATATGTCAATCCTAAATTTGAGCTTTTTACTCATTTTACCCTTAAAGTTAGATATTTATACATGCACCCTATTCTTTGAATACATATATAATTACAAACATCACTCCCTCCATTAAATTGAGAGAAATCTAGCCATTTATCTTATTAAAGGAGATGAAAATTGAAACATTTATTATTATGAGGGGATGATGTTCATGATTACACATTCAAAGTATGGGATGATAAGTATAAATATCTAATTTTAGGAGTAAAATAAGTAAAAGTTTCATTAAAATAAAAAAAATGAGTAAAAAGCTTAACTTTATGAGTGGTATATATAAATTTTCCTAAAAATAAACTTGAAGCTCTTATTATCAAGCTTTATTTGATTTTAATGGGGAACATGTGCATAAGCATGACTACCAAATATTCCCAAATGATATATATTTGGTTTCCTTTCCTTCCATACATTATGGGAAGTTATGTTCTTCGACCATTTTATAAGATGTATAGCACAATCAACAACTTCAGCCCATAACTTTTTATGCAAACCTTTTGTCTTCAACATATATACTTCAAACAATATAAAAATCAATTGTTTAATTTATTCTTATATTTTGCCACACCATTTTGTTGTGATGTTTAAGGTGCTGTCAAATGTCGAAAATTTATTGGGTTCGGATGCCCCCATAACAAGCACATTTTCGGACTGCTTGTTATGGGGTATAAATGTGCTTGTTATGGAGTTAAATGTGCTTGTTATAAAAATCTAAAAGTTGTGCTTGTTATAGAGAATAACCCCATAACAAGCACATTTATAGCCCCATAACAAGCAGTCCGAAAATGTGCTTGTTATGGGGTATCCGAACCCAAGTTTTTCTCGTCAAATGTCATCGAATACTATGTTCTTCACAAATTCAAATGCCATAAAAGTGAACTACCCTCTTTGATCTGAACGCAAAGCTTTTACTGAATAACCACTTCGGTTCTCCACCATCATCTTGAACTTCTTAAAAAAATTGAATGCCTTAGATTTTTTTACTTTTAAGGAACAAACTCGATATCAACTCTTTTTGCTATATATAATCATCAATTAATATTAGAAAATAACGATTCTCACCAAATGTCTACGTGTACAATTTCGAGAAGCCTCTTTGCAAGATATGTGGTCTCCTTTGGAAAACTTTCCCTTGTTTGCTTGCTAATAGTTAAGAGCACATCCTTCACAAAATTGATTGGGAGAGTTGAAATGAGGTAATCCATTGTCCATCCCTTTGTTAGATAATTGTTTAAGACCTCTAAAATGAAGATAACCAGACCTTAATTAGTGCTATAGCCATGATGTGTCTTTAACACGAGCACATAAACATTTAGCACCAACATCTTTAATATTCACAGCAAATATTCTATTCTTTGTGTAGTAACACAAGCAATCAAATTGTTGCTTTCATGTCGAGATCATAGTGAACATTAATTTGAAATGAAACTGTCTTCCATCATTTAATTGAATTAAAATTATAACTTTGCCTTTAACTGCTACTGATCTTGAAGAGTTGCCAAAAGAA
Source organism: Apostasia shenzhenica (assembly GCA_002786265.1). Lineage (NCBI taxonomy): Eukaryota > Viridiplantae > Streptophyta > Magnoliopsida > Asparagales > Orchidaceae > Apostasia > Apostasia shenzhenica. Next base: position 2,083,103 of record KZ454830.1, read on the forward strand.
ACATGCCCATACTGTTATAGTATTATAGGCTACAGCCGAATTTCAAAAAAAAAAAAGAAACATGCCCATACATAGGTTCATCCATTTCTATAAACTACTTATTTTGCTCACACATATGATTGCTAGCTCCAAAGTCAAGAAACCATGGATCTTCATCGTGACCATACTCCTTGCTTGCAAGTAGAAGTTGCATCTTTCTTTTCATAAATTTCATTCACATCTTCAACACTTTTAGTAGCTTTGTGCCAACAATTGGATGCATAGTGCCTAATTTTGTTGCAATTATAACAATGATGTTTTGATTTGTCGTACCTTTAATTTCGAAAATAACCTCCTTGACCACATCTTCTCCTTTGACTTTGACTTCTATAATCTCCATGCTCTTGAACACATGAGACCACGAACTTGACCGCATACTCTTCCTCTTCCTTGCCTTTTTGGCTCGATCCAATTAGATCTAGAGCCTTCTTAATCTCCTTCTTTGATGGAAAGCTTTGATTAAAGAGCTTGATCTGGTGGCTCTTCCTTTTTCTTCTTTAGTTTTGCTTATGGGATTATAGCGAACCCATTAGCTTATCAATAGTTATAGTCTCTAAGGAGGCGTTTGGTTCAATGTTATTTTGATGTTATATTATGTTATGTGTGATGTGATATGCTTGTTAAAATTAAACCAGATTAATTTTGAACTGTCAAACAAACAGGGCTTTATGGTTAGGACAATATATCAATTGGTTTGCTTTACTTTTATATTGTCTATTGTAGGTTTTTGGAATTGAAACATGGTGGGCTTTAGAATTTTTATATTGATCTTTGTTCTAATTAATTAAAGATTTTATAAAGTTATTTACCATAAATTTAACTAAACGCCTTCTCACTTTTATATTAACTTTTATATGTTTATTTGATTGGATACTACGAAGTTGGACGAGCTTATAGCAAACTTGATCCCTTTAGTTTTAGTTGTCACTGATGAGAGGAAATCGATATAAGATTTGAAGAACGTTAAAACTAAAAGGTGAATTGTGCTATTCATATTTTTAGTTTTGCTATGTTAAGAATTATGATTTATTATTTGACTTATAATAGTTATTCAAGGGATAATATATCTTTAATTATGTTAAATGTTGATTATCCTGGTAACATTTGCTTGCTTTTAGTTTAAATATATTACACTTTTATGCTTAATTTAGTTTTTGGTTATTATGAAATTTAACATGTTGAATTAAGCATTGATATGAAGCTATTGTCTTGATTGATATTATTTGAATTTTATTATTTTGATCATAGATATTATTTTACTATTATGATATTAATTAAAGACAAGATTCAAAGATAGGTGTAAGGGGGCAAAATTTAATATAGATATCTTTTTATAGGAAATTTAAATGTTGATATTGTTCTTATCAGCTTACTGATCCTCTTTTTGTAGAAAAGAACTAAAAAAAAAAAAAAAACTGCTCTTGATGTCCAGGTCCTGATAACCTTTATCTTGATGGCCTAATTCGAGTCGAGTTAGGTTGATTTGATAGGTTTGAGTTAAGAACCTGACCTAAAATAATTTTCAGATTAAATTGAATATCCCCTAATCCAATTGCAAGTTTAATTGAATATATATGACTTTACCTTCTCACTGAGAATTAGGCCAGTAATGGATCGGATCGTGACCCGATCTGAGTTCCAATCCGATTAAACCCCCAAATGATTTTTTTTACCCGTTAATCCGCCCCATTTACTTACCCGATCTATCTACAAATGAATGAATCGGATATGGATTAACATTGACTCGAACCGTTTAAAATCCGATCCGTTTATGTAATCTAATTTGTAGTTCATACGGGATATATTTTGGCTAATAATCTTCTTATTGGAAGTCTCAAGTAAAGAGCGTCACTATAATTAATTAATAAAAGATTCTTACATATTATATTAGTAGATTATAATTTATAGTGCTCAGTTTATATTTCACAATATATATGTATATATATTACAAATACTTATTTTTATATTAAAATATTTAATTAATTCATAAAAATATAATATTTTTCTCTTATTTTATTTTCAATAAATTTAACATTATTTTAAATTTAATTATAAAAATTACTTAAAAATAATTACTTTTATTGTAAATGGATTAAATCCGAAAATCCGAGTTCCGAACCGATTCGATTTCCGACCCGAGAGAATATGGATCGACCATGACCCGATTCGATGTATAACTCGATCCGACATATATGAATTTGGATCCGAGTCGGAGTCAACCCGATCCGAATCTGATCCGTTAACAGGCCTACTGAGAATATACATGCCTGAATCTGGCCCATGAAAATCTGCTCATCTTTTCATACTTTGGGTAATTAATTACCTAAAATTGGCCCACAAGACTAGCTCACGAACGTAATCAAACTCTAGAATTTTAAGATTCTTATTTTTATATTTATTTCATATTTTATATCTAAAAATTAATATTTTTTATATTACATATAAATTTTAATTTACATTCTATATATATTTTAATAAAAAAAATTAAATTTGTGGTGTACGAAGAACTCAACAACGGGATTATAATTTGGATCACCTCTTAGATTGGAGGGTTGTTTGATAATGAATTAGAGTACTATGCATCAATATTTAACCTTACATTGGTGGAACTATCACACTAGATAGAAGTGATTGGATAATAGATCAGGCGTTTTGTTGGTTCATGCATAGAATATTAGACTATCGATGATTGGACGGTATTTTGAGAGAATTTATTGCAGTCGGACACCCTAACACGTAGATTTTACGGGCGACACCTTGCTTGCGGGTCCCACTAATACATAGCAATTTTTATCACATATGTATCATAAAATAGCTCATATGTAGCAAATTTTGATATTTATGTGTCATAATATATTTCATACGTAGCAATTTTGTTCATATATGTATTATAATATTCTTATACGTAATAATTTTTATCATATATGTATCATGATATATCTCATACGTAGCAAGTTTTATCACATATGTATCATAAAATATCTCATATATAGCAAATTTTAATATTTATGTATCATAATATATTTCATGTGTAATAATTTTATTCTCATATGTATCATAATATACTCGTACGTAGCAATTTTTTTAATATATGTACCATAAAATATGTCATACGTAGCAAATTATGACACATATGTGAATAAAATTGCTACGCATGAGATATATTATGATGCATAAATATCAAAATTTGCTACATACGAGCTATTTTATGATACATATGTGATGAAAATTGCTATGTATGAGTGAGACCGGCACGCAAGGTGTCGCACGCCGAATAGCTTCCCCAAAATTTACGTGTTAGGGTGTCCGATTGCAATAATTTCTCTTATTTGACAGGTTGATGGGCCAATCTAAATGTCCGATCATCTAGTCGGATTGTTCTGATATGGTGATATTTGAATGAGTAAAACTATGGCCTGAGTTGATTGTGATCAAACTTTTTCTTTATATACTCAAGTATGTCGTGATGCTTAATATATGCAATATTGTAAAAATCGAATCGGTAATTAAATCGGAACAACAATTAGTTAATGGTCGGACCGGTCGGACCGGTCGAACCGGTCTAACCTGCCAGTCCAATTACTGATATTAATATAACAAAATGATATAATTATATATGCAATTAATAATAAAAATATAGAATATATATAATATAAACATTTATTAAATAAATATAATTAAATAATTAATATTCAATATGACTAATAAAAATTTATTAACATAAATTCAATATTATTAATAAAAATTGATGAACATATATATATATATATAATTTCTAATGTGATAAATAAAAATTAAATAATATATATTATATATATTTAATATGAAACTAATTAATATAAATTCATATTTAAATAAAAAACTTTAGTTATCCTTATTTTTTTTTCATAAACATAAATTTTTATCAAAAAAATTATTAACTTGGTTACAAACATTAACCAAAAAAATAAAATATAAAATTTTCAGTTAGATTGACATTTAACTAGTTCAATCAGCTCACCTAGTTTGACCAGTTCAATCCGGTCTAAATTGGTTCAATCATTCTTCGATTTTAACATAGAACCGGACCGGACTAGAGACCGGTTCACGGTCCGACCGGTCGAACTGGCCGGTCCGGTCCGGTTTTGACAACATTGAATATATGTACAACTTTATAAGCATTTGGAGAATACATATTGGCCACAAGCTCGAATACATACATTCTAGTGATCGATTTCTTGTAATTATTTTCTTAAATGTATCTTTTGATAGTTTGATTAATGCAGGAGTGCTAATTAAGTAATTGATCATGATCACTCTATTGTTAATTAGAGATCTCATATAATGATGATGTTGATGTTTGATTTTGTTTTAATTGTGATTAATTATAACATTTAGTATGATTAGGACAAGGTTAAGGATGGGTGGAAGATTCGAATTATAGTTATTAATTAATCTTCTTCTTCTTCTTAATTTGTTACACATCACTATCATCATCATGATCAAAGCATAGGGCGTACGTACTTTTCTTGTTCGAATGCAAGCACGCAATTCAAATTAAATTCTATTGTTCTCGATCAATCTGCAAATTAATTACGCCCTCAACTATCATTAAATCATATTTAATTTTCTCATTCAACTTCCCCGTATCTCCTTCCTGTTGTGTTTCTTTTTTATTTCGTGATTATTGCGCCTGTAAGAACATTTAATTTACATTTATTTTTTTGTGGTACATATCATAAATATGAAGATTGACTGCGTTAATTTTTGTTTCTAAATTTTAAGATATATTTTGCAAGTAATTTAAGGTTTACAATTTCAGTTTCATTTTATCCAAGTCATGGTGATTCTATTTTATTTATTGTAGATCCTCTAAACCCAATTGAGGATGTTAACTATTTTAGTTCAAATGTTGCAGAAATGAGGATGTTAAAGTGGATGTGTGGATATACACGAAAAGATAGAATGAGAAATGAGTATATCCGAAAGAAAGTTGGTGTTGCACCAATTGAGGATAAACTTAGAGAAAGTCGGCTTAGATAGTAGTCGCTAATTAAGTAATTGATCATGATTCACTCTATTGTTAAATTAGAGATTCATATAATGATGTGTTGATGTTTGATTTTGGTTTAAAATTGTGATTAATTATTAACATTTAAGTATGATTAGGACAAGGTTAAGGAATGCGGTCGGAAGATTCGATTAATAGTTTAATCTAATTAATCTTCTCTTCTTAATTTGTTACACATCACTATCATCATCAATCGGATCAAAGCATCAGGGCGTACGTACTTTTCTTGTTCGAATCGCAAGCACGCACTTCAAATTAAATTCTAGTTGTTTCTCCGATCATCTGTTCAAATTAAATTTACGCCCTCAACTATCATTAGAATCATATTTAATTTTCTCATCTCAACTTCCCCGTATTCCTTCCTGTTGGTGCTTTTCTTTTTTATTTCGTGATTATTGCGTCCTGTAAAGAATACAATTTAATTTACATTTATTTTTGTTTGTGGTCACATACTCATAAATATGAAAGATCTGACTGCGTTAATTTTGTTTCTAAAATTTTAAGACAATATATTTTGCAAGTAATTTTAAGTTTTACAATTTCAGTTTTCATTCTTAATCCAAGTCATGGTTTAGACCTGGGCATTGGGGCGGTGCCCGACGGGCTACGCCAAAGGCCCGTATACAATTTTAACGGGCTTTGGGTTATTTATCTTTGGCCCGACATTCGGTGCTTGGCCCGGCCCGAGCCTCGCGAGTTGCACCGTATAGTCCAAGCCGGCGGTTTTAAGCCCGCCTCGGTCCGCCCAAGTTGAAAAATGAAATTTTAAATATTAAATTTGCTATATATGGCTTACTTGTTCATACATATTTATATTCATCAAAAGATATTATTGAAATTAATGCTTTATTAAATTTTAATTTTTTTTAGTTTTTAAGAAAATTGAAATGAAACATGAAGCTTTACTTGTGCTAGAATTTTCTGCATTAATTTGTTTAATCTATTTTAAATTAATATTCTACAGAAATATTATTCGGAAAAAAATTGTTTTTTTTTTTTTGTAATTATCAACTTAAATAAAAATTATATTTAATATGTAATTATGAAAGCGTTCAGAATAATAATATTAATGCGTATGCTAGAATAGCTCACAGACTTAAATTCATGCGTTCTGGTATACTAAATTCGCGAGACTTTTAAGCTTCATTTTGGATCGGATATTTTTTTTGATAAAAGATCGAGATATTTTTTTGGCTCGGTCACTTATACTAAAATTTTTAAACTACGAACTCAACTTTTATTATATGGTATAACACAAATATGAATATTAGAATTCATTTTATTTTTATAAATAACATATTTTTTTAATAATAAAAATAAAATTCTTTGATATTAAACTTAATAAAAATACTTTTTTTTTCTCATCTAAAAAATAATTTTAAACCAAACTAAAGCCCGTGGGTAGCCCGGCCCGCACATTGGGCGGCGCTTGGTAATAAAAATAGGCCCGCAAGCCGGGCCAAAGCCCCGGACCGGCCCGAGTTGACTTAGTTAAAGCCACGGTCAAGCCCGGCCCCAGGCCCGGCCGCCCGGCCCGCTCATTGCCCAGGTCTCGTCATGGTGATTCTATTTTATTTATTGTAGATCCTCTAAACCCAATTGAGGATGTTAACTATTTTAGTTCAAATGTTGCAGAAATGAGGATGTTAAAGTGGATGTGTGGATATACACGAAAAGATAGAATGAGAAATGAGTATATCCGAAAGAAAGTTGGTGTTGCACCAATTGAGGATAAACTTAGAGAAAGTCGGCTTAGATAGTTTGGACATCTAAATCGTAAGCCGATTGAAGCTCCAGTTAGAAAAATTGAGTTATTGGATTTTGCCCATGTACAAATAGGAAGATGGAGACCAAAGAAGACACGACAAGAAACTATAAGGAGTGATCTTAGTTACTTAAAATTAGATAAGAATTTAGTAACTGATAGAGCGCAATGGAAACAAAGGATTCATGTAGCCGACCCCACCTAGTGAAATTAAGCCTTGGTTGTTGTTATTGTTGTTGTTGTAGATCCTCTAAACCCAGTACATGTCTTATTAATGCTTACTTATATACCGATTATATCTATTTCTCCACATTATCTTCTTTGTCTACTTTTTCTCGATTCATGAAATTTAAGGAGTTTAAAATAATAGTATATTTATATGTGGATTTAACGTTGCATCATGATCTTACACGTGGCTATAGTCAAATTCTAAGTACTATGGAGATCGTTGTCGATGATGCTGCTACAAATATTATGCCTGTTGTTATCATCTGATATTTACTTATCTATTTCAAGGGATCACAAACATCAACACCAAAAAAAGCCCGATAGACGACACTTCGGGAATAATATCTTGCATTATCACCTCCCGCTGCCTCCAACAGTGTTCCGTTAAATGATGACTGACACATCAGCATTACCTTTAACTATAATTTCAGTTATAATGGTATTACTTTCTTTCATAGCTGCCACCCTGATTGATAGAAGGGTTTCACCAGGTTTTGGTTACTATTTTCAGTTAGTCAGTCTTAAATGGCTTAACCAATTATGAAGCCACATGTCCCCTTCTTGATACAATGACAAATTATGGCTATTTTATTAAAAAAAAAGTTATAAGACAAGTGTTTTTTTATTTTTTTTTTGAAATATGGCCTAGACCAATAGCAGAAAACTAAAGTAATAAAATATAAAGTCAATCAACATCTCCACTAAGGATATTGCAAAACTCAATGGAAAGGGGCAATCCCTATTTTTAGCAAACATTGCCTAACGTTGCTAGGTGAGCCAAGTAATCGATTGCGCTATTTACTTTCTATTAAATATGTGTTGGATTACGAAAATAAAATGATAGCAAAATGTCCACAATCTAATCTAACATATGATCTCTCTATTTATTACTTCTTTCAGGCATGCTTAATTGTTGGTTTAAAGTGCCTTTTCACTGATGCATCTTGTTCTAGATAATCTGAAGCACATCCAATGAGTCTCCTTCCAACTAAATCCCTTTTGTCTGCATATCTTCAACTAAAGTAGCTTTCAATTCTTCAAATGCAGCCTACTTTTAATAGTGAGTACAACACTTGTAAATATTTTTTTTCCTTTGCCTCAAACAAATGATGTTAAGTGATTCCAAATGATAAATCCAGCTTTAGCCATACCTTCTCCTTGCACTGAATCATCAAAGTTAATTTTTAGCCATTTGGAAGACAGAGGAATCCACATAAATGCCACAGAAAAAACTTAGATTCTTGGTTGTGTCGGTATCTTCCAATACTAATCTCCA